>OX376165.1:16336347-16920288 GCA_947363495.1 Euzophera pinguis
TTGTCTCGCGGATGTCTTGCGAGTGTGTACAGCGGGCATTACAGCTTGTATTGCTATTTCATTTACTCACTCGTTTCTTGCACAGATTATTTTTGTAGTTTCTTCCACAGAACTTAGTTGGTCTGGGCACAGACATTTAAAACGTAAACAGAGGGAAGGTATGCTATTACTTAGCGTAGCAAAAACACACACATGCAAAACTATGCAACTGGGCTGTATCTAGACTAGGATAAGATGTTTACGATAATGCTCTCCATGATTTCAAGAAATGTATAAATGTTGTGTGGAGTGCATGATCTGATCATTTATACGTTAATCTACTCTATTATTTTTAGTATTCACCGATCCAACAACGCAGGTTACAAAATGGAGTCATGGCCAAAAATTGCCATGCTTTGCATAATATCTGTGTGAGTAAATGTTGCTACAGGTGTAAAAAAGAGATATCGCCATATAGATCCGAATACGTGAGAAAAGGATAACAACAATTACTTGCTACTTAAGTATAACTATTTATCATGTACCGTCTGTATACGTCATTAATGTCTGTGGGTCTGGGGCATAAATATTGTTCTCGTCGACGGAAATATCAAATAAATAATGGCAACACTTTAGGTTACGTCACTCTCACGTCACTCACTTCATTGATAACCGGTTTGTGGTCGTAGATCGTGCAATTCACTCGGTCAGCAAGTAATATTAAAAATAAAAGCATTTGCGCTTAACCAAAAACACTTTATCTAGTTGCCGCTGTAAATTTACAGTCCTATCATATCCTTCAGCCAATAAAATGCCCGCGAAAGCAGTGTGTGTTCTAAAAGGAGACGTCAGCGGCACTGTGTTCTTTGAACAGAAGGTACGTAAATCCATCGATTGCAAATACCTACCTACTGTTTATTACTACAATCTTGATCAAAGTATCATAAAATCAAACCTAGGTACCAAGAGGATGGTTTGCCAGTTCATAAAGCTGTACTGTTTAGATTATATTAGGATATAGCATAAACTTTAGAATGCTATGTAAACCTACCTATAATCTATAAATTTATCAGAGATTTCCAGACACAGTTTAGAAGTCAAAGCATAGAAACTGTGTAATCAGCTTTCAGCAAGACAATCTCATACAACCACTTACCTGATTTAATATACGAGCTACACATACTGATTAATGGAATCCATTTTGTACAACGAAAATATGCCGCTTTTATGATTGGAATTGCTGAAAATGCGTAGGTATTCTTCTTTGCAAGTCGATGGTCAACTAAAATATTCTTAAAGGCCCTAAATTGGGCCACCTGAAAATGCGTATTGATGTTCAGGAATAAAGTATATTTTATAAATACTCTGTCTGTCCGTCTGTATCAATAGGGGTGTATTATTTGGTTCCAAAAAAACACAGTCTTCAATAGCAAAAATTTATTGTGATATTTTTTTTTTAACAAATTTTTTTTCAACAGAAACATTATAGTAATATGTCTGTAATGTTACATTTTTCAGGATGAGAAATCACCAGTAGTGCTCACCGGTGAAGTCAGTGGGCTCACTAAGGTAATTATTAGAAAATAGAAGTGTAATTAGACCCTATTACTAAGACTCCGTTGTCCGTCTGTCTGTTACCAGGCTGTATCTCATGAACAGTGATAGACAGTTGAAATTTTCATAGATGATGTATTTCTGTTGCCACTAAAACAAAAAATACTAAAAAAACAGAAAGACAATATTTAAGGGGACTCCCATACAACAGACATGATTTATTTGCAGATTTTATAGATAATAATATGGAAACCTTTGAGAGTGAGTCTGACTTGCAATTGACCAGTTTTTTTTTAAATCAATGCAGAAATTAAATTGAAATTATCATCAAAAAATAGGTTGAAGATTATACAATTTGTTTTGTTTTACATAATGATTTGGTTTACACCATTTATCATAAAATTCCAAAACAAAAACAAACTAAATTGCAAAATTTTTCAGTTTAAATACAAAAAAATTACTACAAGTAATAAATGCTAATGAAGTCACTAGTTATATATGCTTATTGGCACTTGGTCTTATTACAAACAGTTCATGACCTTGTACCCATGATAAACACATACAAATGTGTATGTAGGTGAAATAATACACTAACATCTACTTTGATAAAGTCTTCAAAATTGCCTAATCATTGTGATATGCAATAATTTTATATACATTACCACTTTATTGTTGTCTAGTAAATTTAATTTCATAAATAACTGGCTATGGATGCAAAAATGCTTTTCAAGTGTTTTGCAAGGTTTAATCAGTGTGGTTCATTATCTGCTGAGTGTGATTGATAAAATTTTAATTGTAAGATAATAATATTAAATCCAGACTTTTCTGTGCTTGGTACTTCAATAGTTATTTGTTCATTTACAACGTTCATTTTCATAAAATAAGAAAAGCTTTACGGTCCGTTCACACAGACTGGCTCTCTTGGAGCCAGTCTGTGTGAACAGACACTTAATAAAATTAAATTTGCCTCCGTCATAGACTACATCAGATTCCAGGTCTCAGGTTTCAGGTCAGCACTTAACATTAGGTTCGTGGTCAACATCGGGACCGTTAAACACTACGAATAACATAAAAACAAAATTCCAGGGCAAGCATGGTTTCCATGTACACGAGTTTGGTGACAACACCAATGGCTGCACATCCGCCGGCGCTCACTTCAACCCTCAGAAAAGTGATCATGGAGCTCCCGACTCCAACGTGAGGCATGTTGGTGACCTCGGCAACATTGAGGCGAAGACCGACAAGGGGTCCACTAAGGTGAGTACATATAATTTTTTTTATTTAAGTACTTTAACATACTAGTTTAGCTAGCTGATATGCGTATATTTGTGAGTGTGAAATGTGGAGAATCTATAAATTATCCAATCTATTAGAAGTGTTAACTGATGGTGCACTGTTGACACTTTCGGGGAGTGTGTTTCTCTTCTTTATATACAATACTTTAATTAGGAATATATATATATCCACAACTGAACTCTCCACATAATTTTGTGTCAGGAAGGATTTATTGGCAGGTGGAAGCATAAAAAATAATGTCTAATCTTCATTTTATGTCTTGACTCTTCATGCTGGAAAAACTAAAAGACATCACTACATAATTTGTGATAATAACAACTAAATTCTCTCCTATGCATTATCCCTGTTGAGTCCCAAGCCATAAAGTTTCTTAACCCGGTGTCTGCTTACGAATTTGCGGCATATAAGTTGGTAAAATGTGAGAGAGACAAACCCATACTGATAATTAGAATAGTATAAGTTTGTCCCGCTCACATTCTTCCCAACTTACATGTGTGTATATCTAGAGTTCATTCATTTAAATGTTTATTCATCAGGTATGCATCCAAGACTCCCAGATTTCCCTGGTCGGTCCCAACAGCATAGTCGGCCGTACGCTGGTCGTGCACGCCGATCCTGACGACCTCGGGCTCGGAGGACATGAACTCAGCAAGACAACCGGCAACGCTGGGGCACGCATCGCTTGCGGGGTCATCGGCCTCGCCAAGTCTGACTAGACGTGCTAACTTGTGAGATAATCCACTGATTTTAATCTTGTGTTGTAAAAGCCTCACTTTGAAGATTTTCTTATTTTACTTATATCTTACAAGTGTTTTGTTGTAAGACTTGTGTGTAGATAGCTGAAGCTTTCAGGTATTGCACTAATATCATATTATCAGTCAAATGTGTAAAATTAGTTGGGCTCAAAATTTTTTTTACCTAATAAGCAAAATGAATATTTTTGAAAGCAGTGGATTACTTCTATATTTACTACTTTGTTCCGCATAAAATCCCAGTGGCTTTTTGTATTTCACTCTTCGGACAAATATTATTACGTTTTTACTACTGTCTTTTTTTGTTTTGTCATAATAATTGTGCAATGTGCTCAGATCAGAAACAATTTTTTTTCTGCAAATGCCTAGTAGTGTGAACACAATAATATTGTAATTTATGTCACTTAAGTGGCAATTAAGGCCGTTCACACTGACGCGAAAGTGCCATAGCGTGTGCCGAAGTTAACTGGCCGCTAATGACACTTCTACAAGTTCTTATTTCTATGTCGGTCCCGCCAGTCGCGTCAGTTTGAACGGTCCTGTAAGGTTAAATGTATAGTTATAAGGTTTTAGAACCGTTGGTGTAATATTTACTTGGTATTGTAATCTGCATTTCTGAAATGGTTTCTATATGCAGATGTCTTCTGCTACTTGTTCTGTTTTAAAAGATATAAAGGAATTTATAATAAATTGTTTTTTTAATACACTTTTGACACGACACCCTCATTCGAGTAAAAATGTTTTTTATTTTTTATATTATGGCACAGGGTATGAATAATGATCATCTATTGTCTGTCAACCACCTTTACTAGTTGTTCGCCGCGAACATAGACCTCGCGATTATGTTATTAATATAGAAAAGATTCAAATAGTCGTTAGTTTGGGTATTTTCGAGCTTCAAACAATTTCGCTGATAAAAAAACATACGGCATGACAGCGAAAAGGTCAAAGTAGTCCATAAACACCTGCATCTTCTGAAGTATCACGTGTTCATTGCCGACTCTTAAACAATTTATTAGGCAAACGTCCTGTATGACGGTAAGAAGTTGTAGACGTCACCCGCAATACCTGGAAATTCACGTGCGCATTGCCAACCCTTAAACAATTTAGTAGGCAAACAGACATATGGCTCGCCTAATAATAAAACGTCGTAGCAGTCTATATATACCTGGAGTATCACATGCGTATTGCCGACCACCCAGACCCCCAAACAGCTTAGTAGGAAATCAGGCATTCGATCTGCCTGATTGTAAGAGGTCTACTAAGACTACTAAGTCAATGGAAACCGGCAACATATATGTGGAGTCACATTCCCGAAGTAGTCTATAGATAGATACTACTTCCGACACTTACCATTAGGCTTGCGGTAAGCTAATTTGCCAACTATATTGTTCAAGAGAATTGTTATTCGTAGTTCAAGAGTCTGCAAATCGCATGTGAGATTCCAGGAGTTGCAGGTGTCGATAGACTTACGTTCTCTTGCCATCTGGCAAGCCGTATGCTTGTTTGCCTACAATATTGTTTGAAGGTTGGCAACACGCAAGTGAAACTCCTTGTTTTAAAAATGTCTATAGACTACTTGGATCAGATTTTCTTGGAGAGTAGGTACCTAAATGAAAAACATCAGTCATAAATAGTAATATACGGTAAAAATTATCCTGCACCTATTATTAGTCAACAGAGATCGGCTACACGGTAGGTTAAGCCGAAACAACCGGGACTACGCCACCCCTGTAGATTAACTTCCAGACTTCAAAAATAAATGAATATAATTTTTTTTTCTTGTTTTTTGAATAAAAATATATTATTTGTTTACTTAGACGACATGATCATCAAGGTATTTTTTCAGTTATTTACAAAAAAGAAATAAAAATTTCAGGAGAATAAACTGAAAGTGTATGGTTAAAAATATGAAAACAATTTTTAAATTCGACTTAGAAGCGATGGTGTTATTAGGTAACAAATATTTATTTATTTATTTTATAATAAAAACAAACATCTTATATAAACTTTACAGTACACTACAAACTTAAATTAAGTTTTTCCCGGCACTGAATATTCATCTCATTCTATGTGGGAGATTACAACAACACATATACATTTATAGACTTAACAAATTAACGTTTAGATCATTGAATAAGTACATCGATGAATTGTATCGCCAACACTCGACTCGCCACCATGCGCTTCTATATGAAATAAACATCAAAACTTATTTTTGAAAGTCAGTTAAAATCAACGATATCTATTTTTTACCAGATGTATTTTAACGTTTTCTACATACATTCTAAATATCAGCATAATCTGACCAACGGCTTTTGTAATATTAAGAAATATTTGTTTTTACCTTAATGCAAATACCTGAAAAACTACTAAACCGATTTTGATGTCAAACGAACTTGAAAATTTTTATGCATGTCTCCTATACACCTTTTGAATTTTATCGAAATCGGACTAACGGCTCGAGAATTATCTCGGAACATACATAGAAACATACATTTATAAATACAAACAATGTTTTTTGCCCCAACTTGATTTGTAGCCCTCGCTCGCTTTGCTCACTCAGTGTTAAGTCAAGCCTTTAAACATTGGACCTTTTGTAATGCTATTTACTAAACTATCTAAAAAAAACTATAAATATCATGAATATTTTAATTGGCCTATTGAGTACAATATGTTTCCTGAATTAGTAAAGAAAATATTGCAAGTTGAATCATGAGGTTGAAACATCATCGGACTCCCCACGTTCCATTTCCAAAGACTATCTTCACAGCTCTGGATGCTGATTGCTGTCCAATAGCGATCCAGATCCCTGGAGGTTACGTATTCTGATAGGTTTTTACAAGCTTTCGCTACAGTTCTTGGGGTAAATAGCCCTTTTATAATTAGAACAGAAACACGAGACGATTTTAAGGAGTTCTCGCTGACTGGTGGAGCATAAGTACTAATATAGTTTTCTGTGTAGGAAAAATCAACATCATGTGCTAACAGGCCAACCCATTCTACCATCTCTTCTATATCTACATCAAGTACTGAAGGAATTTCACTAATTGTTGGTGTTACTTTTTTTACATTTTGCATGCACAGTTTTACAGTGATATTTCTATCATTGAAGTATTTTGCGATTGATGATGGACAAATTTCTTCATTACTTGGCTCCCAAGTGATATAGAAATCAAACAGTTCAAGCTTGCACAATGATTTCTGTAATTTTTCTGCATGTTTCAAGTTTTTCAAATCTATACTGACTTCGTAAAAGTTGTGAGGCCTCTTTGTTCCCTCCAAACCTAAAGTTTGATAAATATGTTCTACAATATGTAAAGACAAAACGCCATTTGGAGTAATAGCCGCACAATTGTGTATTATACAGTTTCTATCAGCAGTTAAACAGTAAATGTCACCATTCTTCACAAAATTTTCAATGAAAGTGGGTTCCAAGAACTCTTTTATGGAACAATTTGATATTTTATAGTATTCTGTGTCTTCTAGCAATACTTCTTCAATGGATGATGGTGTCTGTAATTCGTCGGGGCATGTTATTATCAAACTTTTGTAGAAATTATTCATCTTGATAGTTTCTATTATGGGTTCCAATTTATTACATTTTTTAATACTCGTTATTACTTTCGGTGGTGGAAAATTCAATACTTCGGGGCACAGCATATTTTTTTTTAGTTTGGATATGCAAATTAATTGATTTTTGATGTCGAAAACACTAGAAATAGCAAATTGCAAAATATAACCTTAAAACTAAATGTAAACAAAACAAACGTCTCGTATTCTACCGAACTGACATTGGCATTAACATGACACATATAATAATTATTGACAGTGACAGATGAAGACATTCCCGTGCTCTTGATAGCGTATGGCAAAAGAAACATCTTCGCACGCCATCAGTTTTTGATGCGCCGTTAAGCTTTATCAAAGGTTTCCATTCTGAAAAGAATGCGGGGCGGGGTGGATAGCAAAGTAACATGGTAGATGCCCTAAATATTCTTTCTACCGGACTACAAAAATAAAGATTAAGTTTTTAATGAAAATTTTAATTGCTATAAATTACAAACTAGTTAATATACAACTCATCAGCAGGTACAGCTTTGTAGAGAGCATCCACGCCGTCCACGACCCCCTGAACGACGGCACGTACTATTGGCGGCGCCACCTCAGTCATCACGTCACGCCAGTTGGTGTTGAGGAACTGATCCACTGGGTCAGCTGAAAACATGAGTTTATAAGAGACTAGCTGTTTTCCGCGGCTCCGCCTACGTCCAGTAGTAGCCCGTTCAGCGATTTGGCCGTAAAAGCTAACAGACAGACAGACTTTCCACTTATAATATTAGTATGGAAGTATTGTTTAATGTAAGTAACTAGATAATAAAAACCATTGGGTCGCCCCAGATACAGCTGAAGGAATGTATCTACCTACTATCTGGAGCCCACAGACTTATAATACGTAAACAGACGGAAGGTATGCTATTACTTAGCGTAGCGAAAACACACACATGCAAAACTATGCAGCCTGGGCTGTCTCTAGTCTAGGGTAAGTTAATGATTTCTTATGTTTTCGCGATTGTTATTCATTAAATTAAACTATTTTAATACGGTTTTATCGCGTTTATTACTTATTTATTTAGGTACACCTGACGTTTCAAACACTTTACAGCGTTCATGGTCGCAGGCAGACTAAGTTAACATTTGTCTTTGATGTCATAAGATTACAAACTACCGCCTGAAATTTTTATTGGGAACTATTCCGATTCACGCAGTATTGGCTCACAGTATCTAAGGGTCTTGCAGTCTGCTTCCGAGTTTGCGATTTTATTATGTTAATGACTGGGTCCCAAGCTGGCGGTACCTGCCATCCATCCTCTCTATTGAAATTAGGATGTTTTTTAATTTCAATAGCTTCACGTAACATCCTTGGAATGAATCTGTTTTCCTTTGCAAGGACTTGAGGATTATCAAAACGCATATAGTGGTTGGGTTTGTCTAGAGCATGTTCACAGACTGCAGACTTGGTTGAGCGTCTATTGAAACGTCAGGCGTAAATAAATAAGTAATAAACGCGATAAAACCGTATTAAAATAGTCTAGGGTAAGATGTTTACGATAATGCTCCCCATGATTTCAAGGAATGTATGAATGTTGTGTGGAGTGCATGATCATTTATACGGTATTCTACTAGAATAGAATAGAATAGAATCATTTATTTGCATAGATTACATTAAATTTACACAGATCTTAAGTTTAAATGTAACCAACCTGCATGCAGGCGTGCAAATGTTAATATTTATAGGTACATACCTACACTAAAATTATATTCAAAATTTAATTAAATAACAATAATTATATTTATATTACAAAGAAAAAAAATCAAAAATTAATAGTAACCAAACGTCAGAGAGAATAATAGTCATATATCTAGTTGAATTAATGTTTACCGTCCATATACTCTTTAATGCTATAAAACCTTTTATCAAACAACCATTCTGTCAATGCTTTTTTAAACTTTTTTATATCTAACGATTTTATGCTATTTGGTAGTTTATTAAATATTTGGATGCACATGTAGTACGCATTTTTCTTATAAATATATTACTACTATATATATTTCTTATAAATATATACTCTATTATTTTTAGTTTTCACCGATCCAACAACGTAGATTACAAAATGGCGTCACAGCCAAAAATTGCCACGCGTAGCTTAATATCTATCTATGTGTGAGTGAATGTTGCTACAGGTGTAAAAAAGAGATATCGCCATATTGATCCGAATACGTGAGAAAAGGATAACAACAATTACTTGCTACATAAGTATAACTATTAACTTATGTTCCGTCTGTGTACGTCTTATATATCTGTGCTGGAGCCCTATTTCTGAAAAGTATGACTAACGCAAATATCTATTAAAAATCATTCGAAATTAATTGAAAACATAGAACTAAAGGTAAAAATGTAAGACAAGAAGGCATACAACAGGCTGATTCAAAAAAAATTGACCTAGAGTAACCCCTGTTTTCCCAAAGTATTACCATCACTTAAAAAATTTTGCCTAGTCAGACATATAGTAAAAATGTCAGTTTGCTTAATATAATTGTCTTCCATCTTTACCTTTAGTTCCATGATTGAAAATCATTCGACACACTAGTTTTGCGTGAGTCATACTTTTCAAAATTAAGGTTCTTAGTACCTATACTGCGGGTATTGTGTAGAGTCTGGCAAGAAGTGGCGAAATGTTCCACATAGGGTCGCTAAGCCAATATATACTACATACTAGCCATCCATACTATAAATAGAGACTACTATTCACTTCCAATCTCTTCCCGTTAGTGTAAAAAATTAGATCGCGATTCACTCAAAATCAAATCAAACTAACTACTGATGGATGGAAGGCAATAGCTACTTCTACATGTTAATTTGGTTTTCATTCATTTCGACTGGGTTACAAGGCCAATCAACTCTGTACACCCTGAACCCCATTTCCAAAATCGGTGAAACGAACTATTTTTATTCAACATATATGTCATACATTACAAAAATAGGGCTCCAAGTCGCTTCCAACAGGTTATTTTGGAAATCATTAAGAAAGACCTATGTCCAGCAGTGTTCTGACTGCGGCTGAAATGATAATGACCTACCTAACATTTGCGTGAAAAACCGTACATAAAAACCAAACAGTCTTTTTTTATACAACTAAGTAGGCAAACAGGCGTACGGCCCACCTGATGGTAAGTGGTTACCGTAGCCTATGAACGCCTGCAACACCGGAGATGTCACGAGCGCGTTGCCGACCTGTCCGCTATCAGCACAGCGACCCCTCTGGAGCCTGGCGACCCTACTCACCAGCAGGAACACAACACTGCATCACAGTGCTATTTTGCTGCGGTCTACGGTACCTCTCTTCTCTCTTTCTTCTTCTTTCTTCTTCTTTTCGTGTCGATTAGCTCAGAATCAGACATTGTTTTTTCCAGAAACACGCCAACTCTATGCCACTTTCCGTGGCTGACATTAGATCAAACAAACAGTGACCTTACCTAGGATCTTGTTGCCATTGAACAGGTTGTCAAATTGGAAATGGGCGCCAGTCTTGGTATTGTAGTTATGTGTCCAGCTCTCGATATGCCAGTGAGGTTTGCCATCACTGCCTTCAACGGTCTTCAACTTCGTGTATGTCTTTATTTGGATGTCTCCTGAAATACGAAGGCGAGAGTTTTATGCCGGATTCAAAAAAAAGTTTCTTCCTTAGCACGACGCACTTCTTATCTATGGTTGAAAAACTATTATACAATGTATTCACAGAAAGTCGTATAAACGTATACAATACAAAACTCTTTATTGGATAAGAAAAATAACATTGTAAATCACATACGATCTTAAAATGTATGCGCAGAAGATGGCATCGCTTAAAGCAATTTCTTCAAGGCAACCTTGAGAAACTCTCCAAACTTTGAGTTCATTGCATAGTCTATAAACTATTACAGTTATAAAAAAGTTTCATACATATGTACAGTATTGTACAGTACTACACAGTTGAAAAAAAGATACACCAATAAGTACTCTGCTCAGCATAGGCATATATTTTTTTAGAAAAATTAGACATCACCCCCTCGTCTCAGCTTGATCCATTTCTACGGAACCCATGTGGAGAGATGTGGAAATAACAAAATTGGTTAGGTATTCCAGCTAATCTCTCGTCCCCTCTCCTATTCTCATGAAAACCGGGCCTAGGCTTGGCCATTTATTTATTCAACTTCATTACAATAATGTAAAGGGCGGACTTAAAGCCAAAGGCTATTGGAACTTACTAATAGTAATAGTGTATTTCCCTTCACCCTGCACCGGCAGGATGATAATCCTTCCATCCAGGGTGTAGTCTCCCTTCATGGTCACTGAACATCGAAGGCCGACCGTTTGCTTGCTTTTGACTAAGTCATGTCTGAAAAAATTAACATCTCATCAGTGAGTATACAAACTTTTTAAATTACAGCCAAACTAACTACTTAATAAAAAGTATAAAGGTGACTTATTACTGTAATTTTATGTTTAAAAAAGTGCCTCCGTGGTAGAGTGAAGGACTTTCTCTTAGATAGGATAGGATACCCAGAGGTTCGTTTCCCACAGGAAGCATACTTTATTTGTTTTACAGGCTTGAATCACCTAATTGTCGATTAATAACGAGGATTCCGTGCTTCGGAAGGCACGTTAAACCGTTCATCTAAGCTTCCATTTGGTAGTCTATAAAGGAACCACGTGAGAGGTTCTCAATTCGACTGCATGATTTTTTTAAAATATTTTTTACCACATAACTCCGTCATTTCTAAATTAAGTTAGTGTGATTGAATAAGCTAGAAAAGTCCATTGAGATACCTACCTCTACCTATGTAACTAACTAAATATGTCATTACTAAGTATTTATTCAAGTCTGTCATGTGCACAAACACATTCACGTGCAAACAGACAGACAGAGACAAATTGATCATCATATTAAATAAAGCTTCCCATTTTCCTCTAATTTGAATAAATACCTATAAAATAAGTCATAAAATATCGAGTCTTATCATAATTAAAATTCTTACTTTATGTAGTTGTTATTCATAATACCTACTTAGTTAAAGTACGCGTTACTAATATGTACCTAGATATTAATAATAATGATGAATCCGTGCTACTGAAGGCACGTTAATTCGTTAGCTCCAGCAGGAACCAAGTCAAAGGCCGAATGGTGGTTTCGAAAAACTCAGACACAAGGGTTCACAGGGTCGATTGACCTTGTAACCCACTCGATATGAATGAATAAATCACATTATACTTACTTGATTCCCTCAACGACACACCCCTTCATGCCCGTCACTTGAGTATTAGTAAACACCAGCTTCAAGCCTCCCTGGTCGCTCTTGATCAGCGGGATGGACATAGGATCCAGGGGCTTCAAGCCCAGCGCTGGGATGCCATCAGCCACGTACGGAACTGCGGCTTGGGCAGACGACACGATGCATGCACTGTCTCCAGATTTGCATGGTTTTATGAAGGGGGCTGAAATAAATGTGTAAAGTTGAGGCGTTTGTCTGAAAACTGTCCCATGATTTGGTCCCAGCTTTTATCTGGTGGTCGTTAGAGACAGTTTCTTGGCCACAATTGGAAGAAGAGAGAGTCAATTTACTTTCTGTTAATTTTACATCAGTCAATTAAGCGCTAACATACACTGAAACATAGACTGAGAAAATACTTTCGCTAAATTTATGCAATCGAAAGGTAAAAACATGCCCGAAAGCGTACTAGTTTAAAATACAAAATTTGTACAATGATGGACTTATGCCACGTAGCATGCAGTAATAAAACCACAATCAATATATTCTGGTATAAAATACGTAAACAATATAAAAACATAGCTAGACAAATTATTTGCGGAAGTGAAAACCATGGAAGTATAAGTGAAAACATCTAGAACTACTTTTATTCTCTACCAGTCAAACACACGACCAAACAGAGAAAAAATTAGATGCTTATTGAATTTAAGTGTGAATTTTCTAATGTTTGCAATGGCTATAATGCAGATTGCGTCAATCTCACTGTCAATATTATGCAATGATGCTATTGTTTCCTCTAGAGCCATGGCAGTGGTCAATGCTAATGAAGTTCAAGGTTCAACCAGTCAGTTTATCTAACATTATGTGTTCCGTTTAGTGTAAAATAGCCTGTAAAAATACCCTAAAAAAAATATTATTGCCGGTCAAATGTGTCGAATTAAGACCAGCTACTCTTTAGGAAGTTTTTTTAAAGCATTTCTTTTAAAAAAATTAAATGTTATCAGTTATTCATTCGACTTAGTTTGGTTCATTAGGCCTGCCCTACTATACTACACGGTAACGAGGCGTGGTCCGTGCTTGAGCGGCATAAGCAAGAGCTGAGTGTCACGAGTCACGGAGATGAAGATGCTGCGTTGCATGTGCGAGGTGTCGCGAAAAGGCCGCATAAGAAACTCCCGCATTCGAGGTAACCTCCGTGTCCTTAACATAGCTGATAAACTTCAGGAAAGTCGCCTGCGATGGTACGGTCACGACTTGGGTAAGCCGGCAACCTGTGCCGGCAACATACATTGGGAACAAGTGTCTGGCTATGCCGCCTCCGCACACAGCAGGATATGCGCGCTAATGGACTCTTTGCCAAGGATGCTGAAGACCGGGCGAAGTGGACAGGTAAAACTAGGATAGCGGACCCTGGGCTACGAAGCAAACAGTGAAGGATGCCGGGATAGAATAGAATATATCTTTATTGCGAAGGTAGATACAGCAAAGGTCTTATAAACTTATGCTTCATGTTAATAATGTACGTGACAGACGTCTCAATAGGTGGTAGCTCAGTGATACGCTAGACATGCAGGCATGCCTAGCAATGATTTTCAGCCATAACCTTCTGAGGAGTCACGGAACAAGTATCTTAAAACAAAGATTCAAACCTAAACTTAGTGAATATAATCCTTGCCTGGTGTGTTGCCTACCATTTCACACCCCCATCCAAATCTGAGATCCAAATGCAAGCAAGTGAGCGAGATATCGCCTTACACACCATATTGCAAATCCCGCCCACCCACTCGCACCCGGACGGAAACAAGAGATGATAGTAATCCACCTGTTCAATACTGTTACCTATATAATATGATAACGCTAGATTAACGATGATTCATTCGATTTCATTGCTTAAAATTTCATGGGAAAATCAGAACAATAGGAACACGATCGGGAAACCAAATTTGGGAACTTACCCGTAGCACTTCGGACAGCAAGAACCACAGACAAAAAGCATAGATATAGAAACATATTCAAGATTCACTCAGTTTTTCCTGTCACTGCGTTTGTTTCAGACTGTATGATTGTTTAGCAGTGGACTGTTTATATTACTTTACGTGAGTGACGTCACGCCATACTAGCTTGGACTACAGCCTCTGTTTAGTTAAGGTGTTGTCTTTAGTAATTTATGTCTGATGTCACAAGTCAGAAAATCAAGTTAAATTTAAACCAACGGGTGCTGAAAGGATCTGAAAAAGAAATAACGTAAAAATTGTATTTGAGATTTTGTCACGCGATCTCATCGTGTATCTATAGCCAAAACCAAAATAGTTTATTTTTAACCGACTTCAAAAAAGGAGGAGGTTCTATGTTCGTGTGTATGTATTTTTTTATATGTATGTTCGACAATTACTCCGCCAATTGTGAACCGATTTTAATAATTATTTTTTAGTCGAGTGGGCATACTCCCGACTTGGTCCCATTGTCACCAAGTCGGGATCTGATGATAAGATCACAGAGAAATTGAGGTAAAATCTAAAATTTTTAGGCACGCCTCATTTATGGTACTTATAGGACAACGTTAATATCAAGTATAAGTTTGACAGTATCTGGTTCAAATGACAATACTTTAGATTCAGCTATTGGGTTAAGACAGCGAGTACTGTATACGTAAATGGTAGCTTGAGGAAATGCTGTTTCCTTAATAATATAATTAGCGCTCACGATCTGGACACAATAATAACCAATCTCATTATAGGGCTATCAACTTTTTAAACCAATTTCTAGAATAAACATATTAAACTTTACCTGGGATAGCACGTAGATAAGGAGTTTCCCTAAAGACTGGTCGTAGATTTAATTTTAAACTGTAAGCAGTTTTTGAACTTTTTGTTTAGTTGTTTCCAGTTTAGTTAGGCCATTGCAGGCGTGAATCACCTGATTGTGTAATAACAAGGATGATTCCGTGCTTCGGAAGGCACGTTAAGCCGTTGGTCCTGACGTACATTGAGTAGTCGTTAAAGAATATCATAATCCTGTTGGTCTGGTTTACCTATTAAAAAGGGTTACAGAGGTCAAACGGCAGTCGCTCCGATGTAATAACTAGTACTGTCAAATCTAGGACCGTGATTAAAACGTACCCTGAGCTCCGAAGCGTAAGCTGACGACGCTGTCAACGCAACTTGGAATACACGCTAGGATGAAGACCTACTGCCATCTGGTAGTCGTTTAAATATATGAGAGGCCAAGAAGTGGTTTTCAAATACACTCCCACTGAGTACCGTACACAGTATAATTAGGAATGAATGTCAATGAATCACATCTAATATCATTTATCAATGCACAACCTGACAACATTATCTCTCTGCAATTGAAGCTGATCTTGCTCATCGTTAGTCATTTTCTTCTCTTCTTTTATTTTTTATTATTGTATGCTGTATGTAGGTATATGATATGTATATATTCATTAAAGGTATAGTATGTATTAATTGATTGTAGTTTTATTTATTGACTGTTGTGTAAGGATGATAGTTTTAGTATTTTATTACTGTACCGCCTTTGTTTGTTTTCACTTTTTATCCTATCTACCCTAAGGTCGGCTGAAAGAAATTGCAATAGCGATAAGTCCGCCTTTGTACTCAATATTCTAAATGTATTACTTTTAATTTTAATTTTGTGATTGGTACAATAAAGTGTATATCTATCTACGAGTATCTATCTATCTAATCTGACAAAACTACGTAAGTAGCCTACCGTTACAGCCAGCCCTGATCTCGTGTAGTTTCCCACTCTTACTTACGTAATAAAAATAATTCCATCGAACGTAAAACTCACTTAATGCCATTGTCATAATATTATGAACATTAATTGCATTTGAGAGTCAAGTGCAAAAGGATACAAGGTAATTAGCATAGTACGAAGGACCATCTTATCAAGCTGGTTTATTTATTAGGCTGGTAGGGTGTTATTTACGCACAGACGAATTGCGTCAGTGGCAGACTCGTATTCTTCATAATTTATTCGGGGCTGCTTTGACGCAACTATACTCGTCGATTCTCTCCAAATGTCCAAGCTAGGAGGAGGATATTTAAAAGTATGAGTCACGCCACCGGTGAATCGAATGATTTCGATATATTCGCTGAGAATAAGATTCGAAAAGAGGCGGCGGCGCAAAAAGAGGTTTGGAAAAAGATAGGAGAGGCCTTTGCCCAGCAGTGGGACAATAAGTAATCGGTGAATCGAACGATTTTCATTCGACTCACCAATTTTTCGTGAGCCAATCTTTTCAAAATTAGGTCTCCAGCGCAGTTGCTGGTAGGTAAATATATCCCAAAATATTTATCTATTTTAACATTTACTTGCTTACCCCTACCATCACAACGTCTAATAATACTTATTTATTTTGAACATTATTATAATAAAAACATATTTGTTACTAGTTGTTTCCCGCAGCTCCACCTGCGGTATATAGCCCATGTTACTCAGGGTGAATGTAGCTTTCCAATGGTGAAAGAATTTTTGAAATCGGCACAGTAGTTTTTGAGTTTATTAATTACAATCATACACACAAAAATACAAATCTTTCCTCTTTATAATATTAGTGTAGAAGTGTAGATGTAGATTGTAGATGTCAGATGTATGTAGTTAGATTTCATGCTTAGATTTTTAAGAACAACATTGGTCGCAAATTACTGCCTTGTGTATCCCGCACTTATTTTAACTATTTATAATCAAAAAGTTTATTTACGAATAATAACTTTTTGCATAAGAATCCAAACAGCTTTCGTGAGCTTTTTGCCAAATTATGTTAGGGAATATACAGATCATGTGACAAGGAATTTATTTGTTGACAACATCAAAAGCCGTCGTTAAATCAAGGTAAAACTGTGTCGATAAGTTATGACGTACAAATTAGTTTGTATGGCATTATCATTCATGTTCATGATGTTTGCGTTACGTTATGTTACATAGTTTATGCTTTTGTTTATTTATTATAGTTTGTAATCATAATTTTATTGTACCAGCATTGTAGCGTAAAGGCGAGTCGTTCAAAGGTAAATGGCACCAGTTTTGAATTAGGGCTCTAGGGCCACAGTTGTTTACTGTCTGAGGTTCATTGTTGGGTATTTTTGTTTAGTGTCCTATCAAAACCTTATTGAGTACTAGCTGTTTCCCGCAGCTCCGCCTGTGTCAAGAAGTAGCCTCTATTTGACCCAGGGTCTTTAACCATATTTATGCCAAATCTCATCAAAATCCGTTCAGCGGTTTGGCCGTGAATAGACAGTCAGATAGACAGACAGACTTTTCCACTTTTAATATTAATATGGAAAAGTATGGATGGACGAGTGTATGACATCAAAGTTACAAATATTTGTTTGTTTGTTTGTTTGTAATATCTTTATTGTACAGAATAAAACAAATAATTACATACACAAGCATGAATTAACAATAAGTACAATGGCGGACTTATCCCACTTAGGGATTGTTGCGGACAGCAGCTTCAAAATAGGAGCGGCCGCCAGCAGCCAATCAGGGCGTCGCATTCAATGAACGCGCCTAGTACACGCAGCAAAGATTGATACCGCTCACCGATTGATACGACCGGATGAGTCACGCAGCGGTATCACTCAATGCGTGTACGGGGGGAGCGACGCGGCCTGTGATTGGCTGCCCACTTTCGCCTACTAGTAGCGTTAAGAATAGTTGTAAGTTAGGATAAATATCTGTAAATATGTAGAATAAATTGTAGTGAAATTGTGAATAGTAGTGAAACAACTTGTACTCGCAGTGAATTGTGAAATAAAGAAGATCTGCAGAAACAAACATTTTTTAATTCAACGACTCGTTACCAAGAACAAGAAAAAAACCTCTACAGTCCACAACATCTTTGGTCCTTCGAGCCGGATTATCCAGAACAACATCTCTGGACATTTGAAGCAGCGAAGAAAATGGTAGTCACAAGGAGCCAGTCCGGGGAAGAGGAACAACGGGGACGTGTCTTCGAGGATCCACCCAGATCGCCGAGCGCTACCGAACGAAGCACTCGGGCCGGGCGTCGCATCCCAGAGAGGCAATCCACCGCCATCCAGCCCACGATGACAGCCTTGGAACCCACATCAGAAGAGCAGACCACAAGCTTCGCCCACACTTCACGACGGATTCAACGGTCCCACGCCGGGTCCGTCCGCTCAGGACGCTCTCACATGTCCTCCGCTAGTGCAGCCGTCCGTATCAAGCAAGCTGAACTCGCCGCAGAAGAGAAGCTCGCCGAGCTGAGACGCCGGGAGCTGCGACTGGAAGCCGACCTCATACAGAAGAAGTTGGCGCTTGATATCGAGAACATTCAAGCGGAAGAGAGCGAAGCGGCCAGCATCCACGAGCGAGTCGACCGGTGGCTCAGCCAAAACGAGCCAACCGCCACTGAACAAGTTACCTGCACGAGTTCACTACCGCAGCGAGAATACGCCACTGCAGCCGCCGCCGCCGAGCCCGAGCTTGCGCCCCGCCCGCCGATAGCATCGCGGATGGAGACGCCGGCACGAACGCACGCCGACCATGCTCATCCACTACGGGGGGAGCACATAACGCAGCACGAGCAACCGGAGGAGCGCCGAGCAAGACAGAGGCAAACAAGATGGGATGAAACTCCGAGACAGCAACAGTATGAACGCCCGCGTTCGCCGACGCCTGCCCATAACAGAAGCCTCAGCACGAAAAGAGGAATCGAACAACTCGCCGAAGCTATATCGCAAATGGCAAGGGTTCGTGCGCCGCCGAGACAAGTCACAGAGTTACCTGTGTTCTCCGGAGCGCCCGGTGAATGGTTGCCCTTCAAAGCAGCCATGAGAGACTCTGCCGCCATCTACAAGTTCAGCAACATCGAGAACATGGCGAGACTGCGCAACAGCCTGAGAGGAGAAGCACGCGACGTGGTACGAGCGATGCTGCATACGAGCCAAGATCCGGAACCCATCATGAAGACGTTGGAACAGTGCTTCGGTCGCCCTGAAGTGATAGTCGACCAAGCCCTGGATGAAATCAAGCGACTTCCGCGACCGGGAACTAGCGCGGCCGAACTAAACAACTTAGCAGTGAAACTCCAGAACACAGTTCATGTGCTAAGTGATCTCGATCAGCGTGGATATCTCTACAATCCCATGCTGACACGAGAAGTCGTCGAGAAGCTGAGCCCACACCTGCGCTCACGTTGGTGTGACTACGCCGAGGAACACAGCCAGCACGACGACCCGCAGATAGTGACGATGTCAAAGTTCCTGATGAAAGAAGCAGATCGGGCTCTGAAACACGCCTACGCGCCGAGTGCCGCGACGCCATCGCGAAGTATGAAGACGACTGGCAACGCACCCGCAGCGCGGCGACATGAACCGAGTCGCAGAGCCGCGACATACTCAGCAACCGCCGATGTCGAAGAGGATCAGTGTCTTCACTGCGGAGGACCACACACAGTCCCACAGTGTGAGAAATTCCGCACACTGACTACGGAGCAACGATGGCAGTGGATCAAGGAGAAGAGGATATGCTTCAAATGCATAAACAAGATGCATCGACGCCTCAATTGCCGAGCCAAGCCGTGCGGAATCGACAACTGCAGACGCCCCCACCACTCGCTACTGCACGCGGCAGCGCCTGCTAGCACTGCATCCGTGTTCGCGCCCGCGCGCGCGCCCCCACCCGCGCCTGCGCCCGCGCGCATGCCCGCGCCCGCGTCGCGTACCGTTACGCCCGAAAACAGTGAATCTGTGCTCTCAGTGAAAACGAGAACCAATCAGCGGACGGTACTGCTGAAAGTGTGCCCTGTGACAGTGAGTGGCCCAAGAGGTGACATCAAGACATACGCCTTGCTGGATGAAGGATCGACCACAACATTGATCGACGCAGAGCTCGCGCGAAACATTGACGCGCGCGGGCCTGCCTCACCGCTCCGCATTCACGGAGTCAACACGACACGACGTGAGAACGACAGCCGCCGTGTCAAGATCCACGTGAAAGCCGATGGTCGCGATTGGGAAATTGGAGCACGCACCATCGAGGGACTTAACCTCTCGAGCCAAACAGTCCCTGCACGCTTGTTGGAATGCAAGCATCTTCGAGACCTCCCTGCGAACGAGTTGAGCTATGACGTAGCTAAACCCCTGCTGCTCATTGGCGCCGACAACTGGGAGATGATCGTCACCCGCGAGCTGAGAACCGGCAGAAAACATGAACCTGTCGCTTCGAAGACTCAGCTGGGATGGGTGATTCATGGCACCGCCCCGAGTGTCATCTACAAGGATGAAGCCTCCGTTCTCCACCTGCACGTGCAAGATGAAGATCGATTGCACAAACAAGTCGAAGAGCACTTTAAAGTCGATGCAATAGGCGTGACACTCACAATCAAAGTGTCGCCATCGAACCAACGAGCACTCGACATCTTCGCCAAGACCGTAACGTGCAAGAACGGCCGCTACGAAGTTGGGCTGATATGGAAAGAAGACGAGCCTACCATGCCGCCCAGTTACAACAACGCGCTCAGAAGGCTGCGAAACATCGAGAGCAAGATGGACAGAGACCCAGACTTCGCAAGAGAATACAGTGCCCAGATTGAAAATTTGATAAGAAAGGGGTACGCTGTGGAGTGCGACGGGTCTGAGAAGGAGTGCCAACACAAATGGTACCTCCCACATTTCGCCGTGAACAACCCGAACAAACCCGGAAAAGTACGACTTGTCTTCGACGCAGCAGCAAAGGCATACGGAACGAGCCTGAACGACAAGCTGTTAGAGGGCCCAGACTTGCTACAATCACTACTGGGCATACTGTTCAAGTTTCGAGAAATGCCTGTGGCCATCTCAGCAGACATAGAGGAGATGTTCCTGCGCGTGAAAATAAGAAGACAAGACCAAGCAGCGCAGATGTTCTTGTGGCACGGCTCCGATCGAACGCTCCCGCCACGAGAAATGAAGATGACGTCAATGATCTTCGGCGCAACGTGCTCACCATTTTTGGCACACAGCGTGCGAGATCATAACGCACGTGTCCACGCGCAAAGTCATCCTGCGGCTCTCAAAGCCATAACTGAAAGCCACTATATGGACGACTTCGTTAACAGCTACGAGACAGAAGAAGAGGCCATCGCGACGATCAAAGAAGTAATTGAAGTCCACGGGAAAGCTGGCTTCAAGCTACGCAGCTGGAATTCAAATAAGGAAGGAGCCTTGAACGATGTGCCCTCCGAGCTGCGAGCACGAACGACGACACAGCTGGGACATGAAAACAAGACACTTGGACTTGTGTGGGACCCGAATGCAGACAAGCTCGGCTTCAACACCACGATGCCTCGAGTCCCTGAAGATGTACGAGCACGACGTCGCGCACCGACCAAGAGAGAAGCTCTCAGTGCGGTCATGTCAATTTACGACCCACTGGGACTCCTTAGCTGCTTTACAATAAGTGCCAAAATCTACCTACAAAGATTATGGCGATTGCAAATTGGATGGGATGAGCAGCTTCCGACAGAACACGCCGACGGAATAATGGACTGGCTGGAAAATCTAGAGCAAGTTGCCACGCTCCGCCTGCCACGATGCTACAATGAAGCCCGAAGCGTCGTCAGCAAGCAACTCCACGTGTTCTGTGATGCCAGCCAGGACGCATACGCCTCAGCCGCGTATTGGCGTCTCGAAAACAGCGACGGAACAATCAACGTCGTCCTCGCCGCCGCCAAAGCGAAGGTGGCCCCGATGAAGAGCCAGAGCATCCCTCGCCTCGAGTTGCAAGCCGCACTGATAGGCACTCGACTAGCCGAAGCAATCAAGCAAGGACACCGCTGGACCGCTGACAAGACCATCTATTGGACGGACTCTCAAACTGTCCTCCACTGGATAAGGAAAGACGCTCAGAAATACACGCCATTCGTCGCGCATCGTCTCGGAGAGATAGCAGAACGCACCGAGACACGACAATGGAGATGGACGCCTACGCACGATAACGTAGCCGACACAGCCACCCGAACAGGTTACGTGCCTGTGAACGCGGAAGACTGGTGGTTCACCGGGCCCTCATTCCTGCGACAAAAAGAAGAATCATGGCTCGAAGAAATCACGATCCACGAAGATGAAGAACAAGAAATGATCAACTTGGTGCAATCAGATGCCGAACGACGACCTCTACCAAAAATAGAGAGGTTTTCAAGCCTGTATCGTCTACTACGAGCGACCGCAATGATGATACTTTTCATTGATAAGTGCCGGCGACGAGATAGAAAGCTGAACGCTTCACACATCAACCGCGCCGAGACACTATGGCTTGCTCAAGCTCAAGAAGACAGGTTCCTGGACGAGTTAACACGCCTGCGCGCTGGCAAACCAATCGCCCGCACAAGCCGACTCGCAAAGCTGGACCCTGAAATTGACGAAGACGGCCTGCTACGAGTACGCGGCCGAATAAACGCCGCCCAATCACCGCAACACACAAAGCGGCCCGTGATTTTGGACGGAAGACATCCGTTAGCCAAATTAATCGTGCTACAAGAACACGTTAACGCCGGCCACGCGGGACGAGAGCGCGTAGTCAACGATTTAAGACAGCGCTACTGGATGCTGCGACTTCGGCCCACCGTACGTACTGTCGAACGTACATGCGCCCTGTGCAAAATAAGAAAAGCGAAGCCCAGCACACTGACGTTCGGAGACCTACCTGCAGCACGACTAGACCCGTACCACCGACCCTTCACCAACTGCGGGGTCGACTACTTTGGCCCCATGACAGTAACAATTGGCCGAAGAAACGAAAAAAGATGGGGCGCTCTCTTCACGTGCCTCACGACGCGAGCCGTCCACATCGAGCTTGTGGGAAGCCTAACAACGGACTCAGCAATTATGGCGCTGAGAAGAATGGCAGCGAGGCGCGGATGGCCTTCAACAATCTACAGCGACAACGCGACGAATTTCAAAGGAGCAGACGTCGAACTACGTGCCGCCTACGCCGAGTGGCAGCCTGCCCTGGAGGAATATGGACTCAAGCATCGAGTCACATGGCGCTACATCGCACCCGGAGCACCGAACCAGGGGGGAGCATGGGAGCGATTGGTACGCTCCGTAAAAGTGGCGTTAGGAGCAGTACTACACGACAAGAAACCAAAGGAAGAAGTACTGCATACGGTGCTGACAGAAGCGGAGCACAGCATCAACGCACGTCCGCTTACCCATGTTCCTGTTGAGCCCGACGATCCAGAGGCGCTCACCCCGAATCACTTTTTGATTGGCACATCAACTGGCCTTCCGACCCCGGGACCGTGCAACCCCAGTGATCGCCGTATGTGGCGTGCTAGCCAAGCTCTCGCCAATGAATTCTGGCGAAGATGGGTGAGAGAGTACCTCCCAACATTGGTAGCACGAGGAAGATCGAAAGGAGAAGAAAAACCACCACTAAAGGAAGGAGATCTCGTCATAGTGATGGACGCTTCGCTACCTCGAAACACCTGGCCGAGAGGAATCGTCGAACGAGTGTTCCCCGGCCCCGATGGAGAAATACGAAACGCCGAGATAAAAACAAGAGGCGGAACATTCATGCGGCCTACGTCGAAGCTCGCCGTCCTGCCCAGAGAAGAGGCTCCGCCGAGTCTTCGCCGGGGGGAGGATGTTGCGGACAGCAGCTTCAAAATAGGAGCGGCCGCCAGCAGCCAATCAGGGCGTCGCATTCAATGAACGCGCCTAGTACACGCAGCAAAGATTGATACCGCTCACCGATTGATACGACCGGATGAGTCACGCAGCGGTATCACTCAATGCGTGTACGGGGGGAGCGACGCGGCCTGTGATTGGCTGCCCACTTTCGCCTACTAGTAGCGTTAAGAATAGTTGTAAGTTAGGATAAATATCTGTAAATATGTAGAATAAATTGTAGTGAAATTGTGAATAGTAGTGAAACAACTTGTACTCGCAGTGAATGTGAAATAAAGAAGATCTGCAGAAACAAACATTTTTTAATTCAACGACTCGTTACCAAGAACAAGAAAAAAACCTCTACAGTCCACAACAGGGATCTCTTACAGTCAACCCCTCAAAAGTGACAGGAGAAGATATGCTTACCAGAAGGGTAGAAGTGTGTACAATATAATATTATTATAAATAATATATAGTTATACACATACATCAAATAAACCTACATACCTATATATAATAAACATACATACATCCATGTAACTAGCTTATACTTTAAATGTCTGAGTTCAGCAAAGGAGAATTTGAAAGATTTATTTTAAAAGCGTTTAAACTTTGTGACAACCTTACTTCTACAGGAAGCGAATTCCAAAGCTTAGCTGCCACAACAGCAAACGACTTTGAGTACGAATGTGATGAACAAGGCGGCACGTCAAGGGTTGGGTTACCGGCAGAGCGTAACCGGTCATCAATCCGACGAAAGGAAAATTTTTCATTTAAATAGATAGGAGAAGAAGGGATAAAGAGAACTTTAAAAAGAAGATACAAGATATGAACGTTTCTACGTAATCTAATAGGCAACCACTTTAGCTTATTACGGAATTCCGAAATATGGTCAAATTTACGCAATCCAAATATAAATCTAATGCACTGATTCTGCAGCCTCTCCAATTTATTTAAAAGTTCTTCCGTTGGATCCAAGTAAGCAACGTCAGCATAATCTAAGATAGGTATCAACAAAGACTGCGCTAATATAATTTTGGTTTGAAAAGGGAGAAAATTTTGCAGACGTCGTAATTAATGTAGAGCTACAAACATTTTACGACTAACATCATTAATTTGTGGTAACCAGGACAGGGTTTGATCAAATATAATGCCCAAGTTTTTAACACTAGGAGAAAAAGGAATAATATTACCATTAAAAACTAAATTAGAAAAAGATAAAGAATTAAATTTAGAAATGAAATATGAGCTACCGATAATAATGGCTTGAGTTTTATTTGCATTCAACTTAAGTCCAAAGTTGCGTGACCATGATGTAATAATATTAAGATCAGAATTAATGACGGCAATAGCACGATCAAAGTCATCAAGAGGAGCAGACATATATATCTGCAGATCATCTGCATAAAGGTGAAATGAAGAGGAAAGAAGTTTTGTGATGCCATCAATGAACATTGAAAAAAGTATAGGAGAAAGTACTCCACCTTGAGGGACTCCAGTTGCCAACTCGCACCAATCCGATTTACGTCGATCACACTTTACTAATTGATGGCGACCCAAAAGGTAAGAGGAAAACCAATTAATTGAAGAGCAAGAAAAATTTAAAGACTTAAGAACACCTACCATTATATCAAAGTCAACCATATTAAAGGCAGTTGAGAAATCAAGTAGTACAAGAACAGTTAGTTCTTTTTTCTCAATGTTTTAACGAATGTCATCCGTAATTTTCAACAAGGCTGTTGTAGTGCTGTGCCCAGAACGGAAACCCGATTTGGCTTAATAAATTATAGTGTGTTAGATGTTTCGATAGCTGTTGCTGGATGAACTGTTCTATAATTTTGGAAAGGACTGGAAGAATTGAAATTGGTCGAAAGTGACAATTTAACGAAGGGTTAGATACTTTAGGCAGCGGAATTATATGCGCATATTTCCATGCAGACGGAAATATGCCTGAAGACAGTGAACTATTAATTATGTCAACTAAAAAAGGTGCAACCAGTTTTATTATCGGTCTCAACATTTCAAGGGATACGTTGTCATTACCAATCGCATTGGATTTAAGGCTGCCAAAAATTTTCACAACATCGTCTACAGTAATCGGATCAAATTTAAATTCCGGGCAACTTTAAAAATTTGTTTTATTGGATTACAGTGAATTTACAGGAAACTGAACTGATGGGGCCCCACTGGGGACAAATGGGATTTCACTTAGGAAAGATCCCAAATGCCCCCACTGTGGTGGTGGTGACTAAGCCAGTTATATCGTTGTCTTAATCAATTTGAAACAATATAATTTTAAATAAATGTAAATAAGTAATAAGCGCGAAAAATATAGTTTAATTTGAATATCTTGTATCTTTTCTTGTAAGGCCTTTGTTCACACGTGAACAGAAAACCATGACATCTGCGACACACTTAAGATGCGGTTAAAGTACAAGCTGCATCGGCACCAAATCTACATCACTGCAACCTACTTCAGATGCGAGCGAATTGCATGCTGCATCGGCAGTTACACCGACGGCACACCAGTACCAGACAATCAATGTGTATAGTCTCTTAATTTTGTATATATAGTAATATTTTTTGTAATAAAGTTAGTGTTCATTTGCGATTGGAGTTGTTTCTTTCTCTCCTCATCGTACCCCACTGCGGCCAAGACACCCTAAGCCGTCACTCTGATCGGTCCTTTGAGCCTGCAGGATCGGTAGTGGGTTCCCCAGTACACTCCGGAGGTGGTGTGACAGTACACCAGAGTAACCTCTGTACCAGCCCCCAGTACCACTGGTGGCGCCATTCATCACTTGAGACCATTGGAGGCTCTCATCCCTTCCTGAGCCTCCCCTTGCTCTGAACGTACGGATTCAGTAGTGAAGTGGACATCTCCAGTTACAGCATCCCCCCACTGCGGCCAAGACTACCTTAAGCCGTCATCCTGATCGGTCCCGTGAGCCTGCGGGATCGGCAGTGGGAACTCATTTCCTGTGTACATTGCACTACGTACACAACACCCTTTCCCTACCCCCTATCCGTCTGTAACCGTAGGTCGCATGGTTACAGATATCCTGCACTATCTATATATTTATCTACTACACCGTATGGTTAGGGCTAGGGTTAGGATATACATACATACACACATCCACTTACACATTATACATTTTCCACATCCACAAGGGTGTTAGTAGGAATAGGAGGAAACCTTAGGGTTTTGTACGTATAACGTCGAGTATTGCGAAAAGACTAGCTCGGCATTATACAACCTTTCTTGTAAGTGATGGATCTATTAATAAAGTTATTCTATTCTATTCTAATATACAAACTTATATTGCTCCTAAGACTGTACACTATTTAAAGAATTTATTTCTGATTTGTGTTTTCGATTTAGCAAATGTTTCCTCTTATTCTTGGAAATGGCGCGCGTACTTCAAGATGATAACTACATAAACACATACACTCATTCGAGTGTAGACCAACATTTATATAGACAATTAAAATGTTCCTGCTCCTTTAATATCCTTTATTTTGTGACTCACGCAAAATAAGCTACTCGAATGATTTTTGTTCGATAACGACGAATTTTTGTTACATTTCTAATGATTGTTGTTCGATATCGAAGGATTTTTATGTGACATTTCAAAAATAGGGCTTTTGATTAGAAATGGGCAGCGGGAAGGAATTCCAGAGGGTAAAACTTAAATGCATGTTGAAGAAAAGGTAATAAATATTTAATTCCCATTTATTCCTGAGTGTTTTTAAAATTTCCGGGAGTAAATGGGAAATTTCTTTTGGCTGGCTAATGTCACTCGGTATACATAGCATTATTTATTTTTGTATTGATATGACAATATACGGTAACAGCTAATATTAAAAAGTAATGAAGTATCTATTATCCATACTAATAATATTATAAATGCGAAAGTTTGTCTGTCTGTTTGTCTCTCTGTCTGTCTGTTACGCTTTCACGGCCAAACCGCTGAACGGATTTTTTATGAAATTTTATATGAATATAGTTGAAGACCTAGGGTCAAACATAGGCTACTTTTTGACGCTGGCGGAGCTGCGGGAAAAAGCTAGTATAAGATGAATGTGATGTGAGTACGAGTCGTATGAAATGTCTATTTTCTTTTTTGTCATTGACAACACGTCCATGTGACGTTTATAATATTACTCACACCTCCATCGATCTCCTTCAACAAGAAGCTTCCTCATAACAACAATCTGAAGGTTTCAGTTACCTTAAAAAACACCCCCAAAAATAAAACTACAGACATCGAATAGATTTTTTTTTTTTAGTAATGGGTTTTACGGTCATGGATACAAGTCCTTTATAGCCCTTCTTAATTTTTCGTTCTTCTTCAGTCCTACAGTGTGGTTTTGTCAAGTCCTAGTCAAGTCTAAAAGTCTAGTCGGTAGTCAAGTCTAGTCAAAAGAATCAGGCTAAGTGAAGTGGTAGAAAAACTGCACTTAGCGATTACTAGGAGCTTTTGGCAACAAGCATGAAAATCACATAAATCAAATACTGTATCACTTCCCAAGACTCACGCTTGTTATCGAACACTTTGCGAATAATAATCCACCATTATTATGCACAAACACACAAAAAAACACAAATATTGGAAAATAAAATACAGCGCCGATACTGCTCTTCACAGCCTCCCGCCAAAAGTCCACATCGAATAGACAATAGTAACCATAGACTTTAACTAGCAACTATTTTACGAGAGAAAAAGAACATAAAAATACCATAAAACTATGAAACTTAGGAATGTAAAAAAAAGGCTGGTGATGAACTCATACATAAAAAAATAAAGGAACAATTTAAATTAGTTTAGTATAAAATGGACATTTTGACACGGTCGAAACATCGGAAGGTATTTCCCGCGTCTAATCCTGTTGTTTAATTAGATTTAATGTGCAAATGTGATGTATTTTATTGCGAAAAATTTAACAATTTAAATATTTACTTACACGTAAACTTCCCTTATGTTATGAGGTCACGGCGTAGCCAAGTGTCAATATTAAAAAAATAAATAAGTTATAGTATATTTAAATGTAGACGGGGATTTTTTTTTTTTGGAAAAGCCTTTCGGCCTCTGACATGGACTTTATATAACGAGCACAGGATGGCAGCCGGGACCAACCGCTTAACAATCATTATTTTTCATCTTTATTACCAAACAATGAGGTGATTCAAGCCTGCAATGTCCTAACCAAACTAGAAACAACTAAACAAAGTATGCTTTCCATAGGAATCCAACCCAAGACATTATTTCAGTGAGAATTCCTGGATATTAGTTACAATTAATGAGAAGCTCGTTAGACGAGCGCAGCCCGCGTATCCGTAGCGAATGCGCGTGTCAAGCGACGATTTGACGCAACCACTATTGGATTGGTCGCCATTTTAGGGGTATTTTCTATCTTGAGCGCTTCCGTGCTTCTGAAGGCACGCTAAGCCATTGGTCCCGCCTGTTATCGATAGATAGCAGTAGTGAGGCTGTGTCAGGTGCCTTAGGGCAGCCTGGATATATAAGATCAGTATGAAATATTATTTTTCAGTTTATCACATAATTCCTTTCATATCGAACTGTTTTATTCATCGGTTTTGCTAACTCTACCTACGTACACATATTTGATGCAAATTTGCTCTAGTATTATTAGTAATCATTAATTACACAAGCATGTTTGCCGCGGATTTCCCCGACGACATTGACACTCCTCTCAAATCTATTTACATATAATTTTATTTCTTCATAAAAACGAGTACACCTCTTAAACAATTAAGTCTACATATAAAGTTTAATTATGTGCTTACGTCAAAACTGCCCTGGGAAAACACGATACTGGTGCGATGGTAGCCCTATTTAGTTTCTTTTTAAATTGTAAGAATTTCAAGATCTATTTTTGAAATGTATAACTTGTAATGAACATTTAAAAAAAAGAACAACCGACTTCAAACTTAATAACTTAAATTAATATAAAATTAGTTAATTTAAATTTTAGATATGTACATCACAACTTTTTTTATAATAGCACTTGGCCGGCTAATTATTTTGTCGTAAATAACGTAATAATTCACCAAATAGATGGTAAAGAATAAGATTTTGTTCACATTAGGTAAGATATTACGCGAAATGCTATAGGACATTAAGGAGTTTCTTCCATATCTCCAAAGTTCTTCATCATGTCTTCACCAAATTTATATGGGACCAACTTGGTACTAAAGACTGCCAAATAAAAAATAAATCATCAAAATCGGTTCACGGTTGACAAAGATATCGCGTAACATACATACAAAAAAAAACATACACTCGAATTGATAACCTCCTCCTTTTTTGAAGTCGGTTAAATTTTTTCTGATTATGACGAATAAAAGCCATTCGATATCATACTAAACTCATACGACTAACCGAATTATCGTAGGTAAAACTTTTCAAACATTGCACTCCTGTTGATAATCTATGACGCACTATAATAAAAGCGTATTCTGGGCACTAGAGTGTTATTTTTGAAAAGTGTGATCTACGAAAAATCTGTGAGTCGAATAATTTTTATTCGACATAATATATTTCAAAAATAGGGCTCGTAAAGCGTAGGCCATTGATTGAAAACACGCTTGGACGAAGAAGAATTTGTTGATACTTTTATTAATGCGGGAAATTAATAACTATTAAGTGTTGTTCTCAATATAATCTTGAGAAACTTAAATTGCATTTAAATAATCAATGGTATTTTTTTTTAAATGTTTTTATCGACTGTTACAGCCTTAGGGTTTAAACATTCATAATTTCTATCCCTTTTAGCATAGTTTTTTAAAGTTAATAGTTTGAATCGATTTCCTGACGACATGTTTGGTATAAGTCGTCGACCATCATGTTAGATAATAGTATTTGAACAGGCGTAAGCTGCACGTTGTAGTCTGCAGCCTTATTTTTTTTTTAAATAAGACCTAACCAATATCGGTAAGTAAAATGAAAATCATTCGATATCTAGCGAAAATCATTCGATATCTAGCGAAAACTCATTCGATATCTAGCCAAAATCATTCGATATCTAGCCAAAATCATTCGATATCTAGCCAAAATCATTCGATGTCTAGCCAAAATCATTCGATATCTAGCCAAAATCATTCGATATCTAGCGAAAATCATTCGATATCTAGCGAAAATTTAAAAAATTGGGCTTTTGATAGAAGTTCGAGAGAAAAAATAATTAAACAATACAACTTTAAATAACATTTTTTATTAACAACGTTATCATAATGGAACTTTAAGTTTTGGCGAGAGAGATACTTGAATAATACTCCAATTGTTCAGAAGGAATGGAATGCTTTATTTACAAAATTGACACGTATTTATACAAAATTATTTACATTCAAACATTACAAGTGTGAATTTTTGTTGCGATATGATAACCAATCATAAGTTAGTATTCTAGTTTACATCCATATTTGGTGGCGCATTTTGACGATGGTCCGCGCGGGGAGCGCGGGACGAACTGGATACCGCGTGACGTGCTTGGCCGTTCCAATAAAACTAGCTCGCGCAATCTCGCAGTCCTTTTCGACGGCGGCGCTCGGAACGGTGCGGACGTGCGCACAGCTTGCGGCGTGCGGCGAGCGGCGAGTTTCCATGTGTTGTGATGTGAAGTGTTCATCCACGAACTGATGAAGAGTGAAGAACGGTGTGATGTGCTGCTTGAAGTGAAGAGTCGTGTGCTGTGCTATTCTTGTTTCTTGACAACGACGTGTGATAAGCTCCATACAGCACGTGCATGTTCAACCAAATCTTATTTCTATGACAACTCGCCGTTTCTTTGACAATGCGTCGCCATAAATAAAATGCTTGCATGATGTGTGTGTTGTGTTTTCTTTCTTGGTGTCCTTAAAAGAGTTCTTCTTAGAGCTGGTACTTGCTATCCTTAAAAGAGTTCTTCTTAGAGCTGGTACTTGTAACTGTTTCTAAAGGTTGTTCTATCAAGGTAATTTGGTAAGTACAGAGGTAATGGTGTAGCCACAGTACTCCCCTTCAAGTGAAACGTACCGGCAATTTGACTGAACGGCCGATACGCGTGCGCGTAACAGCTGATTGTGACGTCACGTTGCTCGTAACGGCGGGAGTGCGTTGAACTTTCTGTGGCGAGGTATCTTGAGGTAACTGCGGCGGAGTGATGATGACTTGATTGTGACTTGATGATGATGGTAATGTATTCTGTGGTAAGTTGATTTCTTTATCTTCTTGTAATAAGTAGGCAGGTTTCAGTCGGTCGATTGAGATGTTTGATTCGCGATCTTGAAGTTGTATTGTGTACACTTTTTCTGTCCTCTTGATAACGCGATAAGGGCCTTGATATGGTGATTGTAGAGGTCGCTTTACCGCGTCGACTCTGACGAACACGTGGCTGCAGGTTTGTAGATCTTTGTGCACGAAGATGCGTTGTTTGTTATGATGTGACGTACACGACTGAGGCCTGTTTTCTTCTATTGATGAGCGTAGTTTTTCGACATATGTGTAGTCCATAGATGTAGGTATTGATGATGTTATGAAGAAGTCACCCGGTAGCCGTAAGTTATAGCCATATGTTAGTTCGGCTGGGCTAACTCCGGCGTCTGTCCGTAGGGTCGCTCGTAGTCCTAGTAGCACGGTAGGTAATTCGTCGATCCATGAGCTTGAGCTGGACAGTCTGGTACGTAGTGCAGTCTTCAGAGTGCGGTGCCAACGTTCAATGATACCGTTGCACTTGGGATTGTACGCTGTTGTACGATTCTTCTTTATTCCCATTGTTTTCATTAAGTTGTTGAACAGCTGACTTTCGAATTGGCGGCCTTGGTCGCTAGTGAGTGTTTCGGGACATCCAAATCTTGCAATCCAGTGTTTGTAGATGATTTCGGAGACTGTTTCGGCTGATATGTCGTCGGTAGGTATTGCTTCCGGCCATTTTGTTTGTCGGTCGATCATAGTAACGAGATAGCGATGACCTTGAGATGTTGTAGGTAGCGGTCCGACGATATCGACGTGCAGATGGTGAAAACGCTCTGTTGGCGGGAATTTTGAAATCGCGCTGTATGTGTGACGTTGAATTTTATTCTTTTGGCAATCGATGCAGCTTCTTGTCCATTTTGGTATGTCGCTATTCATTGACGGCCAAAAATATTTTTGTGAGATGATCTTGCGAGTCGTGCGCGTACCGGGATGGTTGATGTTGTGTATGTTTCTGAATATTTCTTCTCTGTGCTTTTCTGGTATATATGGTCTGACATGTGATGATGATGTTTCGCAGTAGAGTTCAATGTTGGTGTTCGGAATGATGACTTTTTTCAAGGTGATGTTGTCTTGTTGTTGTAGATGTTGAATTGTGGTGTCTTGTTCTTGAGCTGCCGCTATTTCTTCGTAGTTGATCGGAGACGGGCATGTGATTGTTTCGATGCGGCTGAGTGCGTCGGCGACAATGTTTTGTTTACCGCTCACGTGACGTATGTCGGTCGTAAACTCGCTGATAAACAAAAGGTGTCTTGTGCGTCTTGGCGTCTCGGTCGTTGATGTTATTTTGCTCATTGCGTATGTAAGGGGTTTATGGTCGGTGAAGATGATGAGTGGTCGTCCTTCGAACATCTTGCGGAAGTGCTTGACGGCCATGTAGATTGCTTGAAGTTCTCTGTCGTACGTCGAATATCTTGATTGCGCGTCGGAGAATTTCTTGGAAAAATAGCCAAGTGGTTGCCATTTTTCGTTGACGTATTGTTGAAGTACACCGCCAGCTGATTTGTCGGAGGCGTCGCAGAAGAGAGCGTAGACGGCTTCATGAGATGGGTGGGCGAGTAAAGCAGCGTTGTTTATGCTAGCTTTACATGCTTCGAATGCTTGCGTTGACTCTTCTGTCCATTGTATGACGGTTTTGTCTCTTTTCTTGACGTTGTGAAGATGCGTGTTGAGTGGTGCTTGCATGGACGCGGCGTCAGGTATGTGGTCGCGGTAAAAATTCAGCATACCGAGGAAACGTCGTAGCTCTTCGATGGTTTTTGGCTGAGGATAGTTCATGATGATGTCGATCTTCTCAGTTGGAGGTTTGATGCCTTCTTTTGACACGATGTAGCCTAAGAACTTGACTTCCGATTGACCGAATTGGCATTTGGCAGGGTTGATGGTGATGCCGTGTTCCTCGAGTCTTCGAAGTACCGTTCTTAGGTGTTCTCGGTGTTGGGCTTCATTCTCTGATGCTATTAAGGCGTCGTCGATGAACGAGAATACGTAGGGCAGTCCGCTGAGCACTTGGTGGATGAAACGTTGAAAGGTTTGGCCTGCATTCTTGAGTCCTGGACACATGCGCGGAAATTCGAAAAGTCCCATCGGTGTGATGATGGCAGTCTTCTCTATGTCTTCTTCGCGAACTTTCAGTTGTTGGTACGCCCGATTTAAGTCCAAGGTCGAAAATATAGTCTTCCCAGAGAGCTGATAGGTGAAGTCCTTGACTCGTGGTACAGGGTAGCGATCTGGTTTCGTAATCGCGTTAAGGCGGCGATAGTCACCACAGACTCTTAAGTCCCCGTTCTTCTTGGGTACGATGTGAAGGGGTGATGACCATGGGCTCTTGCTGGGTCGGCATAGTCCTTGATCAATCATATTTTGAAATTCTTGTTTGACCTTCTCGTAGCGATGTGGCGGTACGGGACGTGCGCGGCAATGTATCGGTTGGCCTTCTGTTTCTATGAAATGTTGAACGTTGATCTTGCTGTCGTTTAAATGCATCGCAGTGAGTCGCGTGGTACCGGGGAATTCGGCGAGAATGTTGTGATAGTCGTTTTTCGTATCGATACTGCGGACGGTAGGTATATTTGTCGCTCGAACGGGTGCGTTTACTTGCAGTTTTGTGACGTTGTCGATTAATTTCTTGTTTTTGAGATCGACGATCAATTGATGATGCTTGAGAAAATCGGCTCCTAGTATTGGTTTCGAGACGTCAGCGACGATAAATTTCCACTTGTAGGGACGGCGAAGATTGAGATCAAGTTCAAGTGTTCTCTCTCCATATGTTGATATTTCTGTGTTATTTGCGGCGTAGAGCTTGAATGGGAGTGCCTTGGTGATGTGAGTTTTTTTCTTTGGAAGTACGGATATGTTCGCTCCTGTGTCCACTAAGAAGGATATTCCGGTTTTCTTGTCTGTGACGAATAGGCGGTATGAGTGTTCTTGAACGCAGGAATCCGCCTCTGCCAACGTTCTTTCTAGTTTTCCTGAGGCTTATTTTCTATCTTCTTAAATGAGCACGGTGATGTGCATTTGTATGCTTGAGCCCCGAAGCGTTGATGGTAGTAGCAGTACGGTGATGAAGATGGTGAATTGTTTCTTGAGTGAGATGGAGAACGATTGTATGGATTGCGGCCTTGAGATGGATAGCGGTTTCTTCTGAAATTATTTTGAGGTCTTGCTCGTAGCTCGGCGATTTCTAATGAGAGTCTTCTGATTTCGTTGATGAGGAATTGAGTGTCGGCAAGTTGTGATGAAGGTGGTGGTGGTGATGGATGCGGTTGTGATGGACAGATGGCTGATACTTCGCGTTGCTGTTCCATCATTTTGTCGGCGAGTAGTGCGAGCTCTTCTAAGGCGGTTTTGGTGCTGAACGATTCGCTCACTGCTAGTACTGAGCGTATGTGCGAAGGAAGATGGTTTGTCCACATAATATGTAGCGTTGCGTCTGGGATTCTGTCACGAGCGAGATCCTTCATGCGTCGAAGTAAGTGTGACGGCTTCTGGTCGCCTAATTCCATCTCGGAGAGTAGTTTTTGAAATTGACGGCTGTCGGATTCTTCGTATGTGGAGATGAGTCGTTCCTTGATGGCTTGGTATGGCTTCGTTTCTGGTGGATTGTACAGCAGATCGGAGATTTGTTCGATGTCTTGTTTTTCCAAGCGTGCGATGACCATTTGTGCCAGTTGCTGTTCACCCTTTTTCTGGTCGTGGGTGGCAGCTTCGAAACTGTAGAACCACAGCCGAGGACGATCGCGCCAGAACGGTGGAATGCGGAGAGCCAGTGAGATGTTGGCGATTTCGGGCTGGACGACGGGCTGGATTGGCTGAACGGTGGCATTTTCTTGTTCCATGGTGGACGGGCAGAGATTTGTTGCTGGATGATTTTTTTCTTGATTTTTCCTGGTAGCCGTGCAGGGATTCCTCTTCTTTTTTGTTGTTTCTTCTTTGTAGCGTAGTCGGTGGTCACCACTTTGGCGAGAGAGATACTTGAATAATACTCCAATTGTTCAGAAGGAATGGAATGCTTTATTTACTTTTTTTTTTTTTTTTTTTTTTTTTTTTTTTTTTTTTTAACCGGACTAACATTTCTAGCTACAGAGAGCTTTGGAAATTACAGCGGGACAGTTTTAGGCGAGGGCTTTTGGCCACTCAGCCTCTTCGGCAAAAGCGCAAGGGGCTCCCAGTTGGGACGAACCTCGGCCATGGGCTTTGCCTTTGAGCAATGCGAGCAATGCAAACTCGCGAGCGGTAGCAAACGCTCAATGCCTTAAGGGCCGACACTATTGTGCCTGAAGGGCCTACTATGAGCCTATCTGTGGCGTGAAGCGCCCTGGTACATTTTGGTACCTAGTAAACGAGCTACTGTTCCTACTACGTCGCACCCGCCGGCGGGTGCGGTGGTGTGATCCTAATGAATATCCCGATCTCCGGGGAGGCCGGAGATTCTCAAGGGGGCGATTGGCCACCGTGATGGGGTCGTCAGGGTCAAAGAGAACATTCCTCGGACGTCTGTGCCGCAACGGGACATTATTTGCTGGGTTGTAGTTTGCAGCCTGCACAACTAACGGGTTCGGATGTGTGGAGGATTTCTCAAAGTAACGTTGGGACGTTTCTTTAAGATACCTCAATATGGATGGCAGCTCAAGATCCTTGTGTAGGTCTCGCGTGCGCAGGCCCAGGGGTGAACCCGTGGCTCTGCGTGCGAACCTGTTCTGAATTAGTTGGAATTTGTTAAGCAGGGATGGAGCCGCGTGAGAGAATATCACGCTGGCGTAAGTCATGACAGGTCGGATGCATAGCTTGTAAAGTGTCAGCTTATTTCTAAGCGACATCTTTACGTTGCTGATCAAAGGTGAGAGTCTGCCGAGATAGAAGGCTGCTCTATTGCGAACTCTTTGGATGTGAGGTCCAAACGTCATCTTGCTGTCAAGAATTACGCCCAGGTACTTTGCTTGGTTTACCCATGGAATGGGCTTGCCAAACATCGTTACCGTCTTTAGGAGCGAGAAGGTACTCCATGGAGGAGGGCGTGTTGCACCGCGTGAATCCTTTGAGAAGAACACTGCTGCGCTCTTTTCAGGATTCACTTCGATGCGCCACTTTCGGAACCAAGCGCCGAGGGAATCGACTGCTTGTTGGAGGCGTTCGGAAATGATGTCTTTCCGATTGTGGGATGTGTACAGCGCAGTGTCGTCGGCGAATAGAGCCAGCTCCACGTGCGGGGTGCGGGGTACGTCGTTGGTGTACAACGAGTATAGGGTCGGGGAAAGCACGGAGCCTTGCGGGACTCCGGCTCTTAGGGGTCTGGGACTAGAGAGCGTCCCCTCAACTTTGTACCGGAAGGATCTGTTCGACAGGAAGTCCCGTACGATGCGCACGAGACTGTCCGGCAGGCCCATTACGGCTAATTTGGCTACCAAGCCAACATGCCAAACTTTGTCGAACGCTTTCGCTACATCGAAGAAGAGTGCTCCTGTGGGTCTTCCGCGACGGCGGTTGCCTAGGATGTGTTCGGTTAGGCGGTGCAGTTGGTTCACGCAAGAGTGTTTTGCGCGAAAGCCCATTTGCTCGTCGGGAATCAGATTCATGGATTCAATGTAATCCTTGAGTCTGGCTGAAATGATTCTCTCGTATATCTTACCGATGCAGCTTAGGAGACTGATCGGCCGATATGAGGACGGGTTTTTCAGGTCTTTGCCTGGTTTAGGGATGCCTATTACTGTTGCTTGTTTCCAGGCGTCTGGAAACGTGCAATTTGCTAGGCAAGCATTGAAGATGCTCACTAGCAGCAGTAGTAGGGTCTGAGGGAGGCATTTAAGTAAGCCATTGGATATCCCGTCAGCTCCGGCAGCTTTACGGGGTTTTAGGGACTTTATTATCGATTGTACCTCGTCAATCGTAGTGGGCGGGAGTGCGATAACGGGTGGACTCGATGCAGAGGCGGCTATGCTCTCTACATGCGTTTCCATACGTTCTACATGTTCGGGGTCTACTGGCTCACGACTAGGAGAGCATTGGCTCTCCAGGCTGTCTGCAAGGCATTCAGCTTTTTCGTCATCATCAAAGGCGATGGAGCCGTCTGGTCTATTAAGAGGAGGAGTTGAAGCTATCTGATCGCACTTCAGACTTCGCGCCACACGCCAGTAAGTGACATGTGACGGTTTGAGTTCAGAGAGGAATTCCCCCCACCGTTCGTCTCTTAATTCCTTCATTCGCTCCTTAACTCGACGTTGCAGGTAGCGAAGTCTGGAACGGACTTCATCGGTGGGATAGAGGTCATGTACTCTTGTTACGGCGTTTTTCTCCGTCAACAACCTCCTTACATCTTCCGGCAGCTCGAATCTGTGGTTCGGATCCACAGAAGGGACCTGCCTGGAGCAGCCATTAATGGCCGCTTGCAAGTGGTTGGTGAGGGAGGAAATCGCCGAGTCTGTCTGTTCGGTGGACGTTATCCTGTCAGGTATAGCGTCCAGGTCTGGGGAGGATTGGTTGAGCACTCTGGCGAGTTTCTTCCAATCAGTAATCGTTCTTGTATGGGCGGGACGCCCATTGTCAGTCTGTCCTAGTTGTAGGAGGACCGGTCTATGGTCCGAACTCAGGTCTGAGTGCACCTCTAACGAACACACTTGAAGGGTGATATTCCTTAGTAGGGCAAAGTCCAAGACACTGGGATTTTGGTCGTCCGCGATAGGATAGCGGGTCGGGGCCAGGGGTGCTACAACGTCGAAATCCAGAGACTCCTCGAGTCTCGTGAGGGTTTCTCCGTTCGTCGAGTTCGTTAGCGAATGCCACCTGGTGTGTTTGCTGTTGAAATCGCCGGCCAAGATGGTGGCGTTTCCCATGGCGAATAGGGCTCGGAGATCGCTCTCAAGCAGAGATTTGGAGGGGCTGAGGTAAATGGAGGCGATATTGATCGGCGAGTGGCCGGTCATCGCTACGCGGAGGATCGAGCATTCCATGTCCGTTAAGGATGGTGGGTCTAGTTGGCAGCAGTGCAGGGACCTCTTATAGTAGATTAGCGTACCGCCTTTCGGCCTATCTAATCTATCATTGCGAATGATGTTGTAGTTCGCAATTTTGGGATCCCTGTGGGCGGGTTTCAGGAAGGTCTCCTGCACTAGAAAGATGTCTACCTGATGTTGGGTGAGGTACTGAGCAATCTCAGTCCTTTGTTCGCGGAAAGCTCCGTTGGCATTATAAAATGCCAAGGTCAGCGAGCGTGGTTTGTTCCTTTGGGTTGTACTACCCATCACGGTTACCCATCGGTTCGAAGGTGCGCGGGGATCTGAACCGCTTGCACCTTCTTTATGATGTCGGCGTACCTCACCATAGCCTTCACACGATGATACCAATTATCACCGGCGGCTATGATGGCGCTACCCAACTCCTCTATTAAATCGAAGTTGATGTCCCCTAGGGATTCTATCATGTCTAAAGCGACATTCGTGGCCTCTTCAGAGGTGGCCACTCGCGGCTCCCTGTACCTTGCGGTAACTGGTGCCGCGCGCGCCACTCCTGTGGGCTGGGGCGGTTGGCTTCGGATAGCCGTGGGGGGTCGAGGTGCTGCGGGTGCTGGGACCACGGCAGCGGAGCTCGACGCCTGGGAGGTGGACGGTGGTAGTGTAGGTAGGGGAGGGCCGTTAGGCCGCCTGCCTAGACTGGGGAAATTCGCGTTGTCGGCCACAAAGTTGGGACGCTTCGCTGAAGTATGGACTGGGTGATTCTGTGAGGCCCTCGGGTTTCTTCCGTTCGGTGGCCGCTGTGGGTTCCCCCTCGGAGCCTTCGGACAACCCCGCCAGTTGGCTGGGTGTCCGGATTCTCCGCAGAGAACACACGCAGGACCGCCCGGAGACTCCCTCGTGCGCTCACAGTCCTTAGTGCTGTGATCGCCCAAACACTTCACGCAGCGAGGACGCGCGTGGCAGTGACGGGCGGAATGGCCATAGAATTGGCAGTTGTGACACTGGCCAATTGCCCCGCGTTTCCGAGGGGTCTCTATAGAAATGCCGCTTAACCCGGCGACAGACTCGACCTTGAAAATGGCCTTTCCTTCGGTGGTTTTGTCAAGAATGACGAGCACCATATCGAATGCGACGCGGGGGCTCTTGCCCCTGTACATTCTATGTACTTCGCGGACTGGGAGATTTTGAGCCTGGAGAGACTCCTTAACGAAATCGGTCGAGATTTCCTGCGGAATTCGTCGAATCACCGCGCGAAGTACGCGGTCCTCTTCCAGGGTGTACGAATGCTATGGAAGGTTGCGTTCGGTAAGAAGGGCGGTTATGGCCTTATATTCTATTACGGTCTGGACCGTAATGCGAATACCAATGTCGCACTTTCGCGCGTTGGTAAAGTTTAGGCGTCTCTCATTGAGAGCCTTTGAAAAGGACTCCCATTTGGAGGAATCGCGCAGAATGATTGGAGGTGGAGCTTTTGGCTTAGGGCCGGCGGCTGGGGCCGCGGAATTTTCGCCTTGAGACGGCTGGAGCGGGGTGGGGGGGCGGATGGCTTTACCATCGGCGCTTTTTGATGTTTTCCGTGGAGGCTGGGTTTTGGCTTTAGCCTTAGGTACGCGTTGCCGCTTCCCTTTGGTTTTGACCTCAACGAAGTCATCCTCGGAAGATGAGTGATGGGTGGCTGGATTTGGACCATCAAGGTCCATATCAGACTCAGAGTCGGACTCTGGTTGGACGACTGTTGCAGCCGGTGACTCGGGAGAGTCCGGCAACGGGGACAGTGGGGAGTCGGGTATGAGTGCGCGGTTAAGATGGCGCAAAGAGGAAAAATGGGGTTCTTCTACGGGGAGAGTACCGTAGCGATTCAAAAGAGGAGTTGCAGCTTTATTTACAAAATTGACACGTATTTATACAAAATTATTTACATTCAAACATTACAAGTGTGAATTTTTGTTGCGATATGATAACCAATCATAAGTTAGTATTCTAGTTTACATCCATATTTGGTGGCGCATTTTGACGATGGTCCGCGCGGGGAGCGCGGGACGAACTGGATACCGCGTGACGTGCTTGGCCGTTCCAATAAAACTAGCTCGCGCAATCTCGCAGTCCTTTTCGACGGCGGCGCTCGGAACGGTGCGGACGTGCGCACAGCTTGCGGCGTGCGGCGAGCGGCGAGTTTCCATGTGTTGTGATGTGAAGTGTTCATCCACGAACTGATGAAGAGTGAAGAACGGTGTGATGTGCTGCTTGAAGTGAAGAGTCGTGTGCTGTGCTATTCTTGTTTCTTGACAACGACGTGTGATAAGCTCCATACAGCACGTGCATGTTCAACCAAATCTTGTTTCTATGACAACTCGCCGTTTCTTTGACAATGCGTCGCCATAAATAAAATGCTTGCATGATGTGTGTGTTGTGTTTTCTTTCTTGGTGTCCTTAAAAGAGTTCTTCTTAGAGCTGGTACTTGCTATCCTTAAAAGAGTTCTTCTTAGAGCTGGTACTTGTAACTGTTTCTAAAGGTTGTTCTATCAAGGTAATTTGGTAAGCACAGAGGTAATGGTGTAGCCACAAAGTAATGTGCAATCATTGAGTCGAATCATCGAATGATATTTGTTCAATATCGAATTATTTTCATTCTTCGTAATCGGCAATTAGACTGATTTTCAATCGACATGAGTCGATACGAGTCATACATTTCAAAAATAGAGGTCTAGATTTTTTCTAAATAATAAATGAAAGACATTTTTCCGCCGTTAAAAGGCCCTGTATTTTTTTTTCTAAATATGTATTATAAAAACTTACCTTATTAATATTTGATTTCTTATCGTTTAAGTTTCGTTACACAAATTCCAGGTAACATGGATTACAGTATGAAGTTTAGGAACTAAGTTATTTTTAATAGTAATAAGCTTCCTAATCTAAAGCCAGCTTATGAATAGGTACGTTGTCGAATAGTTTCCTGACTTCCGTGACTATTTCCTTCATGACGGCATCCAAGATGGGGGGCGACAGTTCTTTGAAGATCTCCTGCCAGTTGCCGTTTGCGAACTCGTGGATGGAGTCGGCTGTGGACAAGATGTGGTGATTCAATTCATTCATATCGTGTGGGTTACATTGTCAATAGACCCTGTGCACCATGGCTTTAGAGTTTGCCGGACCGGGTTTCGGCCTCTGACGTGGTTCTTTTAACGACTATCTAATGGAGACCGAGACCAACGGCTTAACGTGCCTTCCGAAGCAAGGAATAATCATCATTCACAGACAATCCGGTGATTCAAGCCTTCAATGTCCTAACCAAAATGAATACAATTAAACAAAATATGCTTCCCGTGTCGCTCCGAAGACAAAAAGTGTGCAAAAGAAGTCATGTTTTAAATGGTAATAGGTAACTTTCTCAAGCAAAATAAGGACAGAAATAACGTTAAGATAAATGCCATATGTGGGCCAGTTAAGCCTATTGAATCTTAATAATCGTGGCACGCAGGTAACCGGAATGCCCAGCTTTGGACATCCACCGACAGTCAGATGACCTGAAAAAGATCGCAGGCACGCTGAACGCAGACCGCTTCCAACCGGTCATTTTGGAGATCATTAGTAGAGGCCTGTTTCCAGCAATGGACTGACTGATTATAAATGACGAAATGCTTATAATGATGACACAGGTAAGGCGCACATTTGCCTCATTTTATTTCTGTCACAAATAAAAGGATTTAGCTTCTGACTGATAAATATTACGTCTTATTGGGCTAAATAGATTAAAGTTTAGCAATTGACACGAAAGAAGAATGAAAGAAACCAAGTAAAACTTACACAGTTGTTTATTTCCATTAAACAGATTCTGGAACTGGAAGTTGACATTGGTGTCGACGTGATCATTGTAGTTCCAAGTGTCGAAGGTCCAGTACGACTCCCCGCCTGACTCGCGATGACCCATCTCGAAGGAGAATTTTACTACAATGTCACCTGAAAATAGGTATAAAATTATGTTAAACATTATCTAGGCGTACTACAGAATCACTTGCGAGAACTGCGTCCGATTTTTTGCAATAGATACTTTGGCTTCAATTGTCGCATTGCCAATAATTTCAAACAAACAGAACTATAATAAATAAATAAAAAAGGCTAAATTCATGCATAAAGTAAATTTTATTACACCGCATTCGCCAATGAAAGGAACAATCTCTGATTTTTCGGTAGAGCTAAGCTTCTAATTCACAAGTTTTAAACTACACAAATACAGCTTAGTCACATTATAATATAAGACTTGGTCTTAAGAGGAATCCCAAAGCTTTTCATTGAACATATGCGTCCATACATTACAAAAATTAGGCACCTGGGTCTTGTAATCAACTTACGTATCTTGATCTTGTACCGGCCTTCTCCCTGGATAGGCATGACTAATAGCCGCCCATCCAATTTGTAGTCCCCGATCACGGTCGCTGAACATCTCATAGTGATGCTCATGGCGTCACCTTTTCGGCTGAAAAAGAGAAAAACATAATTTCGTCTCTCTTTTCATTTTACGTTTGATCTACATAGACATCAGGAGCTATGTTTTTGAAATACACCGTGAAATTTTAGTCGTTTTGGACCCATCGTCCAGTCACTCCATTCATGCAACTGAACATCTTTCCCCAAGATGCATGGGTCGAAATATGGAGTAAATTTTTGGACCTCCCATACAAAATGTCTCATTAAGTGTCTAACTTAGTATGGGAAGTCCAAATTTGTTTTTCATGTTTCGAGCTATGTTCCTTGGGGAAATTTGTTCGGTTGCATGAATGGAGTCACTGGACGATGGGTCCAAAACGACTAAAATTTCACAGTGTATATGACTCTATGTCGATTATGGCGTCGGTAACTTTTGGGCCTGAGTAGGCATTATCAAAATGGGTATTTAAAAAAAACAGTTATATATTTTAACAAGACCTCAAAATATTTTTAAAGAAATGTAAGAAATACCAATATCCCAATGGTTGACTGGTAGAGAATGCTCTTAGCATTAAGTCCGCCAATTGTTATAAGTATATGTGTACTTTGTGGAACAATAAAGTTTTACAAATACAAACATGCACCTTAAGTTTCAAATATATCGATTTCGGAAAAGCCACATTTTATAAAATTTTAATAGATTTCGTTGGAGTAGACAGAGAAAACGTATGGTCAAGACGGGATTGGTATCTAACATCAACAACATCCAAAACCATATGGTCAAAAATACCCTCCAAAGTTTTACGTCAAAGACTTAAAATGTCCAGGTGCCCTGGGCACTAGATGAAAAAAATAGATGAAAAATAGTCTTACACAATATCCTCAACCTGACAATTCCTCAGGCCCTTCACCACGCTGTTCCTAAAGTCCATCTTCAGCCCAGCCTGGTTGGCTACGATCCTGGGCAGTTGCATGGGGTCCAGGGCATCCATGCCCAACTGTGTGACCCCTGCCGCGATCACTGGAACTGCCCGCTGAGCTGAAGACTTCAGGCATTGTCGGTCTCCCTGGGCGCATGGGGTGATGAAAGACGCTGAAAAATTGTTTGAAAGATTCTTCGGCCAAGCGTATTTTCCTAGTTGCGTCGTCAGCTTACGCTTCGGAGCCTAGTGTGCGCTTTAAGGAATGGTCCTTAATTTGGCAGCACTGGTTTTTTACAACTGCCGAGATTATTTTTATATTATATGATTATTTATTGTACGCTGTATCAAGGCAAAACATAGCGATCTCTTATTTAAAATATGATAACCACTGTATGTATTTACCTGTTTTACAAATAAAATTTTGATTGACGCAATCCGTATTGGTTTTTCTATGCGAGCTCCTCCGTGCTTCCGAAGGCACGTTAAGCCGCTGGTCTTGGTTATTATTTAGAGGTTAGTCGTTAGGCAGCTTCAGATGCTTTTAGGTAGCTTGAAAAAATCTGACAGTGTTGGCCACTAACACACCTCGGTTCATGTTACTATTGGTCTGATTTCCCTGCAAAAAGGGTTACGGAAGCCAGACTGCACTCGCTATATTTTAATATCAGGTCCGCCAAATCTAGGACCATGATTACCTTGGGCTCTAAATAGCAAACTGAATATGTAACAGGGAAACACGCTAAGACGAAGACTATAATTGTAAATTTATTATAATATTAAGTTAAAACCACACGGAAATAGTGTCAGGATGATATCGCAATACCAATTTATAATAGCATCGTATACAGATAACCTAATGACAAAGATAGTTAAAAACTACTTATTGGTCCATTAACTACGTTGAAAAAACTAGTAAGGACAGTAATGAGTTTACCGGAAAATTGATAAGAGGCGTCAGAGAGAAATTTGGAAAATCTAGCGTGATGTAATAATATTGGGGCGTCACATTTTTTATTAGTGTTCCGTAGTTACTAATATTTTTAAATTAATTAGTTTTCTATTTATTTTGATAAAAAAAACAATTTTAGCAAAAAAGTAACAGGATAGTCTAGCCACATGAACATAATAGTAAGATAGCTTTTTTCCGGAGCTCCGCCTGCGTCAAAAAGTAGTTTATGTTTGACCCCGGGTCTTCAACTATATTCATACCATATTTCATCAAAATCCGTTCAGCGGTTTGGCCGTGAAAGCGTAACAGACAGTCAGACAGACTTTCGCATTTATAATATGAAGTATAATTGTGTAACATAATTGTTTAAACAATTTAATATTATTTTCGAACAAGTAAAAAAAATATTTTCCTTTTATAGACCTTCCCATTTCTGCAGTTGGTTAAAAACAAGCACTTCAGCAGTACGTGTTTGTCGGTGTGTCTTGTCGAGCGTGCCGCAAAAACGCTGACTTGGCAGCAGGGCAGACAGACATTCACACGCTACATCGTCATGTATGTCAAGGTTTTGGGCGGGAACATAGTTTCCTTCTATCAAGGAACTTGATATTTCGATGGTTAATAATTAATGTCTGTTTTTTTTTTTCAAATTTTGTGCGCTGAATCGCGAGGTTGCCGCTCTAAGATTTGTTTAAACTATTAGAAAAATCACTGCCACTTAATTTTTGTAAATACATTAAAAATTTAAAATAAGTATAATGGAAATGGCTGTTTTGTTTTGGGATATTATTTTATTTTTATTAATTTTTTTATAGGTCAGTTTGTGCGGCACCCATCTCGAACAACGCTTACGGAGAAAAAGGTGATCCGAATCCTATTCTCGATCGAATACCTAGTTATCACTCAAGCTCTACATATGTTATTCATCGAATTCTCCTGGTGATATTTTCAACGGCTTGAACATTTTCTTGAGTGATTGCAGTTGACGGACAACCTGTCCTCGATTTATCTTAAAAGCTTCCCCACCCTCTTTTAAATTTAGCAAATCAATTAAAAATTGTTGCTCGTGAACGCCAAGAGTCACCAATAGAATTCACCAAAAGTTCAAAACATTCTTGTGCTTTTAAATCTTTTTCCAATCATTTAAAATCACAGCACGAAAATCACGTCAACCAACTTCCATTTAGCGTTTTTTGAGAAAAAAATAATAATTCAAATATGTTTTGTATTTAAATTCAGCACTAACCTTGATGGTGTATAACATGCCAGTATCAAATTATTCATATATCTAATTTCATGATGATGATGACTTATAAAAATGGCTTCTTTTTCATTTCAAGATTAGGTAATGCCTTTCTTTATTTTCCACGTATAAACCTGTTATTTATTAAATTTGCGATAAATCATGAAAAAGGTTTCTTTTAGAAAAATATTTTCGTTCCGAGCTTTGTAAAATTTGATTTCATTTAATAGGATATGGCAAGCTTGAATCACCTGATAATCCTATGAAAAAAAGGATTCAACCATTCGGTACCCAGTTGGCATCATTAAAGAAACCACACCTAGAGACGACGGTTTCAAAAACTCTGACACCAGGGAATGCAAGGTAAACTGTAATATTAAATGAACTAACCTTCCAACTGCCCATTACAGATACAAAATGAAGCACACACTAATAAAATTATCGATATCATTTTACTAAAAATCTAACAAATATTCACTATGAAATTCTTCCGTCTCTGTTAGAAGAGTAGGCACGCGTCGTATTTATATGCAACGAATGCATCTAGAGCATTTTAAAAGTGTCATCAAATGGTCCAAATCAGACTTTGTTGTCTTAAAAATAAAGGTTTTTGATATTGTGTTAATAACTTCGTTAATTAATTTGGTATTTGATGACCATCAATATCATTTAGGAGTTTGATTTAGAATATTGAAGATTAGATATGAACGAGGTGTAAAAAAAATGTAGGTCTATTATTTCCTTTTGTTTTAAAATTTATTTTTATTTTAGTAGTTATTTTAGCTGTTGGTCCCGTCTGTCAAAAGAGGTGGTTTTGAAGAACTCTGATGCCAAGGTGTACATGTCAATTGACCACGTAACCCACCTAATATGAATGAATAGAATAATGAAATGATTTTAGCAGTATCAGATGCATTTAAATAAAGCTGTAAATTATTAATTTTAAATTAAAGTTCCATACAACCATTCTGGTCACAGTGTAGAAACTGTCACCTATTAACATTACTACACTGGTAACAAACAGTGTTTACACTTTACTTGTATTGTATGTGGATATCAGAATTTACAAACAATATTTTTTTAAATTGTAACAGAGCTTACCTAGATATCCAACACTTTTGTATGCGTTTTGTGTCTTTTTTAATTTTCATGATTGCCAGGATACTACTAATTAATACCAATTCTTGTAGAAAAAATAAAATGTATATAATATATAGGTGTTTAAATGTTGTGTGCTATTTATAGATATCCATATCCATACTAATATTATAAATGCGAAAGTCTGTCTGTCTGTCTGTTACGCATTCACTGCTAAACCGCTGAACGGATTTTGATGAAATTTAGTATGAATATAGTAAAAGACCCGGGGTCAAACATATGCTACTTTTTGACGCAGGCGGAGCTGCGTAAAAAAGCTAGTATTATATAATTGAATATAGATAGTAATTCAACTACTACAAAATCATTCGAATCAATGATGAATGAAAATCATTCGACTCACTGTTTATCACGAATGAAAATCATTCGACACAGCGAATTTGCTTGAGTCATTTATTTCGAAATAAAGCTCTTTGACCCTTATTTTTTTAAAGTGTGATTCACGCAAAATCGACGATACAAATAATATTTGCTTGTTAACTAATGATTTTTGTTCGATATCAAGGGTTTTTAATTCGAGAGGCTTCTAAAATTTGAGTCATCGACATGACGAAGAAGAAGACCTACCGTCAGTTTTAACAAACCCTGTTGGACTATTTTTCAATAAAATGATATATGCTTTTTCTCATTCAAAACCCTAAAGCAAATGAATAACAAACCAAATAAATCAATCAATTCTAAAAAAAAAAACTAAAAATCAACACGATATTTTTAAAACAATTGTAATTTTTTGACTTTGTTATACTGGCAACACCCGTTTAATCGACGCGCCAAAATTTTAAGTCAAATTAAGAGGTTTGAATTAAAATTATTTTATCAATTAAAAGACTTGTGAATGTTTTGTTTAACATGTGAAAAGTGATCCTAACATGTTTTGTGACTTGTTCAGTAAATTTTTGCATGTGAAAAATATACAGGAACACATATATTGATTTTTTTATAGCAAGTTAGAGCAAATGATTACTGTATGCGAGTTAGCGGCAGACTGACCAGAGATATCAGGTACTATGCTAGTTTGTATTATTGTTGTTATTGTTTAGTCTATGCCTCACTTTTATACTAGAGTACTACTTCTAGATATTTCATTTTCTATACATATAATTGTCTAGGCATGGTTCAAAATGTACACAAAAAGAGACTTTTGGCGCGAAGATGTTTTTTTGAGTGTTTGTGCATAATAATGGTGGATTATTATTTGCAAAGTGTTCGATAACAAGCGTGAGTGTTGGGAAGTAATATAGTGTTTGATTTATGTGATTTTCATGCTTATTGCCAAAAGCTCCTAGTAATCGCTAAGTGCCGTTTTTCTACCACTTCACTTAGCCTGATTCTTTTGACTATACTCGACTAGACTTTTAGACTTGACTAGGACTTGACGAAACCACACTGTAGGACTAAAGAAGATATAATAATTAAGAAGGGCTATAAAGGACTTGTATCCATGGCCGTAAAACCCATTACTAAAAAAAAATACACAAAAAGAAAAAGCGCAGAAAGCTTTTTCAAATGTCTACGAAAAAAATATTCGCAACAAGTTTCGTCAAAAGAATTTAAAATAATCTGATTTTCTGTGCCCCTTTATATGTAATCGTTATGGAATAAAATAAATAAACGACCCTTTAATCTACAAGAACAGTGAAGTGAAACTGGGCTAGATAATGTGTTGGAGAACGCCAAGATGAGAGACAATGTCAAAGACTAAAATGGCTTAGAAACTAGCGCCATCTTAAGGTACATAGCGTAATCATTCCAAGTAATCATTATTATTAACAGTATGTATCATAATTGTAGCGTATTAAATACGACGAATGGGCATTTGTTTTATTGCAAAGACATTTAGATAGATGGCGACGCTAGTAGTAATAAAGTGATACACATCATAAGACTTACTTCATACTGGAATATCTGCCATTTATACTATACCTTTACGAGCAATTGCTTGTATTCATTTATATATTACTAGCTGTTTCCCGCAGTTTCACCTGCGTCAAAAAGTAGCCTATGTTTGACCCCGGGTCTTCAGCTATATTCATACCTAATTTCATCAAAATCCGTTCAGCGCTTTGGCTGTGAAAGCGTGACAAACAGACAGACTTTCGCATTTATAATATTATTATATTAATATCAATATGGGAGTATGGGTATGGATGTAACCCTGCAAATCCAGATGTCAAAAAATATGGTAACCGCAACTCGGCCTTTTAGCTGTTTTCAACAACAATACAATACAAAAACTCTTGATTGCACAACAAGGATACATTGTTAAATACGCTTGTATTGCATATATACGCTTGTATGTTATTGAATTGCTTAATTACAATAGAATTAATATTGAGCAAAGGCGCAATAGCAATATTAAAAATATTAAAGATTGTGCGCGGTAGGTGTCAAAATACCAACTACAACAACGACCATAAGATAGGACCGCGGACTACAAAATTATTTTTATTACTTATTAAACGCATATTAATTATTTGACACGTATACACCTATACTGTGTTAAAGAAGATAAATAAAGAGACTTTGACAGTTTAATTTAAATAGGAATTATTTTTATTTTTGTATGTTAAAGGTTTGTAACAGTTTTTTTGTGTTTTGTAATGTATTTAACTGTGCAATAAAGTTAATTCCAACAGAGAACTGAGATTATTTTTACAGCTACTAGTGTGGAGACGGGGCGGACCATTAATATTTATTTTATTATATAATTAATGCCTGAAGTTTGAAGCTATTTAGATAATGTTAAAATTATTTAAGTGCTGCCATCCCAGTGTGAACTAAGCTTAACTTTTAAAACCAGTTGCATATACTGAACGAACATGTTGCATCATAGGGTCACGCATGTGCATTATGACCCTCAGGCCCTAAACCTGGCATTGACCATGGATTAGAAGTTTAGAAGACGTGTATGGAGTCACGTAGCGTTTTATTTATACCCTTTGCCTGTGATAATAAACCTATATTGGACTTCGGGTCTTTAACAATATCGTCATCAAATTTCATCAAAATCGGTTCAGCGATTTAGCCGTGAAAGCGTAACAGACCAACATAGAGACATTCGCATTTTATTAGTATGGACATGGTAGATATGAAAGTATGGAATGTAATCCGCAGCTTCGCTTGCGCATGAATATATAATTTACTCTTTCTCATCCCATGACTTACCCAGTTGTGTCCTTAGGCACAGAATGATTATTAGCACTAACGTACAGAACGGACACTCACACCCTCCCACCCGAAACAGATACCGCACCTCACCGCGCAGATGGCATTGCGAGGATGACACTTCAGTAGCCCGGCCGCCGAGATGACTATGATATGATGCAGATCTATACGGCAAATATCCAACTCTACGAGTAACACACACATTGACAGGCTAACTTTTACGATCGCAAGTAGTAGAACGAGACCCTTTATTTATTTTTATTTATTTATTTAAACTTTATTGTGCAAATACAATTGTAAAGCACAATAGGTGGACTTAATGCTAAAATCATTATCTAACTAACTGTCCAAAATAATGTAATAACAAAATTAACAAGCATATTTTTTTTACTAAATAAACTTAATTTTTTCAAATTTGTTTGTGCCAAATATATTTAAAAAACACTGGAGCGGAGAGGGGAAGGGGGGGGGGGGAGTAGTTCTTTTCTATTAATTGTAATTTTTAAATTTGTAAAAAATACTAAAAATCTTTTTTTTTTGGCGGGAACAATTTTACACTGGGGATGAGGTTATAGAACAAAATTATATCACAGCAAAATAGTTCTTAAATAACTGAAATTAATAATTCTATAAATGTGTCAAGTGTCCAATTTTGAAATTTATGTGGCATTAATTGCTGTAGAAATATGATTTATTTGCATAAAACGACAGATGACATTAAATAATAATAATAATAATAAATATCTTTATTCACGAAAAACATGGTATGTATATTGGTGTTACAATTTTCACATATTGGATCACATGTTTTGTCACATTTAATGACATGCGAATAATTAGGCTATTCATAATTAAATTAAATCAAGCATAATTGAATTGAATTAATTAAACTTATAACACAAAATGTCCTTGAATCCTTGAAATACATGCAATGTCAAAGAAATAAAAAATTAAAAATAATTACTTATCATGGTCAAAAAATTCATTAATGTCATAAAATGTGTTTTTACATAGCCATTCGCTCAGTTTCTCTTTAAATTCATATGTATTCAAATGTATCATATTATCCGGTAAAGAATTGTAGATACGAATACACATATTAAGTGGGCTGTGAGAGCATTTTTTAGATGTTGATACATTCTCTAATATTAGTCTATGTGGGTTTCGTTGTAGTCTATTACTTACATCACCAGCCTTTTTAAATAATTTTATGTTCTTATGTACGAACAAGCATATTTCATAAATATAGAGTGATGGTAATGTCAAAATACCCAATTTTTCAAATAACGGGCTACATGTGGTGCGTGGAGGTACTTCACATATAGCCCTTATGCATTTTTTCTGAGCTACGAATGTCTTATGCCAGTCTGTACTATAGCCCCACATCATTATACCGTAGCGCAGTACCGACCCTACATATGCATGGTAACATTTAATAGCCGTTTTAGTATCTGTTGCCTTTTTGACCTGCCTGAGCGCATATACAAACTGATTAGTTCGCTTACAGATGGCATATTTGGTCCTTCCAATTTAAGTCATGATTAATTATGACTCCTAAGAATTTAGTATTTGTTACTCTATTTATTTTATATACATTTAACGTAAAATTACAGCGTGGGTGTTTAGAATTATTAAATTGTATATAATTTGATTTATTTAGATTAATGTTTAGATTGTTATCATGTAGCCATTTAATAATTTTGTCAACCGTGTTATTAATGTCATTTTCATGTTTAATAATTTCACTATTATTACGTTTTTTCACATCAGTTGTTACAATTATAGAAATGTCATCAGCATATAAAATACAATTATGATTTGTTATACTGAAAATGTCATTAATATATATTAAGAATAACAACGGACCCAATACACTGCCCTGAGGTACACCACTGTTTACTTTTTTATAGGATGATGTACAAGAATACATTTCATTGTTTGATATATTACTGACCATAACACCTTGATACCGATCATTTAAGTATGACGATATCCACTGCAAAGCAATCCCCCTTATACCAATCCTTTCACACTTATTTAAAAGCTTATCGTGTGAAACATAATCATACGCTTTAGACAAATCAAAGAAAAGTCCGGTAGTTAAGTGCTTACTATTTAAACTACTAAGGATTGCGTTTACTAGTGTGTATATTGCCAGATTGGTGGACTTGTTTTTTTGAAATCCAAACTGATTTTCGTTTATTATGTCATATTTGTTACAAAAGTTCATTAACCGTTTTAACATACATTTTTCAAATATTTTTGAAAATATTGATAATAGGATAATTGGTCGATAGTTGTTTATATCATTTCGTAATCCTTTCTTATATAATGGTTTCACCAAAGAAAGTTTAAGTGCATTCGGGAAGGTGCCAGAAGAGAAGGACAAATTTATAAGGTGAGTAAGCACCGTGATTATTTCAGGACAGCAATATTTTATAATTTTTGTGTTAACTCCATCATATCCTTCTGAATTAGTATTTTTATGGGAAGAGATTTCTACTATCACCTCCTTCTCCGACATTAGTTCTAAAAAGAAGGAATTAGGTAACGTTTTATTTGAGCATGTTTGGGTACTTCCATTTAATGTCAAATTATTATTTGTCATATTTTTAGTACTCATATTATTATTAGTCAGATTAATGAAAAAGTTATTAAATGCATTTGCGATGTCATTAGGTTCATTTAATTTAATACAATAAAAAACAAACATTTTATACAATAAAAAACAAACATTTTATAAAATTCGGGAATGAAAAGAACCAACTGGTAAGTGATATTGTTTTTGAATCAAATAGGTTAATGGTAACATTTTAATTAGCTTTGGCTTATTTATTTTTTAATGTTGAAATTGTAACAAAAAACTATTATTCAAAGTGTGAAATTTTCCGTTTTCAAATATTATTACCATTTGATGTGTGTGTTTATAATTTATTTACATTGAAATTGGCCTACTTAAACATACTAAACTCATTGCAAAAAAATTGTGTATATCGTTTTTGCAAAATAAATTATTATTTTTTTGTTCGATGAAAAATAGGCACTTATTACAGAACTTTATGTGGGTGTAAAATAAAGTTATTTTAGCGTTAAATTAACAGAAACGCATAAGAAAACAATATGCAATACATACATACAGCATATACTTACATATAATATAAATACGTATTTACAATATACCTACATAAACAATAAATATATACAAGTATTAATGCAATGCAAAATAAACAACATATGTGGCAACTAGATTCCCACATCACTCAGCTGTGCGAGAAAATGATCGTAAACAAGAGCTTTGAAACCCGCACGGCTGGAGGCTTTCCTAATTGATTCAGGTAGCGCGTCCAGAGTCTGACAGCCGTGACGGCGAAGGAATTGGAGTAAAACCCAGCAATACTAATAGTAATGTCAATGTAATAAAAAAGTAACAAAAACATTTTTTTACAACCACATGCTCACCTACCAACCTGTGATGAAACTTCCTAAATAGTAAGTCGAGACAGCTAATTAATAAATTGTACTTAATAGAATACCAAGAATACGCGCGTACGTGACAATAGACACTCGTCAAAGCCCTAACTTGTTTAGCGTGACGCTCACACCGTTTGAAAGGCAGTTAGTGGATAAAAACTTTAGCTAATGATACCGGGTAGTAATAAAACAAAAAGTTAGTAAAACTTGTATATACATACTTCCATACTATTATATTATAAATGCGAAAGTCTGTCTGTTACGCTTTCACGGTCAAACCGCTGAACAGATTTTGATGTAATTTGGCATGAATATAGTTGAAGACCCGGGGTCAAACATATTTTCATTAATTTCATTGAGAATATATTGAATTACTTTCCGTCAAAAGGGCCGTACGCTTGTTTTTCTATTAAATGAGCCATATCCATGAGAGGAATGTCAATTAACACAAAATATGAATGATTTTTAATATTTTCGGACGCTTGCTTGACGACAACCTTCCTTGGTATATATTTATTGCAATTGATACGGAGAGATAAATTGAGGTGGACTTGATTATGACTTGAGACTTGAAGTAGTTTAATAATCTATGTCCTTTGCATGGTTCTTTTATGTAATTAACAAACAGATTCCTTATTTTATTGCTATTTGTTACACCTTCAGTAATCAATGGTTTACTTAGTAACAAACAATGGTTTGACATCTAATGAGATGTTATGCTATTGAATGGTGTTTGCCTCTAGTAATACTTAAAACTCAATCAATTTTTAAGATTGCTCCACATTATATTAAACTTGGTTACGGTAGTGTAAAATAAATAAATTATTAATAAAGACCGTATTATTATTTAATTAAATTTTTTTAAAATTTTATAGTGTACAGTAGGTAGGCAAACATGTCTACATCCCACTTTATAATCTAGTTTAAATTTTAGATTTTAAATCTACACTAATATTATAAAGAGGAAAGATTTGTATTTTTGTGTGTAATAATAATAATGAATAAACTCAAAAACTACTGTGCCGATTTCAAAAATTCTTTCACCATTGGAAAGCTACATTCACCCTGAGTAACATCCATCCATACTAATATTATAAATGCGAAAGTCTGTCTGTCTGTCTATCTGTTACGCTTTCACGGCCAAACCGCTGAACGGATTTTGATGAAATTTGGTATGAATATAGTTGAAGACCCGGGGTCAAACATAGGCTACTTTTTGACGCAGGCGGAGCTGCGGGAAACAGCTAGTGTATTATATAATTTTAGTTTTTAATCTTCAGTTATGATTTTTATGTACCTATATATTCCGAACAACTCTGACACCAGGGTGTACATGGTCGATTGACAATGTAACCTACATGAAAATGATGAAGATGATGACCTACATTTGTTTTTTTTTATTGAAAGTGCTTTAATAATAAAGTTTCCTTTTGACCGCGACTTAATTTTATCTTGTTGGACCTAGGAGCATCAAGCAAAAGTACGCCTTAGAAAGTAAATTCAATAAATTGATTTATATGTAAAATTTGACATTGTTATCTCCTTTTAGAATTCACGGGTTACCCCGGTCCTTTGAGAGGCTTGCGCGGGGATATTGATCCAACGCGTAAAGGCCCTTTGGAGAAGTTGATGTCATGTGGTGCTCTTGCCCGAAGGAGGATGCCGGGTCTCGGCTATATCAATAGACTAGCTGTTTCCCGCAACTCCGCCTGCGGTATATAGCCTATGTTACTCAGGGTGAATGTAGCTTTCCAATGGTGAAAGAATTTTTGAAATCGGCACAGTGGTTTTTGAGTTATTCATTACAAACATACACACAAAAATAAAAATCTTTCCTCTTTATAATATAATATTATTAGTGTAGATGACAATTCCACGAACAGGTCTCGGCAGGAGGAGGAACTATTTCTAATGAGTGAAAATAATAAATGTGCTATGGTGATGAAATTTGGGTGGTTTAAATCTGGTTTATTACATAGGAATTCGTACACCTGCCATAATCATGATTACTGACTATTAGTGGCAGGCGGTGACTCGCCACTCAGAGAATGGGCCCCCCAAATAGTAGCAGCGTTTGGCGGCAGAAGGGCAACATTGGAATGAGCGGCTAAGGATGCCGAGAGGTGCGGCTCTGGTTTCGCCATCACGAGTTGCCTCGTGCAATACACTTCTACCCTCGAGCATATAGCTCTTGCGACTCCACTCTGGCCGGCCGGCTAAGGCAAGCCAGAGGTAGAGCTCCTGTCCCTAGTGGGGGACGGATGCCTCCCCTGAAAGCACTCAGGTCCGCGGTGTGTCCACTCACCAACAGCTCACCACAAGCTGTCCTGCGGAGACTGACTGCACTGGGAAGAGAACCCAGTGGACGATGGGGTCGTTATATTGTTATTTTTATTACTATTTTGGAAATTTTACTGCTTCATATGACGTGAGTTAAATGTACCTATAGTATTGATTGACATTTATAATATTGTAATAATTTAGCTATGAATTAAAGAAGAACTAACAGATGTAATAAAACACCTATTGTAACTGACCTACATTGCAAACAAATAAATAAATGTGACAACTAACAAAGAACATTAACGCGCTTTGAGAAAAGTAAAATCTCTCTTAAATTAATAATTTTAACAAACCTTGAGAAACGAGCTATGGATGCAACTGGGTTACCGCTAAGATGACATTTATGATAATAGTTTATAACTTCGTTAACTAGTTATCACTTCTCCATTTTTCAACCCAGTCAAATTCATAATTTCCACAAAGCCGGATTTTAAACAAAAAATCCAAAGAGCATCGACAAAAATGGTTCTTTCTGAATTAAAATATATTATCTGATTATTTAGATATTTTTTTTTTTCTTTTAATAGTGATGTAATTTAATTTAATAAAAGTAAATTTTGAAAAAAAAAAAAGATTTCCAACGACACAAAAAATTCATTGAACAATTTCATTAATGGACCAAAGGGCTGGCCTATTTTTAGCTCAAAATATAAGCATTGCCATTCAACGTGGCAATGTTGCTAACCTTCTGGGCACTTTGCCATTGATGGACAGCATTGCGGAGGAATATTTCGACGCTACGAGATCGAATCAGAAATGAAGAGATCCGTAGGAGAACAAAAGTCACCGACATAGCCCAGCGGATTAGTTCTTTGAAGTGGCAGTGGGCGGGGCACATAGCGCGGAGAACCGATGGCCGATGGGGCAGAAAGGTTCTCGAATGGCGACCGCGTACCGGTAAGCGCAGCGTTGGACATCCACCGACCAGATGGTCCTGAGCTGAAAATGATGACCAGAAAAAGGTCGCAGGCAAACGCTGGATGCGGACTGCTGCCAACCGATCATTTTGGAAATCATTGGGCTCTCCCAATGACCTATGTCCAGCAGTGGACTGACTGCGGCTGAAATGATGATGATGATTTCGACGCTTCTTAGCATTAGGTAGTACTGAAAGTTTTAGCTTATATGTTATTACTTTCTTTTTGTTTAGTTTTAGTTCATATTTAATTACTTTTATTTTGACAAATTTTAGTTTTTTTTTTGTTTAAGTATACAAAAAACCGTTATGGATTAGTGACTTGTTTATCTAAATCGTAAACCATTATCGCCATGGTTTATTTTCCACTGCCGTATACCACTTCAACTCAATACCTCGATTACTCAAAACGCCCAACGGAAGCAATAAATTTTATTAACATAGAAAAAGTATTGTCGTAAAAGTTGTAGTTTTTACATAAGTTTTCGTCCCACGTACACGTGACTCCGTGACGCATGTGTGGGAATAACTGACTGCTTTTACGTCAGAACCCCTCATTATTAGTCTAGTCTCGGATTGTCTCGATGGCGTACGTGATACCAAAACTTTTTGATAAGTAATAAAAGTTGTCATAATTATAATACTCAGTATTCTGTTTGTATGTTCTTTTTGTACAATAAAGATTTTTAAATACATACAATTATATAATACTTATGATAAAATTTGGTATGAATATAGTTTAATACCCGGAGTCAAACATAGGCTACTTTTTGACGCAGACGGAGCTGCGGGAAACAGCTAGTTTATAATATTATGTTATAGAATAGAAGTATGAATTATAGGAAAAGAGAAGTAGAGATGGTTCGGGCATGTAGAAGAGACGGGATGTAAAAAAACTTACGAAAGGTATGTATATATGTTACATGAAAAATCGGTAAGTGTCGACCTCGAAGAACATACTACGACCAAATCGCAGACATCATCGAGGAGAGTGATGAGCGTAGACGAAGCAAGGGGATTCTGAAGCAAGTGGGCATCCGTAGTCTCTACCTCTGCGAATAAATTTAAAAAAAAAATGCCTAAGTCGTCTATTTTGACACCAATGACAAATGGGTGTTCTATTCTCAAGCTTAAATTATATTTAACTATAATGAAAGAATGAACTACTTTCAGTGACTTGGCCACAACTATAAATAAAAAATAATGCACGGATTTAACTAGTGTTGGCCATGTTTTGTGGCTACAAAGTAAACATTTGAACGAACATGATTATCGTCAGGTTTCTGTCGGGAAATGGGCAAACTACCCAACAATAAAAAGACTCGTACATTACAAATTAATTGCTAATGTTTTTACGTCTCTCATTTACTGAGCATTTAACATAAATAAAAAATACACAATGGTGTTTGTCAGTTAAAATTAATGAATAGATATATAACTGTTTAACCACAAGGTTTGACGTCAGGCAGGCAACGAATCACAAGCTTTATAAATGAAAATAAGTAAAATCTATTATATTCCTATGATAATGGTTTCATAGTTAAATCAAAATGATGATTTTGCCAATGTCAAGGTGTTTCACTGTATAACCTTAGAACAACACAAACAATAGTGTAAGCACAAATTTAGATTTCTTTTATATTTATGACTAGCAGCCCGTCCCGATTTCCGGGCCTTTTTTTATATAGCCTTCCACGATAAATAGGCTACCCAACGTTATATAATTTTTTAAATCGAACCTGTAGTTCCTGAGATAAGCGCGTTCAAACAAACAAACTCTTCAGCTTTATAATATTATATATTTAGTATATAGGTACATTTAATATTATAGTATAGATTACTAGTGACCCATCCCGACTTCATACGAGCCTATAACCCTTTCTCGATAAATAGGCTATCCAACTTTAGTACTAACGCAGTGTAAGTGAAAATCGTTTCGAAATTCTGATGAAACATACATACCTACAGATCATCATCATCCTAGCGTGTATTTCTAGTTGCGTCGTCAGCTTCGAAGCCTAGAGTACGCTGTAAGTCATGGTCCTAGATTTGGAGGAACTGGTTAGTACAATGGAGCGACTGCCGTCTGAACTTCGGAACCCCTTTTTACAGGGAAACCAGACCAACAGGAACATGGCCTGAGGTGTGTTAGTGGCCAAAATTATCAGAATTTTTCAGGCTGCCCTAAGGCATCTGACACAGCCTCACGACTGCTATCTATCGCTGAGGAGCTCAAGATAGAAAATGCCACTAAATTGCGACCAATCCAATAGTGGTCGCGTCACGTCGTCGCTTGACTACCGAGCTCCTCATATAACCCTCTTAACCCTCTCTACAAATATACCCCTCTTATTACATCGAGGGTTAAAAATTTAGTAGTATCGGTCAAGATCGTGTCATTATCTATACTTTAAGTTTATATGCAATTTAAATAAGTAACTTCTTATTTCATTTTCCTTATTGAATCATAAAGAGCCTATTTTTGTGATAACAATGAAAAGGCGCCGATAATAATACATTCATTTTATGGTATATTGAAATGTAAATATGCTTAAATTAAAGTTTAAGTGCTTAAGGCTCAATTCTACCTCAAAGTTAATTCTGTGTGGTACTGTCGTTTACAACAGAATGCTAAATAAATTTAACATACCCTTAGTTTTAGAATAAGAATTTTTTTGAATATTTAAAGCTTCTTGACCCAAAGATAATGCTTTTAGCATTAAGTCCACCTACCTATTGTGCATTACAAATGTATTTGTACAATAAAGTTTAAATAAATAAATAAGAGTTGTTACAAAATGTATTTAAGCCATACAAGAGGACCCTACTCTTTCTTGCTTATATTTTCTGCTTCGTTTTTCTTCACTCCGCCCGGTCTCCTAATCTATTCATCATTCATTCATATAGAGTGGGTTACCAACGGCTTAACGTGCTTCCGGAACACAGAATCATAATTATTATCAGACAATCAGGTGATTTAAGCCTGCAATATCCTAACTAAACTGGAAACAACAGTGGAATCGAACCCACGACCTCCGAGTCGAAGGCGGACGCCGCCTTAACCACAAAACCAGGAAGGCAGTTACCTAACCTACTGATAAACTGATAGGATTAATACAATACAATACAATACAAAAACTCTTTATTGCACAACAAGAATACATTATAGTACTCGCATGGTGGTAGGTCGAAAAAATCCCTGTATACTTGCGACGTCGATCCAACACTCAACGCCTCCTTATGTAATTACCTATTGATTGCCAAAGTTGTTAAAAATTACCTCTCATGGACTTCGTACTTTCTTTCATCTCGCAAACAAAGACGTGTCAACAGTCAACACTTTTTACTGATACGCGTAGATGTTAAATTTTATTTGCACCTATATTACTTAAAAGCTATTACTGCAAAACATGGTAAACGACGCTAATACAGGTCTTGCAATAAATTCATTATTATAATCTGTCTTCTCCCATTTCTCACACACGCCTGCCAGATTTGGAAATTTAATGCAAAGGTAAAACAAAAAATTACAACATGTCAACGAGGGATAGAGCGCAGCATGTTAAACATAAGAAAACTCCAAAATATTCGACATACCAAAATTAGAAAAATTACTAACGCTACAGACGACCTAGAACAAGCTCTAAGACTAAAATGGAAGTGGGCTGGGCATGCTGCGCGTCTTCGAGACCAAAGATGGGCCAAAATCGCGACAACCTGGAGGGGACCACAGGGCAAAAGAAGGAGAGCCTTGTGAGCGATGGATTGATGACATCATCGGGACTGCCGGATCGGACTGGGACCATAGTGCTCAGTCTAGAGAAGACTGGTTATCTTTGGAGCAGGCCTTCACCTGCCCTCTGCAGGTTCTTGCAGACTAATATGAGTTAAAAAAAATGTTCACAATGATGAGAAGAGAAATGAGTTTTTGTATAAGTATTTTTAATTATTTTTACTTTGTTTTGTTAATCATGTTCTCTTGTATTGCAAGAAATAAAATGCTTTATTTATTAATTGATTTATTAATGTTCTGCATACTACCGATTTCGAAATTATCTCTCTAAGGGAGTTTGTTTCATATGAGTTTGAAGAATTTGCTTATGTAGTCATATTAACGATTTCAAGTGCGGCATTTAATGTTAAGATAATTCTGTACCAGTCAACCATTGAAAGAAGCAGAAAGATATTTAAGTGCAAAAACATGCTATTATTTCATGTTTATTTTCCATGTTTTGTTTACAATTTAAGGGATGTATTTTATGATGGTCAATATGAATAATAGGAGTAGATTTGCGCAACCTTTATAAGGCCGTGCGTCGCCGTGCGATTGCCAGTCGAAAGCTCGACGTCGTAAAGGCTGTTAGTTTCATAGTTAATTATATATTTTTTTTATATCTTTTATTCAAAATGCGTGTGCTGGTGTGTATACTTGCGGCAGTTTGCTACGTTTTTGGTGCTTCGGCGGCAAATATACGTAAGTGTTTAGTCGTAAATATGTTATTACAAATAAGGAACATCGACGTTATTAGTAAATAAGTTTCGTCAATTTAGAAATAAATAAATAACTTTTACATAAATAATAAAATTATAAATAATACATAATTATCAAAATAATAAATCTTTAGTAAGTGTAACTAAATTAATAAAAGGGTAGATAATAATTTTACATAAATAGTTGAACTGAAACTCACTGAAACTTTTTTTGTAATCATTTACGAAATTTCCTAAAAAAATTTGGCCCCGACCCTTACCTTAGGAATTACTTACTTTACTTACTTTACCCTTACCTTAGGAACTACAATAGAGAATCTTAAGTCCTAGTTACATTTTTCCCGGGATGAAAAGTACCACATGTCCTTCTTAGTACCCAAAATCCTAATGCTAGATCTGCTTCCGGTCCAACCACGGGAAAACTAACCAACACCTCCATAAATAATCTAGTCATCTAAATTCATCTAATCAGATAATCTGTCAATATGATTGCGACGCTTACTTTAACCTGGAGCGCTATTTTTGAAAAGTGTGGTTCACGCAAAATCGGTGAGTCGAATAATTTTTGTTCGATATCGGACAATTTTCATTCCACATATATGTCATGCATATGTACGAATGGGCACTTCACTATTTTTACTTTTACGGTGAAAAGTCTCTTCGCCAACTCTCCTGTCGCCGCTGAAAGCTAGTTAAAAGTGAACATATAGAGCTTTGATCCGAGCGTTGAATGCCAAAAGTGATGATCATCATCATCATCATCATCTCAGCTTCAAAACGTTCACTGCTGAACATAGGCCTCTCTCAGTAGGATTTTACCACACTCGCCACGCTTCGCAGGCGAGTTGGTGAGCGCAGTTTTGACACTGCTGCCCTTTGGTTCAATTTACAAGCAAAGGATGGGTGGGAATTGGTTGGATTTGGGAAGGGAAGAGGTATTGGCATGCTACTAGCTCGGACGGATTGGGGTTGAGTAGTTGCAGCTCGGGCAAGTGGGTTCGCGTACCCGTAATTTATTGGCGCACCATACAGTTTTACAACAAAACATGACTTAATAAATATTACATGGGTTCATGGGCTAGTTGGAAAACCAAGAGATTAGCGCGCACAGCATGTTTAACTATTAATGTTAGGACAAGACTTGCATTAGGTACCGAATAAGTACTTAAATAAAGTAAATTAGAATGACTAAGAAATTTATTCTTAAATCAATTCGTAATTTTTGTATTTAAAAGTATTAGGTGATAAGCTATAGATGTCAGGACCGTAATGCCATGTTTCAAAAATCAGGCAGATGCTTGAACATGCACATCCCTGACTTGCTTATACATTACTTAGGTCTTTTGTAATACTAAGACACAAATAGATTATAGTTATCTAAAATAAAGAATTATTATTATAAGTGAGATGATCAGACTCTAACCTGAAGTTAGAACTATTAGTTCAGTAAAGCAAGATCATGAGCGAGGTTACAAACAAAATATATAAATTTTCGCTTTTAATATTAGTTAGGATGTAATTAAAAAAAAGGTTATCTTTAAATTATTTTTTACCTGCTGCATTTGTGATAAGTCCGCAGTCGTATTCATTTACTAAAAACACAAACTGTTTTCTATTAATTAAATTTATGTAAGTAAATTGTGCAATAAAGAGTTTATTCATTCTCTCTCTTTGTTACATCGTAGCTAAAAATCGGCTAATCCGATATTGATAAATTTATGTAAGTAAATTGTGCAATAAAGAGTTTATTCATTCTCTCTATTTGTTACCTCGTAGCTAAAAATTACGTAGATTACGTAGATTCATTTTTATGCAGCGAGTTACAATAAGTCCACATTGCAAAATATCAAAATGGCGGATTTATGGCGCCTAAAAGTACGCCTTCAATTTTTTTTGTTTCTCATATATATCGAATCATACCAATCGAATATCGGCAAATATAAAAAGAGCTTGTTATAAAATGCATCTCTGCAAATTCAACAATAATCGACTAAAGTAGTTTAAGAAGTTATTTAACCGATTCAGGCGTTACTTTGCGGAAGTTAAAGTTACAAGCACTTAATAAATTATTTTGCGTGCTTCCGCCACCAGTTAGTTCATGCAAACTATTGCCGGCCGGCACCCACCCACTACTATTAGTCCCAACATGCCCGCCACCACTAGCTTGCACATGCAACACGTGTTTCGCCTCTACGCGAGGCATCTTCAGGCACTAGACCAAGCTGTTAATAGTCCGACGTATAAACGACGAACGTCGTCGTTTATACGTCGTAGCTAGTGGTGGCGGGCATGTTGGGACTAATAGTAGTGGGTGGGTGCCGGCCGGCAATAGTTTGCATGAACTAACTGGTGGCGGAAGCACGCAAAATAATTTATTAAGTGCTTGTAAGTTTAAGAAGTATTTTTAGAACTTGACTATAAATTAGTTCACTGCACAAATGAAACCAGATAGTTTATTAATGAATTAATTTCTCAAGTATTTATTGTGTAAGCATTATAATTTTAGTAATGTCTCTGTTTTGAGATGATTAAAAATGACGCGATGTTTTATTCAGTTGTGGTTTTGGAGCCAAGGCAAGTGACAAACACACAAGGTCTTGACTATATAGACTTCATCTCAGGTGATAGCATTCTCGATGAAGCCTAGATTGTTCATATTGGTCGATCGGAATATGCTAGTCGAACTAGCTAGTTAAAATTACAACGTTAGGTTATAAAAATTTAAGGATCAAATGCCCGAGCCACTTAATATTTGCATGCTAGCTTGCAGACAAAACACACTGTACTTATAATTTAAGAACCCGCTGTTACTGTGTTTTGATGCAAATAAATAATATCTAAATTCATAATGTTCGAAAAGATAAAAATATTCTTTTAGAAAGCAACTCTCACTGGAAAATTCTCGAAATTATCAATCGTTAGTTTTTTTTAACCAAATTTGTTTACTACGCTATGGTCCGTATTTTATTAGAATCGATTTACTTAGTTTGGTTTGAGAAGGCAATAGGCAAACAGAATTTCGCATGTAACATTCATTGCACACAAAATCAATGTATGCAATGAATTGCATTGTTTGCCATTCTATCTTTCTAATGCTATTTCTTAACAAATGTGAATACGACACTGCATCGATCGCTTTGACCTCGAATAGTTTGCTTAACTCTAATATAGTGTCAACTGCAAAAGATTCCACTATGCAGGATTGTTTGCGGGCATTTTGTTGAGGTTAACGCGACGCCGCGTAAGTCAAGGTTTTGTTTTCTTAAGGTTAGTGAGCCACGCGCCTGCGCCGGTCAGCCGATTTGAAATTGGAAATGTCATTTTTTTTCGAATATATTTTTTTTAGATTTTGCAGACAGTATATCTAATTTTAAAAAGTACTCATGAAATACTCTGTGTCTATTTTCTTTTGTTTTCTAAAGATTTCCATTGGTCATAATCGGTTAGTCGAACGATTTCATTTAGACAAAAAAGTTATAGTTATCAGCACACACATCACGATCACCACTTATCAGCACAAAATTTAACAACTAACAATGTTTTTCTTTTTGTATTATTCATTCTTATTTAACTTATAAAAACCTAATTAAGACTTAAAACAGACAAACGGTAGTGTCCTGCGGTAGTAACCAAGGAGGTTGGCAGACGAAAGGGCTGGTAATACCTCTGACCAAGGTAATTACCAGCCCTCTGGTCCCGGGATACTTCTATCAACTTTTTCAACAGAAACCGAAAAACAGATAACCGATTGACCCCACGATTACTAAATAATTCAAAGCAAATGGAGTGTTTTAATTATCAGCGTTTCGGAAATACCATAGCTAAAAGATAGGTATTCAGAAAGAAACTCAGTAGGTATAGTCAATCCGTTTCAGTACTGACATTTATTTCTACGCCTGCATTTCTTTGATACAGCAAACCTTCTATTACACTCTAGAACAATATCAATCCATACTAATATTATAAATGCGAAAGTCTGTCTTTCTTTCTGTTTGTCTGTTACGCTTTCACGGCCAAACCGCTGAACGGATTTTGATAAAATTTGGTATGAATATAGTTGGAAGTCCCGGGGCCAATATAGGATACTTCTTAACGCAGGCGGAGTTGCGGGAAAAAGCTAGTATACTGTAAAACAATCTTGGTCAGTGGATGTTTTGCTAAAAGGAACTGCGTCTCCGTTCTAAATTCTTATCCTGTACGTGTCGAACAAAACGCAAAAAATAGTGTACCTACCTATTTGCTTAGTAGTTTTTTTAATTAATTCTAAATATTATATCTTTTTTTTTAAATTCTTCCTTTACCCAAGCGTGTTTTCCTAGTTACATCGTCAGCTTACGCTTTGGAGCCTAGGGTGCGCTGTAAGTCATGGTCCTAGATTTGTCGGCACTGATTATTACAATGGAGCGACTGTCGTCTGACCTGAATAATTTTTACATGGAAATCAGACCAACAGGGACAAACTTATTTCTTTACTATTATATTATCGTTTAGCTCATAAGCATAAAGTGTACACTGTGTAATATCAACTTAAAACTTGGCCAAGAAAAAACAGATGAACTATTAATATAGACAATTTTTGTATCCTTCGTATCCCTGTTTTTTTTCTGTTAAAGTTACAAACTGTACAACCTACATTTTATGCAAATAAATATTTGATTGATTGAAGTAACATCATACATCGAACCGAATCTGTGAAATTTGACGGGGTTTATTTATTGTACCTACATATTTACGTAACCCTTTTCATTAAAAAAGCTATCCAAAGATATCTGAGAACTACTATTTTTGAGCCTACTTGCTCGGTAACTTGTTTAGCGATTCATTATTATTGTTTATTCTTAAAGATGTACATTTGTACAATGTAAGGATCGTAGCAAATGGAAATCCGTAGTCTCTGCCTACCTCTACGGGAAAAAGGCGTGATGGTATGTATGTATGTATGTACAATGTACATACCAATATCAACATTGCTTTATGTTAACGGAAAACCGCAGCAGGATTCTCGCGTCGATTTGAGGAAAAATCGATTACACAAGCAGATTTAACTAGAAAAACTAATTTACACCGAAGTACTTAGCTCTACACTTGTGGTTGACCTTTGGACATTATGGTTATTAGCTACTTTATTTTCAAGCCTTTGCAACAAGTAAATTTATTTAAATTTATTACAATAATGTGAAAGGCGGACTTAAAGCCAAAGGTATCAGTAAACCAAGAGGTTTGTTTCTAATGACTTTCTTGCACAGAAAATAACAATGTTTCTATAAACTGGCATTTTATTTATTCCATGTAATACACGGTCAATCGACCCTGTACATCCTGGGGTCAGAGCCTTTCGGCCTCTAACGTGGTTCTTGTAACGATCACCAAATGGCAGCCGGGACCAACGACTTAACGTGCCTTTCGAAGCATTGCTTTACTGGCGTTAGTAAATTGTAGCTTAACATACATACAACTAAGCTTTTAATAAACACTTAAACTTAAACAGTATCTACCTGTTTCCTGCAGCTCCGCCTGCGGCAAAAAATAGCTTATATTTGAACCAGGGTCTTCAACTATATTCCTTCCAAGTGTCATCAAAATCCGTTCAGCGGTTTAGCCGTGAAAGCGTAACAGACGGATAAACAGACTTACGCACACAGACATCCGCACTTCTAATATCAGTATGATATGGACGAATAGACTAATTTCTGTATCGAAGTATGGAATTTAAGCTCTTTTTCATCATCAATAATTTTACTAATTTTGTCACATTAACATCTATTTTTTTGCAAATATTAAAACCAATTGTTTTTTGCTCAACTTTCTCAAACAAAAAGCGTTTTCAAGCAAAAAATTGCGCGTGCGAGGACAACGAGGTCCGGCTGTAATTATTTTTTTATCTTCACAGACTTCTCATAATTGTCCATTGTGCGGTGTGAATGTGTCCTTTAATCGCTGTCTTGATTGGACATTAGTTAAACTGTGGCACGTGTTTGGACTTTAGTGGTCATTCATTGATATCCAGTGGGTTACATGGGCAATGGTCAATCGACAGTGGTGTCAGAGTTAATATCAACGGTGGAGATGACAGACGACGTCAGGTTCCTCATGGTCTAAGGCCCTATTTTTGAAATGTATGACTCATATGTCGAATGATAATCATTCGACTCACCGATTTTGCGAGTCACACTACCCTGAGAGATGATTGACGACGAAGCGAGAGCAATCTATCTAAAAATGTCACTTTTTGACGTAAAAAATTGTGAAATCACAATTTTTTACGTCAATTTTTTACACAAGAGTTTGTTTGTTTGTTTGAACGCGGTAATCACAGGAACCGATCACAGGTCCGATTTGAAAAATTCTTTCAGTGTTGGGTAGCCTATTTATCTATTATATATATTATAAATGTTTATGAATAAATCCTTTTGTATTGAAAGAATTCTAAGTTAAATGACATATCAATAATTTAAAATAGACTCAAGCACTTAATAAATTATTTTGCGTGCTTCCGCCACCAGTTAGTTCATGCAAACTATTGCCGGCCGGCACCCACCCACTACTATTAGTCCCAACATGCCCGCCACCACTAGCTTGCACATGCAACACGTGTTTCGCCTCTACGCGAGGCATCTTCAGGCACTAGACCAAGCTGTTAATAGTCCGACGTATAAACGACGATATTCGTCGTATAAACGACGATTCGTCGTATAAACGACGATATTCGTCGTTTATACGTCGGACTATTAACAGCTTGGTCTAGTGCCTGAAGATGCCTCGCGTAGAGGCGAAACACGTGTTGCATGTGCAAGCTAGTGGTGGCGGGCATGTTGGGACTAATAGTAGTGGGTGGGTGCCGGCCGGCAATAGTTTGCATGAACTAACTGGTGGCGGAAGCACGCAAAATAATTTATTAAGTGCTTGTAACTTTAACTTCCGCAAAGTAACGCCTGAATCGGTTAAATATCTTAAAATAGACTCATTCATTTAAAATCAATACTTAGGTAAATCAGTATTGATAATATTAAGTAATACATCTTCAATCTTCTTTTGCCTATATACTTACTCAATTTTCCGAAAATTCGCCTCGATACTTAGTTTATTATATGTAAAAACCGTTTTGTTTTTTGTATTACAATTTTTTTTTACATCCATCCATACTTCTGTGTGTCTGTTACGCTTTCATGGCCAAACAGCTGAACGGATTTTGATGAAATTTGGTATGAGTATAGTTGAAGACCGGGGGTCAAACATAGGCTACTTTTTGACGCAGGCGGAGCTGCGGGAAAAAAACTAGTATTACATATTAGCTTAAAATACATATTTAAGCACGCATCAAGACCCGTATTATCATATCATAACTAAAAAAAAAACATTTGTGTTGCGTTACCTGCATTCCATGTGGTTGTGAAACTACTTAATTAGTTAACTAAAGGCCGATTAGGTAAGAATTCAATGTCAGAGTCAGAGCCCTTAAGCGCCCTGTCAAGCAAGTTGGATAAAAATATTGTAATTAATTTATATCGAGTGAATGGCATAGTCAATCGACCCTTGAACACTCTGGGGTCAGTTCTCTTATCTTATATAGTGCACAATCCATACTTCCATACTAATATTATAAATGCGAAAGTCTGTCTGTCTGTCTGGTACGCTTTCACGCCCAAGCCGATGTACGGATTTTGATGAAATTTGATATGAATATAGTTAAAGATCCGGGGTCAAACATAGGCTACTTTTAGACGCAATCGAAGCTGCGGGAAACAGCTAGTTATATCATAATTGGATCGCAATGACTACTTTAGACGTTTCTGGCATTCTGTTGCTAATTTCAGGAAAAATCGTATTCCATTGGCATGCCATTGAGCTGCAACTGGAAAATTTTGCTAATCAAAATATCAGCAATATCATCAATTCTATCAATAATCGGTACTCTGTTATTTATTATATTTTTTTTTTTTTTACTATTACCATTTAAATACGTTTTAGTTGTAAATAAATTGAGATTCAAAATTGTGTTAGCAGAATACCAATATTGAGCATATCAAAAATGCATCGTAATTGAGCCGTAATTGAATATCAGTTGCATCGTCTTTTAAAGTTTATTAGCGGAATTGACACCCTGGTTTCAAAACTTTTGGGAACCACTTTTAGGCCTCTGGCGTGGTTCCTTTAACGATGACACGGTGAGCATACTTTGTTTAGTTGTTTCTAGTTTGATTATGACATTTCAGGCTTAAATCATATGTTTGTAAGAATGAGGACTCCGTGCTTTAGAAGGCACGTAATCCATTGGTCCCGGCTTCCATTAGGCGGTCGTGAAATGAACAGTGGCCGAAAAGGGGTCCAAAAAAAACTCTGATACCAGGGTGCACAGGGTCGATTGGTCATGTAAAACACTCGATATGAATGAGACAGCGTTGGGTGGTGATGGGCTAAGAAGATGGAATAAATTAACACTTAGAAGATGATAATTGGATTTGTTTGTTATCCATTTGTAAAGTCGTGAAGTCGTGAAGTTGTGATCTATAAACAAACAACCAAATATGGCGTCATGTCAACTTTGTTTCGTAACACCGCTTAGCCGGACGGAACCACCTTCTAGGGTTGTTGCTAATGGAGAAAGAAACCTCTTCATATAAACGTTGGCCTAAAATTATTTATTCTATCAAAATCTATGTTACTTGCTTTAAAATAACGCTTTGTAATGTCGTCCCTAATTTTTTTGTGGATTTCCCTGAATCGAGTTATTTGAGACACAAAATAAAACAATATTTCTTAGCTCTTCTTATTTATCTCTATCTTCCTTTCAATCTAGGTTTAAGTTTTTATTTAGTATTCGTTTAGATTAATTTAACAATTTTTTATGTTAATATTAATTTTTTCAGTTTATATCACATTATGTACTATATAAAAAACGAGTTATTCCTGATATTGTTAAATTACAACAAATTCGCCACATATACGCTGTTCCAGAGCTCTATTTAACTACAGGCGAAAGCCCACAAAATAATTCATAATTGAGTTGAGTGAAACAGTGCGCTAATGTCTTTTATACGCCAGAAATCAATTAAGCAAATTTCTTGCAAATAAATACGTTAGTATACTAATAGATATACATGTATTTTTTTTTACATATTTAAGATGTGTTATAAAAGTGTTTTTATAAAAGATGTGTTACAATTATCACTGTACACTACCATTTTCGGGCGACATATAGCGCCGCTCATTCTGTAAATAAATTTATAGGGACTAATCACGCAAATGGAGTTAGCACCAAACCCATACAACAATTCTGGTCGCAGTGTAGAAACTCTTAACAGTGTCGCAATATTAATAGTTAACAGTTTCCACACTGCGACCAGAATGGTTGTATAGAAAGTAAGTTTGAGGCTTGTGTTATGGGATACTAACACGACGATACAATATTTTATAACAAATACATATATATATAAACATCCAAGACCCAGATCAATCAGAAAGAGACCATTTTCCATTTGGACCTGACCGGGGATCGAACCCGAGACCTCCTGACTAGCGGGCAGACATGTATCAAGCCACAAAGGTCGTCGTTGTGACATCAGTGTTCAGTTAATTTTGGCAGCCCTACTCACATAAACAGTCAGCTCTACCGCAAAACGATCCGACATTGACCCGGCGGCGTCAAGTGCCCGATACCGGTCCGGTCAGTTACTAAACGTACTGACGCAATTGCGATTCATGGACATTGAACCGAATTATTAAAAAAAAAATGTCGTTCGCGCGTTTTTTTTTTCAGTTACATCCACAGCCTATGCAGTAGAGCTATTTTTAAGATCTATGCATGTCTCGTTCAAAACCGGTGAGTCCAATGATTTTCATTCGACATATTCGGTGAGTCGAACGATTTCAAAAATTACTCTTATAAACCTAATCATCATCATCATTTCGTGTAGGTTACATTGTCTATCGACCATGCACACCCTGGTGCCAGAGTTGTTCGGAATCGACCATCTCTCATCGGCCTATGAAGTGGTTCCTTTAATGACTACCAAATATAAACCTACATAAAATAATTATAAACGAGATTCTAATTTGTTTTAATTATAACGTTGGAGCGACTGCGGTCTAACTTTCGAAAACCAAACAGAAAAAAGTGTAGAACAATATGTTTGGCAGCCCTAAGCCCTGCACGAAAGTCACGTGTACCGCTAAACGATCCGACATTGACCCGGCGTCGCGTGCCGGCGTCTCGTGCCGGCCGCGGACCTGAACCGGTCCGATTCGTTACTAATACTTACGCAATTTCGATTCATGGATATTGGGTTTTAAAAATATATTTAGATACGATTAGAATTGCAGTAAACCTTGCAAGTAGCATTGCGGAGGATTTATGCAAATTGATCTTTTCTCCGCTTTTTCACCTTTTAAACAATGATACTTACACCCGAAAAATTGCAAATTCTTTGACCCTTACAATGAGTTTTTAAATCTATACTCATTAAAGTCTCAGTTAAGTATGGAATAGTTTGACTTAAGAAACTGAAATGCTGAAATTAGTACATACTTATTTGAAAAATTCTCTTTATGAGGGAGTTGGGAGAAATCGCTTAAATAATCAATTAATCATTAACGTATCTGAATGTGGCTGTAATTTCTTAGGCTTACCCGAAATGAATAAAAATATGGTTTACAAATCAATAACTGTTTACAAATACTATTCTTAGTCAAATTGTGAAACAACAAGCTAATTAAAATACATTTACTTAGTTTTAATTACTTATAAGTAGCCTTAAACGTCATATAATACATTACAATATCAAAGGCAACTTTTACAATTTCTTCATACACCCTTGGCACAATAATATCGACGTTCGGACAAACTGGATTTCTGTTTCCAACTATTCGTAAACCTTCCGGTTTTTGTTTTCAAGAACACGAAATCATTAACATGAAATAGTTCCCTCACAAGACCGATGACTCGGAAAATTCACCGAAATCTATTAATTCATAGGACTCTCAGTCTCTCAATAGGTTGCGAACCCAAGTTGGTCGATGTAGAGACAAGGCAGCAAGTGGGAATTACTGACGGCACACAAAACCAGGGTGATTGTGGTTTCCACTCGAACTATGGCGCATCTGCTGTCGTGAGCTATGTGCCCCATAAATGACTGAACTCTACCGCCTGCTAAGGATGATGACCAAATATTTTCCGACAAAAGCCGATGGATCCCACGGCCCCAGAGTTTCTACACCAATCAGTTATATTACTTATACCTTACGCCCTCCGAGGCTTTCTGCATTATCTGCAGCAGCACCAGTGTATGTGTGTGTGTGTGTAAGATATATTCTATTCTATGTGTTTGTGCAGGTTTTTCTACAAGGGCAATGGTATTTTAGTGCGGTTCACATATTGCGAAACTTAATATTTTTTATGGTGAAAAATATAGAGAATGACTTTTTAAACACCAGCCAAATTTTCACATAATTTATTTCGATAACATCTCATTGACTAAACTTTATTAAATTTGCCCAAATCTTTGCCACCTCTATTGCCCGGTGACTCGCCATATTTAAATATCTACTTTTAATCTTATTAGTATTAGTTCGGAAACTACCTTGCCGCTGTTCTTGATCCACATATAGTTTTCCCCATAATTTGTAATTCTCGTCTCGGCCCGCGAGCGTGATGGAGTTACTAAACTAATTGTTATTATTACAATAATTGTAAAATAATACTTAATGAGACATATTATGCAGGAGATCGCTGTACCTATAACTCGTGTAGATTTATGTTGAAAGCAATTAGGTATCATTGTCTATTATATGATTATAATTAATTATTAAGTCCTGAAGGAGAATCGAAAATTCTAGGTCTAGGGGCCTTATTTTTGAAAAGCATGACTCACGCAAAATTGGTAAGTCTAGGGTACGCTGTAGGTCATGGTCCTAGATTTGGGGGCACTGGTAACCCTTTTTGAAGGGAAACCAGACCAACAGGATCACGAAGGTGTGTTAGTGGCTAGCACTGTCAGTTTTTTCGTCGCGCTCGGCTATCGAGCTTCTCAAAGAAACTCCAACACTGCTCTTGCCGGTTGGGCCATTCGAGAAATATTCTGCCCCATCGACCGTCGGTTCTCCTCGCTCATACTTATTATATATTTATCTTTTTCCAGCGTCATACTTCACGGCCTGCTCAGCATCTGACCCCAAACTGGACCAATGCATCGAAAGGGTCATCCAAGCTGGAGGTCCGCAGTTCGCTGACGGCCTCCCAGAGCTGGGCATCGCCCCACTGGACCCACTGCAGCTGGGGAAAGTGGTGGTGAACAACCCTTCGCTGAAGCTAACCTTTACTGATACTGTCGTGACGGGGTTGAGGGGTTTCAAGGTCAACGCTTTTAAGTAAGTTTTATGGAACTGCTCATTGTATTACTACCCACAATTGTATTAAAAGGCGTTAGGAGACGGATGCCGGCGCAGGTCTATAAATCTATCATTAGGACCGTCCTCCTACATGATAGTGAGGCGTGGCCCGTGCTTGGATGGCACAAGCAAGAGCTGCGTGTCACGGAGATGAAGATACATACATATAATCACGCCTTTTTCCCATAGGGGTAGGCAGAGACTACTGATTTCCATTTGCTACAGACTTACAGACTTGCCTCGCTGAGATGAAGATGCTGCGTTGGAGTGGAAGACCGCGAAAGAAAGAAACTTCATCCTTCCTTCCATGTTCGTGATAGTTTCCTGGGTCAAAAGTCTATCATTAAAATTAGTCCGATTAGTCACACCTCCACCTTCATGCCACGGTAGAAGTGGCAAACCAAAAAAGAGCTGGCTTGATGTCGTAAAGCATGATAAGAGTTAAGGACTCACTGCTTTAGGTAGACTCCGAAGCAACTAGATGTGGATACATTTATTTATTTACATGGAAAACTCTACAAGAACTTCTCCCACATGTTACAACACCTAAGTATATTTACCCCTGAATTTGTCCCCAGAATGCAGGCGTCTAAGGGCAAGGCCATGATTGATTTCACTGCCAACGTGACTTTAAAAGCCCACTACGACATCGACGGTCAGGTCATCATCCTGCCAATCAGAGGAAACGGTCCTGCCAAGATCAAAATCAGTATGTAAACTCAAACTTGACTACTAGATACCTGTATTGTTCCTAGCGTTGTTCTAATATTTTAGCGCCATAACCGTATATCTCCTTTCTGATATTTCAAAGTAGGTTCCTTGAAAGAGATTGCTTATGCTACAAGGCCGCCTTTTTTTGTGTCCATGCTTTATGCTACAATTGTTTTATTGTACTGTGTGCAAAGAAGTTTTAGTCAATAAATACCTCATACTTCTACTACGATGGTTAAGTAACACTAAGTAAGTCTTGGTTGACAGAGACCTTTTCACTTTTCCCTAAATGTAACCAGATAAATGCTGCATTATAAGCTACTAGATGAGTCAGCTCTAGGCGAGGCCAGTATTTGTTTGAAGTTTCCTCGAGCAAAAGTTTCCAGCCGCCGCAATTTTAGGACAATGTCGTGGCCTCTTTCGACATACCCGATTAGCATTTGTAATGTATTTTCTATTTTTTTTCCACTTCATCAGAAGTTGTAGATTTCCTTTTACCTGCTCAGCTTACCACTATCTCCATCCCTGCATCTATCTCCTAGGTAGATTGTGCATTTAATCAAAGGACCTTTTACAGACTTCTAAATTTTTACACCGCTACAAGCAGCATATAAGTATAGTGTGACACCTAATTTTAACGAGATAGCTACCGGACCAATGACTCAACGTATTTTCCGGAACACGGTATCTTTCTTATCAATTAAATAGCCTGCAATGTCTATAGACTAGAAACAACATAAACAATGTAAGACTTCGGCCTCCGTATTGTACCTAAGTTATAAATGTATATCATAAGAGATAATAAAACTACACCGCGTTTCTTCGTTTACGGAGAGCGCCAAGCGTATGTTATGGATTGCTATAATATATATTTATCTTCCAGCCAATCTGAACATCATTATCAAATACGACTTCGACACTCAGGACGGCCACTGGGTGGTGACCAACTATAAAGACACCTACAAAATGGACCGAGCACAGTTCAAGTTCTCCAATCTCTTCGGGGGGAACAAACAGCTTGGTAAGTTGTCTTAGGAATAGTTTATGCTAGGTCTGAGAAGGATAGTCTTCGCTTTCACCGTATGGATACCTTTCGCATTAAGAACAGACTTCTTTGTCGAATCAAAATGTAATGGACATTGCATTGGACTGCACTATGTTAAATAGAAGAAGAAAAGACTACTACCTATATTTCCATGAAAATCGTAAAGGACAAATAAAAACCATATATCTTGGGGTACTACCAGAAAGACACAGAAAAAATATTGTATTAAGAGCACTGAACTGTCATAGCATAGCGTCACGTGCAAGATAAAAGATATCATTTTACCTTTTTATTTATTTGAAGATCGAGTTGGTTATACCTAAATGTTTTTGTAGTGGTTCACAATACCTTAAAGTTTTCTTTAGTTATAGTCTTGTTTGATTGAACAACTATTCACTATGATAGGTAGCAACTCATTAGCATTACAAAAATTCAAGATAGGTATGCAGAAATTCCTCAAACATGCTCTAAATCACAGTCCACGAATGTTTGTTAAATTCTGTGCTCTAAACCTGAACCAACAATGAACACAACCACAATAAAATTCCAGCTGAGACAACACACAGATTCACCAACGAGAATTGGGAAATCATCATGTCGGAGATCGCACCCGGAGCCATCAAGAGCATCATCAAGAACTGCGTCGATGTAGTGAACAAATTCTACAGCGTCGTTCCGGCTTCTGAGCTCCTCAGCTCTTGAACGGTTGGATACTTGGAACATAGGCTTCGATCATTCTTAATACGTGTCAAAGTATACATGCTTCATATTAAACAAACATCAGCCATATATGCGTTAAACATTTATCATACATGCGTCTAATTATACATGCTTTGAATTAAATTTCGGTCATTTATGCAACATTTATACATGCTTCAATCAAGTTAAATAGTACATGCGTCAAATTAAACAAATATCAGTCATAAATGCGTTAAACATTAATCATACATGCGTCATATTATCCATGCTTTAAGTTAAATATCGGTCATATATGCGAAATTTATACATGCTTGAAATTAAACGTCCATCATATTATAAGTACACATGCTTCAAAAACATCAATAATACTTGCGTTAAATTTTACATGCGTCAAATAAACATTAATCATGAATGTGTCAAGTTATACGTGCTTCGATTATCAGTCAAATATTCGTCAATCAAATCAAATGCAATTTTCCTGGTAATATTGGATTAATCGTTTGTTTATGACAATGCTTCCGAGATAATATTGCATGTAGAGATAGTCAGGAGTTTGTCTAAGTACCTATACATTCTGATGAGACATTGGCACATCCTGAGTAGATTACGCCTGTTGACCTGGGTATTATTCTCACGCCTTTAGAGATAAAGTCGAATACGAGAATCGTCGAAAAAAAAAGGCGGGCATATTCGGTTTTCTGTAGTTAGCCGCCATGTTTTTTGTGAATTCTCCAATTCGGCTCATTTCTAAAGGAACGAGAGTCATATCCCTGATCGAGTATCTACTCTTAGTTCTTTATGATGCTCCACACTGCCGTTAGAAAATGTTTACAAACATTTTCTAACACCAAAACATTTACTAACATTAATTATAATGTATGTAAAATTTTTGTCAACAAATTTACTAACGTTGGTAAACATTTTGTAACAGCAGTGTGGGAGCACCATCACAACAACGGTCATGTGACATGACCTTCATGACAATGTTTTAGAGCATTAGAATAGTCCTATTCTAGAACAGTAAAGCCACACGGTCATACTTAATTACCTAATTAACTTGAGAAACATTGTCATAAATCGTCATTAGTCAAAACAAATATCATGAACTTAAAAATGTTAACGTCATTCTGCCTCTAAAGTTCTTACAGTATACTTAGCAAATGTTTACTTGGAACTAACAATATTCGGAGTAAACATTAAATGTTAACATACGTTCATCAATACTTCCTGATTATGAAACTAATAATTCACCATATACATTCATACATATTGTTGAAATTTCAATTACAAATTTTCGCAGGGCCCAAAGGAATGCCCTGTAAACAAGATTTTTTTCTTGGGGCAATTTTAAAACAAAATTGATAGATGTATATTCGATTAGTAAATGTATCTAAGTGTTTGCCAGCAAGCTGAATTAAAAAAGAAATTGCGTGTAATTTTTAAATCCGCGACTCTCACTAACATGACATGACCAAAAAAACATCAAAACCGAAAAGTAAAAGATTCCTTTCTCTGGCCGGATGACCCATGACAAAGAAAGAGGAGGCCTATTTTTAAAGAGTATGTCTCACGCAGATTTTCTTTCGGTTTTGGTTCGAGTTATACATTTCAAAATAGCACTCTAAGGCTGCCCCCTTGGCGTGCTACTTAAATTTGGGACGCTGTATTATCGACCTGTCCCTTCCTATCTATTTAAAGTATTTTTGTTCTTCCAGGGGACATAATCTCAAAGGCTATCAACGAGAATTGGGAGCCAGTGATACGAGACATCGCACCTGTCGCCTTCGAACAAATTATTAAGTCCTGCGTTGACGAAGTCAGTAAACTCTTCGCCCATGTTCCAGCTAAAGAACTATTGCTGTCATAAAAAATAAGTGAATTAAGCTGTAACATATGCTCAATGCGTGTTGTTAAGGCCTTTGATCGAGTCTATAAAATCTGAAATTGCTATTCGCAAAGCTAAAATTCCAATTTTACGAAAGTGATATTTTGCGTCACTAATGGGAATGAGTTAAAGAAACAGTTCAAATAGTTTAGAAGCCTGGAGCCTATTTTAGAAATATGTGACTTAGGCTAAATAGATGGGTCGAATGATTTTCAAGCGACATATTGGATCCTTTCAAAAATAGTACCCCTGCCATGGTTTTCCCTAGTTACTATAACATGGGAGCCTTCAAAAAGGGCGTGAAACATATCACCGGTGTTGCAGGCGTTCATAGGCTACGGTAACCTCTTACCATCAGGTGGGCCGTACGCCTGTTTGCCTACTTAGTTGTATAAAAAACAAAAAAAAGTACTTTTGAACGGGATACTTTATTCAGCTGGAGAATACCTATACACAAGTATCATAACTACACTCTGTATTAATACCCTTTATTCATCCGATGTAGGTACGACAAAACTGTACTGTGCCTACCTTTACCATGAGATTTTGAGAACGCAAACAGCGACCTATGATGTTTTATTGAACTTCTTCGTTACCTTACTAAGTATATGCCAGAAGCAAGAGCGCTTTACAGAATTTACGTACAAAATTATTAACGCAGTCGACTCGCGGTAAATGAACCACATGGTCATTGGTGAGGTACTGTAATACTTCATTTATCTAAACTGTTATTAAGTTTACGTCGCACTGTGCATATGTTACAACTGTGTGCTCACTGATTTCATTAGTTTATTGCTTAACCAGTATTGTTAACAGACCGTTAACTACGTCTGGACGTTGCCTAAAGATGTACGGTTATTGTTACTGACGAAATATCCCTCCGTCACAGTCGGCTACCTGGCACTTCCTATGCGAAAATATTTACTTGCAGTTTTGAAATCACCATGAGGAACACCCAGGAAACTTCACCTACTATCAACGACACGAGTACTTTACAATGTAACTTTTTTTCGATTGATTCGTAGTGGAAGGATCGGCCAGCCTGCGTATCCGACTTTCCGTCCTTATTTATACCTGGAGCGTATGACTCATATGTCGAATGAAAATCATTTGAGTCACCGATTTTGCATGAGTCACACTTTTTAAAAATAGCCCTTCTGTATCTGCAAAAAACGGCTGGCATTGTCTCGTGGCGGAGTATTTGTCTTCACAAAATAAAATATTAGGCAGAGTCGACTGTCTAAAGCGAATGTCAGTACAATTTTTTATTCTGTGACTATACTATTATTTATTCTGTGACCAAAACTGCTACCCATAGAGATTATATTAAAAAAGAATATTGTTTTAAAAGTATTAAATTGTTTCAATAACTGTGTGTGTGAATGAGCCCAAGACATACAGAATCGCAAAATAATTTGGTAAGTTCTTGCAGTATAATTTTCTCGGAGGGGTTACTTTTAATATAACTTTATGAATATGTTCGAAGGCTAGACTAGCACAAATTAACTTAATTATGTAATGTGATAATAAGTAAGGTATAGGGTAAGGACTGATTTAGATTTAAGTATTTAAAATAAATTACCTCAACAAACATTTTGTTTTTTATTTAAATATAACAATAGTTTATAAAAATATAATTGTAACACTTTGAAAACAATACATGGCAGTTAGATATATAAACTTTTGGCTTAAACTAAGTTATAGAGTAAATAAAGGTATGAAAATTTAAATTTTACAAATATAAATTACATTTTTAGACAGCATCACTCTAATTGATATTTATGATAAGTTGAAAACGAATTTATGTGATGTAATCCCAATACTGTTTAATTACATACCTACTCTGTTTAAATATTGGTGTCAACTGTACCCCATTTACCCTTTTATAATGTAAATCGATCCAAAAAAGTTAATTTTTAAAATGCATATGTATAATTGCACAATAACCACACTATAAAGAAAACAGTCATAATCTAAATCCTCATCCCATTTTATCGTGGACACATGGCATGACGGCCACCATCCACAGGCACACTAGCGGCAGTGATGTTGCTAGCTAACTCGCTGGCCAAGAAAGCAATTGTGGCGGCAACTTCCTCCGGTTTCCCCGGCCTGCCCAGAGCGTGTGTCTCCTTTGTCCTCTCCAAAAATGCTGCATACTGCTGCTCATTCAACCCACCACGCTTTTGAAGTTCAGTCAAAATGACACCTGGATTGACACAGTTCACTCGAACACCTTTTGGAGCTAATTCCAGTGCTACGCATCTCGTAAACTGGTCAACGGCTGATTTAGAAACATTGTAAGCAAGCACTCCAGGGAATGACCTAATTCCATTAACACTAGATACATTAACAATGTTACCTTTTGTTTTTAAAAGGTGTGGGACAGCAAGCATTGTTAGGTAATAAATTGAGCGGACATTTGTGTTCATTAACCTGTCATACTGAGCTAAGGAAGTGTTCTCAATGGAACCGGTCTCGAGTATGCCAGCATTGTTGATCAGAACATCCAATTGGCCGTATTTGTCCAAGGTGCTTTTAACAATGTTCTCAATATCGCTTTCCTTAGTCAGGTCGGCTGCGATGACGTGTGTAGATGCAGAATTCTCGCAGTCCTTACTAACCTTCTGAAGGTTCTCGACGTTTCTGCCAGTGAGCGATAGTTTGGCTCCTAGTTTAGAAAGGTACACTGCGGTAGCAGCGCCGATGCCGGAACTGGCACCGGTAACAATAACAACTTTGCCGGCGAAATTCATGGTGATTTCAACAAAAAATAACTCAATTCGTTCTCACCAAGCGTTATATAACGTAATAGTTATCGGTGGATTCTGTTATCAACCGAATAATGATAATTCCGGTCGCTGTTTACTTGCAAAACAAGTAGGTACGTTGTCGCCACAAACCCACAACTTGTCGCACATTTGTTATGATATTCAATTTGACCACAAACCTCAAAGAGATACTAATATGACCTTCAAAAATGTGTGGCTGATTGGGTGACATAAAAAATGAAGCTGTTTAGGTACGCCAATGAAAATCTATGATATCCGAGATTCTCACAGTTTTCATTCTTTGCAAAAACTTTGCAACTGGTCATTCATCATGGTGCTCATTATGGCTTACTATCATCTCTTACTTCTATCCAAATGCGAATGAGTAAGCGTGATGCGCAATACATATTAAGAGATCATATGTAACCCACCTGACTTACCATAGGGTTCATTAAATTAAACTATTTTAATACGGTTTTATCGCGTTTATTACTTATTTATTTACACCTGACGTTTCAAACACTTTACAGCGTTCATGGTCGCAGGCAGACGCTGTAAAGTGTTTGAAACGTCAGGTATAAATAAATAAGTAATAAACGCGATAAAACCGTATTAAAATAGTTTAATTTAATGAATAACAATCGCGAAAACATAAGAAATCATTACCATAGGGTTTTGAAGCAGAACGTCACTTTCGCAAAATGTCATCGTGAAGAATTTGGCCACTTTAGCACAATGTCACTTTCGCAAAAATTACACTTTAGCACAATGACACTTTCTCAATAATGTTACTTTCGCAAAAATGACACTTTCGCATAATGTCATTTTCGCAAAAAAATGACACTTTCGCAGAATGTCATTCAAGCGTTGATTTTGCAGCAAATTATGTGAGATACCCACAGACATATAAGACGTAAACAGACGGAAGGTATGCTATTACTTAGCGTAGCAAAAACACACACATGCAAAACTATGCAGCCTGGGCTGTATCTAGTCTAGGGTAAGATGTTTACGATAATGCTCCCCATGATTTTAAGGAATGTATGAATGTTGTGTGGAGTGCATGATCTGAGATCATTTATACGGTATTCTACTCTATTACTTTTAGTGTTCACCGATCCAACAACGTAGATTACAAAATGGCGTCTTGGCCAAAAATTGCCACGCGTAGCTTAATATCTATGTGTGAGTAAATGTTGCTACAGGTGTAAAAAAGAGATATCGCCTTAGAGATCCGAATACGTGAGAAAAGGATAACAACAATTACTTGCTACATTATGGCATGCAAAATAATATAATTTTGATGTCAAAATTTTTGAATTATTGAAAAATTAAAATTACAATTATAATGTCAATAAAAAGAATCATTGTACATAAGTTATTTGACATTTGTCCTATTTAGAAATTCAGTTACTGATTAGAAGCATTTATTCTTAAGCCAATCTTTACTTTATTTAATTGATCTAGCGAGCGAGGGATATAATTCAAGTTGGGGTGAAAATACATTGTTTGTATGTATGTATGTATGTATATTTGTATGTTCCGCGATAACTCTCCAGCAGTTAGTCCGATTTCGATGAAACTCAAAAGGTGTATAGGAGACAAAGAATTTTCAAGTTCTTTTGACATCAAAATCGGTTTAGTAGTTTTTGAGGTATTTGCACTAAGGTAAAAACAAATATTTTTTAATAATTCAAAAGACGTTGGTTGGATTTTGCTGATATTTAGAATGTATGTAGAAAACGTTAAAATACATCTAATAAAAAAAGATTTAGTTGTTTTTAACCGACTTTCAAAAATTACCTAATAACACCGTCGTTTCGAAGCCGATTTTAAAATTTGTTGTCTTATTTTAAAGCATATACTTTCTGTTTATTCTCCTGAAATTTTTAATGCAATATAAAAAAAATTTGGTAGTTTAGTTATAAAATGTGAATTACTGAAAAAATACCTCGATGATCATGTCGTCTAAGTAAACAAATTATATTAACGATAAAAAAGATTAAAACTAAATAAAAACTAAGACCTGATATGAAAAAAAAACCTAAATAAAAACTAATTAAAATGTAATGTTTGCCCTTGCGGCATGGTGTCAAGAACTCCGGCAGCATTCCCGCGCTGGATGGCGATTGCTATCCTTTGCGCAAGGAATGAGCCGGCCCTCTTGTCACCAGCGGCATCGACAAGTTTGGGGGCCAGGACTTTGATAAAATTTTTCATTGCAGGACCCCACGGCCCGAAAGTTTCAAAACCAAGCGGAACAAATATATAGTCACAAGTCAGTGACTCATATTTGCGCCGCTTGGCGTCTTCCGCAGCCTCCGCCGCGGCTCCAGCCCTTGAAACTGTCCCCCTAAGACGGGAAGGGGCTACAGTATCGACACAAGTGGCGTCCCATACTAGAGCCCTTCCCCGCCCCCAGAGGACTAATGTCAGGCCATCGGGACGCTTGCCATCGTCCCGAAATATACCCACTGGTTCCAAAGTACTGGGTATATGGACGGTGGCGAGCGCCCTTATAATAATATCGTTCAAAGAGCCGTGGCGGAAGAACCTGCCTGCACTGCGTTGACAGTGTAGCCCGTGGAGTCCTTGCCTGTCGACGTCCGTGCCGCAAGGACAACGGTGGCGTTCGACAATGGCAGCTCCCAGCCTTAATCCGATAGCGATTCGAAAACTGCCATTGTCGAAGAGTGTTCCGAGGTTGACAGCGGGAAGTGCGTGTAGCCATTGCCCCGATTCCGGCTCCGAGACAGCAAGTAGCCTTGCGCGAAAAAACAAGAACAAATTTTCTATTCATTTACTGGGACCAACTTGAAGATATTTTGAAGTCGGGAAGTTTATTTACAAGGGTGTCGTGGTCCCGGTTGTAGCCTTTTATCTTCGGCTAGATTTAAGTTTAGACGGCATTGTTTCAGCTTAAACTACCCTGTAGCCGATCCCTGTTCACTAATATTATGTGCAGGATAATTTTAACCGTATATTACTATTTATGACTTATGTTTTTGATTTACCTACTTTCCAAGTAAATCAGATCCAAGTAGTCTATAGACATTTATAAGACCTTCAAACAGTTTTGTAGGCAAACAAGCATACGGCTTGCCAGATTGTAAGAGACCGTAATAGTCTATAGACACCTGCAACTCCTGGAATCTTACATGCGATTTGTCGACTCTTGAACAATTTAGTTGGCAAATTAGCATACTGCAAGCCTAATGGTAAATATCAAAGTAGTATCTATAGACTACTTCGGGAGTGTGGCTTTTATGACCACATATATATTATGTTGCCGGTATCCATTGACTTAGTAGTCAGTAGACCTTTTACCATCAGGCAGGCCGAATGCCGGTTTTCCTACTAAACTGTTTGGGGTCTGGGCGGTCGGCAATATGCATGTGATCCAGATGTTGCAGGTGTCTATAGACTACTAAGACGTTTTATTATTAGGCGAGCCATGTGCCTGTTTGCCTACTAAATTGTTTATGGGTTGGCAATGCGCACGTGACCTTCCAGGTGTTACGGGTGTCTATAGAAGTCTACAACTTCTTACCATCATACAGGACTTTACCTGTTTGCCTAATAAATTATTTAATGGTCCGCAATGCCGATATGACTATCCAGTTCCATAAGCATACTTGCCTACTAATTTTTTTTAAGGGTTGGCAATGAACACATTATACTCCAGAAGATGCAGGTGTCTATGGACTACTTTGAACTTTTAGCTAGTAGGTTTTTTTATCTACAAAATTGTTTGTAGGTCGACAACACGCAAACTCTAATGTCTATTTGAATCCTTTCTTTATAAAATAAATAATCGCGAGGTCAAAATTATTTTACGCATTAATTTAGGTATTGTAATGATTTGCGGTCAAATTTCTTAAAAAGTTTTTTAGCATGCTTGATGATCTCGTTGCACAGCTCCCTCAAGTCGACATATTCAATGTAAATTTAAATTGTTTCATATCTGCATGAATTCGTTTTTTGTCAATTACCAACTAATTATACTTATTTAACTCACTATACGTCTTGGGAAACTGTAAGTGTAGTGAGTAGCTGTGAATAAATAAATAAATGATGTTGAGGATTTTTATATAATTTTTTATCAATTACTTACCCGATTTCGTAGTGTTACTATTAGGGATATCTCACATAATTTGCTGCGAAATCAACACTTGAATGACATTCTGTGAAAGTGACCTTGTGCGAAAGTGCCATTTTTGCTAAAATTACATTATGCGAAAGTGTCATTTTTGCGAAAGTGACATGCGAAAGTGACATTTTTGCGAATGCGATATTGTGCTAAAGTGGCCAAATTTTTCACGATGACATTTTGAGAAAGTGACGTTCTGCGTCAAAACCGACCATAGATTTAGAATTTTTTGACTGGGGTGACAGTCTAGGTCATGGAACTAAAGGTAAAGATGGAAGCAAGCAGGCATACAACAAGCTGGTTCAAGAAAATATGACCTGAATGCATTTCGTTAACCACCTCTCTCTTTCTAACTCGTGATGTGTTAGGGTGTGAATCTGGGTTTTCATCACAGCACTTGATAACAACCCTAAAAGTTGGAAAAAATGATAAACAGTTACGTAGCAATATAATGTTTATTTTGAGATAGATTATTATTAAAAAATGAAAAAATAATTATACTTGTTTTTGATATAGATATATAAAGCCCAATTATAATAAGCAAATTGACTTTTTTATTTTACTGTATTTCTGACTAAGCAAAATTTTTGAAGTGTTAGTAATACTTTGGGAATACATACTCCAGATCAAATTTTCTTGAACCAGCCTGTTGTATGCCTGCTTGTCTTCCATCTTTACCTTTAATTTCATGGTTTAGGTAGAAATGGGTGGTAGAAATGTGGTAGAAATGGGTTCTAGTCAGTCACATTTTTGCAATAATATCAAAAACCTATTGAGAAACTTGTCCGCACAATTTCACCAACGTTCAATGATCCGATTGATATAAGGCTTACAATAAGCCCCTTATTCATTAAATTAACGAACGTTCGTTAAGTCTAAGTTAACTAAAATATAGTTCGTCTCGTTCTTTCACGTCAAATAAAGTTAGAACAGAAAGGGACTAAGCATATTTTAGTTACTGCAAGATTAACGAACGTTCGTAAATTTTTATGAGTAAGGGGGTATGGGTTTACAGTGGTTTACAGTAACTTCGGTGGCATTCTGAAGCCTGGCGTCGTTTAAAGGCGGAATAGAGCCTCGCCTCTGTTGAGCAAAAACTCTATAAAATTTAAAAGCTAAATTTCGTTAGGCACCAATAGGTTGCCATGGTGTTTGTTTATAAAAAAATCAGCTATCTTGAAAAATATTAACTGTCTGTAAGATTGTATTATTTATTGTTCTATTAAATAAAGTTAAATTCAGATAAACAAATTGTAGATTTTTTTCCTGCACAAGCTCTGCTGTACTTGTAAACATAAAAATGCAATAGCCTCTTTTCTTTCATTCCGGTCAGTTATGGGTGCGTCCATGGTGCGTCCATTTGAGCGGAGTACGGTCGAAATTTCATTTTCATTGCAACTTGTCGTCAAGACACATGTACACGGAGCATAAGTGTGACCGGGACGACGCCATACCAATATCAGTTTGTCTCGTTCACGATTTCACCGGAATTTTAATCTTCCTTCAACAGTATACAAGCCTTCTTAGTATTATATGTACGCTGTAAAATCGTTCACACTATATTTTTTTCGATGTAACGAAACATTGCACTTAAAAAGCGTCGATTTATCAACATCACTCAGTACAAAAGTATCATAGAATGGTTTTCGATTTAAGAAAACTCGATGTTTTCGGTTTTCGCACTCAGGCAGGTATCCCCTCGAAAACAAATGCTTAAAGTTATCAGTGTCGATTTTGAATAGATTTTATTAAACTTTGTTAGTACCTAGTTCTATAATGAGGTATTATAATGACAAGCAAATGAAGCCATGATAGATACTTAAACACTTTATTGTACCAAGTAATCACAAAAGTTAAATTATGTAATGAGTATATAATAACAGCCCTTAAATTTTACGCCGTATGTCGTATTGACTTCATTACTTAGCCTCATAGATGTTATAATTTTAGTCAAAATGTTTTTGGCGTTACATCATAATAATGTCACATTTAGTGAATTTGTAAATCAATATTTTAGTCACAAAATTTTAAAAATCATGTAAAAATTTAAAGAAAACAACTAAAAGTTCAAAATTTTTTTGTGAAATTTACAAAACTATACAAATTCATGGCTGTTGTAAGTTTAGGCATGTTTTTAAAACATTAATTCTACATTCCAGCAATATATTTACATTAAACCTTACCTTCAGAAAGAAGTTATCCATATCCACATCGGCCAAGCGGGAGTGCAAGTAGCGAATGCCTGTTGGGAGTTGTACTGTCTGGAACACGGAGTTCGACCTGATGGTATCTTGGCTTTTAGCAACAATGATGACAGGAGCAGTGGTACATTTTTCAATGGCACAGGTGCCGGGAAGGTGATACCAAGAGTAGTGATGATTGATTTGGAGCCCACGCCTATAGGCGAGTCTTTGATACTTCTTATAGTTTTCCGGTTATATCTCTAGCCGTATAGTTACGGAACCCAGGCGTATTAACTACCGTATTTTACTTCTTTTTTCCTCTATGATATTATGTGACATCTTACCATGAGGTGGACCATATTAATTTTTGTCTAGTCTAATACTAAGTTTAAGTTTCTCATTTCGACCAACTATCCGTTTAACTTTACATAGTTTAATAGACACAAAGATGTCAAGCTTCTGTTTTTTCCTACGATAATCAATGAAAAGAATATGAACCTATGAAAGCCTTAACTTAGAGAACTTAGATTTCGTTGAATTTCAGATGAAATAAGAACGGGAACGTATCGCGAACTCTTCCATCCAAATTCTTTACTGACTGGCAAAGAAGATGCTGCGAGCAACTTCGCTCGAGGATATTTTGGCGTTGGTCGAGAGATGATAGATTTAGCTTTAAACAGAATTAGACTTACAGCAGAAGAATGCAGTCATCTTCAAGGATTTATTATTTTCCGATCCTTTGGAGGTGGAACTGGATCTGGCTTTACTGCTTTGCTGTTAGAAGGACTAAGCAAAGATTATGGAAAATTGTCCAAAATTGAATTCGCTATTTATCCAGCTCCTAAAATATCACCTATTATTGTGGAGCCATATAATGCAGTTCTGACAACTCACGCTTGTATGAACACAGAAGATGTGTGCTTTATTTTTGATAATGAAGCGCTTTACGACATTTTAGGTAGATCTTTAGATGTGCCTAGACCTACTTATACCAATTTAAATAGATTGATTGCTCAGGTACTACTCTTATAAATAGTATTACTTACTTGTTGTTAAATAACTATACCTAATCTTGGTTTGCTTTTAATATTAATTCATTTTTTAAAGGTGGTGTCTTGCATGACCGCTTCTTTGAGATTTGAAGGTTCTTTGAATGTTGAGTTGGTCGAATTTAGAACAAATCTGATACCGTATCCAAGAATCCACTTCCCTTTGGTCACATTTGCACCATTTGTGCCTCCCAGTCGTGGTTTGCACGAGACTAACACCACCCATCAGTTAATGATGTCTTGCTTCGAGCCAGCAAACCAAATGGTGAAGTGCGATCCCAGACAGGGCAGCTACATGTCCTGCTGTTTGTTGTTCAGAGGGGATGTAAGTACTAACGATATAAATGCAGCAATCAATCAAATCAAGCAAATGAGATCGATCAAATTCGTTTCATGGTCTCCTACTGGGTTTAAGGTAATATGACTACTCAATATTTCAGTACGTACTAGGTTATGTTAATTCCCTGTGAGTAACCCCTAAAGTTTTACACTAATATAAGAGATATTTATGAGGAAATGAATTCTACTTCTGTCACACAATTCTCAATAAGACTTAACATTTTTGCGCCTATGAGTCCTGTTAAAATCACTTCATTACATCTAAAGAACTTTACAGATTGGCGTGAACTACCAACCACCAACAACAGTGCCTGGTGGGGACTTATCTGCTATGGAAAGAGCTGTAGTGATGGTTTCAAATAATTCAGCAGTGAGAGTGGCATGGGAAAGGCTAGCAAAAAAATTCTCTTTGATGTATTCCAAACGCGCATTTGTCCACCATTACGTAGGAGAAGGAATGGAAGAAGGAGAGTTTAAAAATGCTTTACAAAATGTTAAAGCTTTGTCTAATGACTATTTGGAAATGGAAGATTAATTTTTTTTTATAAACTATGTGTTGTAAAACTGTTAAACTGTGTTCTTGATAAACGACGAAATATATTTTAAACGGATTTGGTCCGTTTTATTTGTAAATCTTCTTCATCGTGTCGATGACTCAAATCCTTTGAGCTCAGTATGCTGCCATATCTGAGTCGCACCCGTTATCGCCCTCATAAGGTCGCTGCTGCAGTTCGTAATTACATTTAGATTTGTAGATAGGAAGTTGAGTTCCTATTCCATTCTTAACAATGTGATGAAAGTATGACTGTTCCCCATTATTCACTCATCGCTTCTTTGCATCTTAACGTAACTTTAACGACCACCAGATGGCAGTCAGGCAGAACAGAACTAACTACAAACTACTTACATTTTAGGAATATTAAGTAATTACTAATGAAATCATTTCAATAAGTTATTACTATGGAAATAAAATTCATAACGCTATGCTTTCATGCCTACAACCACAACCAAAGTATTTCATGTGTTTCTATTGTTTGTAAATGGTACAATAAAGTGTTCATTCATTCATTTATTCATTCAAAGCTAGGATTTTTTGATAGTCGCTGGTCGCTGTACATAATGTGAGGGCGAGGAATCTTTGAATAATATCTATTTGAAATTGAGCGAAATTCTTTAGACTGAGTGATAAATCTCAAAAATAGCTCTCCGGGTGTTGAATTCAAAACAGGTACTTAGCACTTCCAAGATAAAAATTTATTCAGATTACTTGCGAAAAACAAAAAGAGGACTTCTATTTTGAATTTTTTGACATTTTATTACAACCCAAAGATTACATTACAGATTTTGTAATGTAATTTTTATACTAAACATATTGAGCAGCGGAAATCTTAAAATAGGAAAAAGCAAAAAGTTTCTTTCTCAATGGGTGTGGCGGCGTTCTGGCGCAGAATTATTAATAATTGGTTCTGGTGTGGGTCTTGCTGAGCTGAGTTGAAACACCTCGCTTGCTCACTGTCTAATTTGGATGACATTAAAAGATCATGGTAACCTGTAAAATGTTTGCGAGTGTGAGAGTACCGCGTGGGACAGGTCTTGAAAAAAAAATACGCAGTAATTTGCAGGCAGATTTATTATGTCAAAGTGACAGTGACAGCCGAATGACTGCCTGCGAATTACTGCGTATTTTTTTTTCGGCTGTCACTTTCACTTTGACATAAATAAATAATACCCCTTGATTTATCTGTGGTGGATTTATCGTTGCGGTGAATTTCACAATTAATTTTCATGATAATGTTTAATTTGTGCTTTTGTCATTAAATGTAAAGCATTTTCGAAAAAAGTTGTTTGGAGTTTTTTCTGGTGTAATTTGTGACATTCCAGGTAAGTTCCACGCCGGTTTACCAAACTTACAACGAATCAAAACATTATCACAATTATTATTTACCTATTTTACAGGTACTGAAGTGCACTTTGTTAAATGGTATCAACGCAAAAGTTCACTATTTATCTATAACAAAATATTGATTATGTATCAGTTACAACGATTATGCATTAATATTAAAGTTTAGGTACTTTTGATAATAAAGTTGTGTGCAGGTAATTAATCTTCTCTACTTAATTCAAAATGAGTTTGTTACTTATATAAAATAATATAAATTTAGTGATTGAATATTTTGTGGAGTAAATGGTTTATTTTTTTATTATAATGAAACCCAAAGCCTCTATTTAGAACATAAAATTACAATATTAAGCGCAAATTGATGTTCTAAATATGCAGTGAGTTAGTTTAAAAGTTATCAAAGCCTCCATATTTTTCAACCTTCAATAATATTGATAAAGAACTTAAAACTGATTATAAGCAATACAAAATAAGGACACTGTTAGTGTATTTTGTGATGGTACTTGGAGAAATCAAAATATGCCGGTGGAAGACGATTTAGCTGGAAGTAAGGAGCTGTAGAAATGCTAAGCCACTTGTTCATGACCACGGCTGTTGTTACATGGTTGAAAAGTATGAAGGTATTTTACGTGCTTAGACATTGACATACCAACACGCCTTTTTTCCCGTAGGGGTAGGCAGATACTACTAGCCCACTTTTCGCCCCTGCGAGAATTGAGACATAATGAGTTGCAAACCGCATTGCCACCATTTAGATTTTTGTTATTTCCCAAAATCATAGCATTCCCACGAGTGTAGGGGTACACAAACTGTCGCACCCAGCAGAGCCCCCTGTGCCAGGTGAAAGCTAGCCTTTATCTGGGGGCTCCTCACCCCAGGGCAATTGGCACGCTTTTGACTAGGCTCCGCCCCTAGCAACGCATCTCTCGGCACGGCTTACCTTAGATTGGCGGAAAGAGGAAGGAAGGGGTAATGAAATAGATAAAGGAAATAAATATATGTATATAAGGGGTTTATTTGGAAATGGGTAGGGATCAATAAGGATGGGTAATGGATGCTATAGACTCGGAAAACATAAGGATTGAGTCTGTAACAGGTCGGGAAGCCAGGTTCACATACCCGATGTCATACCAAAGTAGTACTGGATGACACCCCTGAATGCTTTTACATGCTTATTCTTGTAATTTTTTGTTTTAAATATGAATATAATTTATAGAAAATGAATTTAAAAAATAAACAAATAAAGGTGGTGAAATATGTTTTCATTTAAGATTTGCAAATTAAACTAGAAATTAAGTAGAAGATTGTTTCCAGCATGTTGATAGTGTCCCATCTGTGTCGCTGCACTCAGCCGCTGCGAGTGGCCCAAAGCAAGCTGGTCTCCGGCCGGCACAGCTTTAACATCGGCAGCAGACAACTGACGACAGTGAGGAATGCTAACAGCGGAAGACTGGGCTATAGAGGATTTTGGGTAAGAACGCTTTCTCTGTAACAGTATGTTTTGTGTCTGCCACTTTGCTTCGCTGGGCTGGATACCCAGCAGAGCCAGCCCACTTTTTTCCTATTATTATTGCAGGTCTTTGTCAAACAAAGCTTGGCTCTGTTTAAGCCAACATATATTTAGCAAAGCACGGATGTGATATCAGCTTATAGTCCAATTGACTGATTACAAACAAAAATACAAAAAAAATTGTTCTATGTCGGTAATTAAATATAAATGAGGATTTCTTAGCAGGGAATGCTTTGATGTATGGTCCCATTTGAGAATGCTGAAAATGGCTTAAATGAGGGTTAAATAAAAAATGAAAAAAAAAACTATTAAATAGCACATTCTTACCAGGTTTCAGCTGAGCAGAGACTTGTTTGGTACCTATTTCTGTCAATCAAACAAATGTTTTTTTTTTTCTTCATTTTTTCTTATTAAATTTTCTTTTGCTTTCAGTTAAGTGAACTAGTGAAATCAAATGGCATCGTGGCACGGTTCTGCTCGACCGCCCCTAAACCGAAGACTCCCAAAGTGGTCGGCTACTGGCTCCTTGGATGCAGTGGCATGGTCTTCACAGCTGTCGTCCTAGGTATGGTTGCCGGTTATGTCATATTGCTCTATAGTGTTTACCATGTCGTTATAGTAGCTTTGAAAACTACCAATGGTAGTAAATAGTTTCGAATTTCATGGTAGAAATTCAAACTCGAATGACGACCTTCTTCAAAGGTTTGTTTTATATTTTTTTTATGTATTTTGTTAAATATGGATCTTTATGTAAGTCAATGAAACAGTTCTCATATTTATTCGCCTATATTGTCTGTGGTATTCATTTATTTATAATAGAATATTAATAAATTAAATAATAATTATTTTTAAGTTAATATTAGAAAAAAATGATGTTAATGTTGTTAAGATATTGTGAAAATTTTAAACAATAAACAATTTGATTTTCTAGTATTTTTATTTAAAAACCATTTGCCTAACAAAATCAAACTTTACATTAAGATTCAAGCAATATCTGTTATCTTTTTTTGTATTTTTATCTCTTTCTATCTTTATTATTAGTCCACAACTACGATGGAACTAGTGAGACAAGTCTGATTAAGTTTTGTTTCTCTTGTTCCATTATCAAAGTCAATGGAACTACTAAGAAAAAAAATTCTCACTTGTTCCATGGAACTATTTGCCGATGGAACTAGTGAGAATGATTCCATAATGTAAATACATATGAGCAACTTATTCATTTGACAAGGTTAATTTAAAAAGTGCTGAATATAGATAAATAGAGGGAAGAGTGAACTTTCAAAATTTTTATGAATTAAAAAATATTCATTAAATAATAATCTTTAGTTAGTTAAAAGGAAAGCTTACAAATTCTAGTGCAATTAGACGAAAACATAGACATCCATACTAATATTATAAATGCGAAAGTCTGTCTGTTCAAGACCTGGGGTCAAACATAGGCTACTTTTTGACGCAGGCGGAGCTGCGGGAAACAGCTAGTTTTTTATAAAGGAGAAAGTGAGCATAGTGCCGTATCAAAAAATTAAAGAGCTGGAAGGTGATAGGGAAGAATGGAAAAATCTCCACCGACAAGAGCGTAGCTCTTTAAATTATGAATGAGTAAACGGAATCAATATTTCAAAGTATATTTTCTAACTTTAGGCGGTGTGACTAGACTCACGGAATCTGGGCTGTCTATGGTAACATGGCGGCTTCTGGGAGAGAAATTACCCACAACCGAGAAAGAGTGGGAGCGAGAGTTTGAAAAGTACCAACAGTACCCGGAATATAAATAGTAAGTGACCAAGTAATGAGAAGAAGTATGATAGATGTTTAAAATATTGTCATGTCTTAAAAAAACACAGGTATAATTATATTACATGCGCCTTTTTCCGAGTCTTTATCTCATTTTATCGCGTTTATTACTTATTTATTTACACCTGACGTTTCAAACACTTTACAGCGTTCATGGTCTGCCTGCGACGAGTTTAATTTAATGAATAACAATCGCGAAAACATAAGAAATCATTATGTTACTACTCAATTCAAGATATTTCGAGTGATAATGTTATATTGCAATAATACAATATTAATGAAAATAGGTTTAACATTTTCCTTGGATATATAGTATAAATTGTTTTAATATTTTAATTGTTATTAATTATTTAAAAATATATAATTTTGCATGATTTTATTAATTTAAAATGTATCCAAATTGGGCAAAGCACAGTGATACCAAAAAGAAAAATGTATAACCTTGTAAACTACCTGTGTTTCACAATAAAGATATTTTGTACTTGTATTTGGTTTAGTATCACTTAATAAATACACTCTGCTCTCATCCCCAGCAAAAACAAGCACATCACCCTATCAGAGTTCAAATGGATATGGTGGATGGAGTACGCTCACAGAACTTGGGGCCGCGCGATCGGGGCGGTCGTATTCATACCGGCCGCTTTCTTCTGGGCAAGGGGTTACCTCGACAAGGCTATGAAGATCAGGGTCGGGGTGTATTGTGCCCTGGTCGCTGCACAGGTCAGTGAAATATCTACAAGTTTGAATGTTGTTTTCTTAAGCTTAGTCACAGCTAACGTACAGAACGGACACCTACACCGTTCCACCCGAAACAGATACCGCACCGAATCGCGCAGATAAAAAATCGAGAGCAAAACAATGCAAGGACGACGCTTTGGCCGCCCGGCCGCTGCGACGGCTATGACGCAGTTACGGTAGAGAACCAATCCTACGAGTTACACACACATTGACGCGTGTGCGTACGCGACCGAATCGTAGTAGTAATAGGTATCGCGCTCGCCGCTGTTGTATGGAGTGTCCGGGGTGTGTCTTGGTCTGTGCTCCCAAATGGCTTCGCCTGCGCCAAAGAGTATATGTTATTTTATTTATTTACTTAAAAAAAAGTATTTAAAGCCATATGTTTTTTCTACTAGTTAACAAACAGGTGATGTTGAGATATTAGTTCATTAAATGTGTCGTTCATACAAACTTCCACGTTCCATTACAAACCCTTCAAGTTTTTTTATATAAATAAAAATGGCCTATGTATGTTTGACTGTGAGCCTTAACCTTAATCTATAAAAAAAAAAAAATCAAATTCGGTTTAGCATTGAAAGCGTGACAGACAGACTTTGTCATTTATAATATTAGTATGGAGTATTTATATACACTTATTTACATGTGATTATTTTATTAAGAGTAATGTATTGTATGGTACAATAGGCTAGTTTCCTAAGAAATATATATAGTCCGTCAGTTAGATAATCAAAAAATATTGGAGACGTATTTTTTCTTTTGAAAATTAAACAAAGAATGGTACAATTATGGCGCGTTAAAATTCCGTGTGACGTCACAGTGTGTTACACTTTTTCGCAATATGTGACGTCACGAGCTCCCACTCTTAAACTTTGATGCGTTATATCTTTATAATTTATAGCTCAATTGACGATAAAAAAATTACGTCACTAATATATTTGGATTCCCTAAATGACGGACTAATTTTAATGTTAGTCTTTTGACCCTGGAAACCAGTACTAACTTGACGACAAAATATTTTCTTTTAATTTTCCAGATATTAATTATATATGTCGAGGTATCAATCAATATATGTTTACTTTCAGGGCCTAATGGGCTGGTACATGGTAAAATCAGGCTTAGAGGACAGATTTCAAGGTCCTTCAGACGTTCCTAGAGTATCGCAATACCGTTTAGCATCGCATCTCGGTCTAGCGTTCATCCTATACTCGGGGACGTTAGCGGGAGCCCTGCGGGTGCTCCGCCCCGCTCCGACTGCTGTGTTCCGAAGGATCGAAGGCTTGAAGGGTGTCACCGCGTTGGCGCATTCCGTTAAGGCTTTGGCCTTTTTCACTGCGCTCTCAGGTAATTTTAAATATATTTATCCAAATACTTGTAATGTTAATTGTCATTTAAATGTCATAGCCAGGAGAGCAATCGCGACGACGTTAATGTATTTTTTTTATACAACTAAGTAGGCAAACAGGCGTACGGCCCACCCGATGCTAAGTGGTTACCGTAGCCTATTAACGCCTGCAACACCGGAGATATCACGAGCGCGTTGCCGACGCTGAAGGAATTTTTCCACTTCCTTGTTGAAGGCTTCCATGTTATAGTCACTAGGGAAAACCATGGCAGGGAGTTCATTTCATAATCGCAGTGTGCGAGGGAGGAAATTCCGTTTGAAGCGTACTGTACGCTATAACATGGGATACAAGGTATGGGGATGAAACCCCTGATGATGGTGAGAGGTGCGATGGTAAAAAGTAGCTATTGGCATCATGTCAAACAATTCCTCCGAGTTCAACCAAAGTTCAGTTCAATACAAGCGGTAGAACACGCATAAGGAAGCGAAGTCTCTCCTGAGACTCAAACGCTCAATATTATTCCTATTCATCTGCAGGTGCGTTCGTAGCTGGTTTAGACGCAGGCTTGGTATACAACTCGTTTCCAAAAATGGGCGACCACTGGATTCCTTCAGACATATTGGAATTCTCGCCGACCATCCGCAATTTCACTGAAAACCCTACTACAGTGCAATTCGATCATAGGATATTAGGTGAGTGAGCATAATTATTTTCGTCTATGCTATCAATTTTGTAACACTATATAAAAATTGGCTGAAAGAGATTGCTTAGCACTAAGTCCGCCTTTGCTCCATAGTTTTAATGTAATGTTCATTGTATTTATTGTAATATGGGCTATAAAAATATATTGTATTGTATTTTAACTGTATATGTGGTTAAAGCGTTTAGATCAACAGGTCGTCGGTTCAAAAGCAAACTTCAACTTAATGCATTGAAAGTATTTATTTAATTTTGGTACACCAACAGTTTACATGTAATAACATGCAATAAACATTCCCAGAAATGTGCTAGCATGCAACCCAATTACAGGTGAACACTGCATTCAGAAACGTTTTGGCAGCAAGCAAAATTAATCAAATATTGTAAATTGAATTTGGAGTATTTATTTATTTTGACGTGACAACGTCTATTAACTCGATACTACGGGCTGCATGCACGAAAAAGATGACGTCATTGTCCCGTTATGCTCATTGTCGCGTCCCGCAAGCGAGAGCGCGGCACGAACGAGAGAGAGGCATGATATTGTTATAATACACATAGTAATAATACTATGTAGTATAAACTACTGTAATGTTTGACGTTGTCACGTCAAACTACCGTCCGTAAACCGACTTTACAGACAACCAATTTTTTTTAGGTACGAGGGGCGTTCGTAGCCTAACGTAAGATCAAATCATTATATATTTTTCAAACTAACCTCATTTTAAACCTGACATTGTGCAATTTCATTCGCGTATTTGCAATCGTTACAATTCCTTACGCGATCCCGTCTAACAAGTAATGACAATTTTAAAAAATGAATATAATCGAGTGTCGTGCAGTTATTAAGTACTTGAATAAGAAAGGTTTAACACCAAAAGCGATTTATGAAGACATGTTAGGAACTTAAGGTGAATCTGCGCCTTCGTATGCTACAGTGAAAAAATGGGTGGCCGAGTTTAAACGTGGTCGAGAGAGCGTTGAAGATAATCCTCGTAGTGGTCGACCATCGACGTCAAGCACCGACAATAACATTCAAAAGATTTGTGATATAATTTTATCTGATCAAAGATTGACTGTTAAGGAGATAGCTGATACTATTGGCATCTCAACTAAACGAACGCATCATATAATCACCAACGAATTACATTTTTCCAAGGCGATGGGTGCCTCGACTGCTTTCAGTTGAGCAACAACGCGTTCGACTGACGATTTCCCGCGACTGTTTAGAGCTGTTTCAGGCTGATCCACAAGAATTTATTGAAAGATTTGTGACCATAGATGAAACCTGGTTACACCTCTATACTCCAGAGACAAAAGTTCAGTCTAAACAGTGGAAAAGACCAGGATCTCCTATTTCTAAAAAGGCAAAACTGGTTTTATCCGCTGGAAAAGTAATGGCCTCAGTTTTCAGGGACTCGAAGGGTATAAATATGGTGGATTACTTAGAAAAAGGTAAAACTATAAATTTTACTTACTATTGCAATCTGCTGCAACGTTCAAGGGAAGAAATTAAAGAAAAATGGCCAGGTTTGCTGAGAAGAAAAGTTTTATTTCACCAGGATAATGCGCGAGTTCACACATCAGTGCAAAGCATGGCAGAAATCCATCAGTGCGGCGTTGAATTGTTACCCCACGCCCCGTATTCACCTAATCTAGCTCCATCAGACTTTTATCTATTTCCAAAGCCAAAAAACCACTTAGGTGGTCAAAAATTTTCCACTAATGGGGAGGTCAAAGCGTGTGTTGATGCATTTTTGGGGGCTTAGACGAAGATTTTTTTTAAAGCTGGTATAGAAGCATTGCCAGGTCGATGGAGAAAGTGTATTGAACTCGGAGGAAATTATGTTGAAAAATAAATAAATTAAAAAATATAGCTTTTCATTTTTCTGGTTAGGCTACGAACTTTTCAAACGCCCCACGTATCAAGTCCACATTAGTTTTTATTTTTGTTGTAAAGTTGATTAAGTTTAAATAAATAAATAAAAACATGTCCAAAAGGGGTTTGACGCAGAATGTGCACTTCGCAAAATGAGCACTTACCTTTAAATGTTCATTTTACAAATGGCCAATTCGTAAAATGAGCATTGATAGGATTTTTTTTGTGTAACAAAGATTAAAATATGGTGCTGTATGGCGTGTAATAATAGTATTTTCTAGCATACAAAATCTAAGCAATTGAGACAATGTACGCTGATCTAAACATATTCAACCCTAGTTTCTCACAGTTTAAAAAAATCTATCATTGTAACTTTCGATACGTGATTTGAGCAAATATTTTTTTGAACCACTTAAATTATAAATTCTTTAATACTTGTACAAAACAACCACACTGTTCTTATTTGTATATTCTAGTGTATTAGAGAATAGCTTTCGGTACCTTTTGAAATTGTAACTTTGTACATCCATGTCTGTAATCTGTTTGTCATCATTATCCTAGCGTGTATTCCTAGTTGTGTTGTCAGCTTACGCTTCGGAGCTTAAGGTACGCTGTAAGTCATGGTCTTAGATTTGGCTGAACTGGTTATTACAATGGAGCGATTGCCGTCTGACCTCCGTAACCCCTTTTTACAGGGAAATCAGACCAACAGAAACATGACTCGAGGTGTGTTAGTGGCCAATATCATTCCATCGTGAACACGCGCCGAGGCAACTCACTTGTTTCAATATAATACGTATATCTGTGGTAATTCGATAATCTTTTTGTGAATAAAATTCTTATTAATAACTTTTCAATATGTTGAAGTGTGCACTATGCAATGTTCAATTCAATGATGGAGTGCAGTGTGGTTGGTGCAAAAATCACTATGATTTTCCATGTGCAAATATCACGGAGGTTGGCTATAGGAAACTAGGCCAGGATAGAAGGGCGGCCTGGAAATGTTCTTCCTGCAAAACATCTACATTAGGGACAGCGGAGCTTGGTCCATCATCCGTTGCACCTGGTTCGTCACCAGTTACCCTTGAGGCCATTTTTGATGAGCTCCGCAAGGTGAAGAAACAGCTTCTACCCCTTCCTTCACTTATCGAGGATATCAAGATCATTAAGAGTGAACTTAGTGAGCTTAAAGCATCCTGTGATTTTGACAGTGCCAAACTGGACGACTGTCTAACCGTTGTTGAGGACCTGATGCCCTCTGTACGCTCTGCTGCTGACTCCAATCTGCATGATATTGTTGCTTTGAAAAAGGATTTCGCTCTAAAAGATCAATGGTCTCGGCTGAACAATGTCGAGATCAAAGGAATTCCTGTCAAAAACGGAGAAAACCTATTCGCTCTCATGGAAACTCTTTGCAAAAAAGTTTATGTTACCTATTCAAAATCTCAAATTAACTACATTTCACGTTTACCAGCGTATAACTCTAAAGAAAAATCTGTCCTTGTGATGTTCCTGAATCGCTCTTGAAAGACAAAGGATTCCGTTATATATGGGTCAAATTCTGTAAAATTCACGTTCGTAAGGATGACAAATCACGTATACATGTAATAAATAGTGAAAGTGATTTAAACAGGTTGCTGTAATGTATTTCTTATTAGAAATTATTCGCTTATTTGGTCCTAGTTTAAGTATTCGTAAGATATATTTACTACTTATACTTATATTGTATACAATTTTCTCACTAATACTTATAACTACCTACTTATTTTTTAGTTGTGAACTCCGTTTTTATAATTCTCCAAGTTATTCAACCGTCTATCCATCCTTTGACCATTTTTACTCATTGCATAATTGCTACTACAGTAATCAATATGATGCTAAGCCTAGAGTTGTTTGTTGCTTGCTCTGCCTATTAACGTACCTTTGCTATCCTATTGTTCGACTAATAACCTGTACCGTGAATGTAACTATCACTGTCACACTTGTGTTGACTCAATATTGCTTCCTTTTTTATTCATTCGTATTAAACCATAATTTGTATGGAGGTGTGTTATTTTTAGAAATGGATGACACTAAAACGTGTATTTCCTTTTGTCTTTACCTACATAATCTTGCAAAAAAACATGTAGTCAGTAGGCTGTCACTCAGTTTAGTTACGATATTTTACTATTTGCGCCTAGTATACTTAATCTATCTTACTGACTTTGTAATGTTTTTACATTGTTTAATAACTAAAATACATAAGTATGGCCAATAATTCTGCTTCAAAACAATATTTTAATAATTTATCAGTTTATTATCAGAATGTTCGTGGTCTTAGGACTAAAACTACATTACTTTCGAGAAATGTAAGGCTGAATTCATATGATATAATAATTCTTACTGAATCGTGGCTTCTCGAGGGCATTCTAGATACCGAATTATTTGATGATAGATATGTTGTTTGGCGTCGCGATCGAGACTACGCAGCGAGACGCCAACGCCTGGGCGGGGGCGTACTCATAGCTACGAAAAAAAACTTATCCGTAACACCGCAACAATCTTTTTATTCTACTGCCGAGGATTTGTGGTTGTCTCTGTCCTTTGAGCAACAAAATCTCAATACTACAGTATTGCTGAATATATGTCTTGTATTTATGTAAACAAAAAAAAGGTCTCACCTTTTCAGAGCAATTATCGAATTATCTCTTTAAATTAAATGAGATTATGTTGATCAAACCCTTAGATAAGTACCTTATTGTTGGTGACTTCAATTTGAGCGGTATTACTTGGACTTCTAACCATGACTCCTCATTTATTCCCTCAAACCATACTACCTCGGATGAAACTCTTTTGGTCGACGAGATACGTACACATAATCTTAAGCAGTTTAATGGTGTGCCAAATAACATGGGGAGAATACTCGATCTTGTACTGTCTAACGTTGAGGTTGAGGTCTTTGAGTGTTTGGACCCACTGATACCTATTGATCCACTTCATAAGTCTCTTACATTTAACATAGATTTTACGGTAGTCGATACTCTAAATCAGGCACCTAAAATAAAATATCTTTATAATAAGGGAAATTATAGCAAAATCAACGAATGTATATCCAACATTAATTGGTCTCATGAGATTTCATCCCGGTCACTCGACGGTGCAGTAGATTTTTTCTATGAAGAGTATCGAGATCTGAGAGACCAATACATACCACGCAAGGTAGTCATCAAGGGTTCTTACCCAGTCTGGTACTCCCCAACACTTAGAAAAGCCATTAAGGAGAAGCGTAAATATTATCGTAAATACAAATTATATAGTAATACTCATGACCTTAATTCTTATAATTTACTTAAAAATCGAGTCGCTTCTTTAGAGAAGGAATGCTATAGGAATTATATGGATACTGTGGAATCCTCAATAGAGAACAATCCTAAAACTTTTTGGTCCTATGTAAAGTCACGGACGAATGCTAATTGCGTTCCTACTTCTATGAAGTACAATGACACTCTAGTTAACACAGGTAAAAGCATATGTAATGCTTTTGCATCTTATTTTCAAACCGTTTTCTTAGACTCTGGTGTAGTACATGGTCCTGTTAATTTAAATGACACAAATACGCCAATTAGTTCGGTATCTGATATTTCTCCTATTGAGGTCTCGAGAGAACGCGTTGAAGAACTGCTTTCTCAATTGGACAAATCCAAATCTGCAGGTCCTGATGACTTGCCAGCTCATTTCTTGATAACATGTTCTAAAACACTGTCATTGCCTGTCTCCATATTATTTCAGCATTCTTTTTCGGAGGGACTGGTACCTACAATATGGAAGTCTGCTTTTATATCACCAATTCATAAGAAAGGGCCCAAATCAGACATAAAATTTTTTATACATATCGAAATTGAGTATCCTAGTTAAAATTTTAGAGAAAATAGCATATGAACAGGTATACGCTGCTATTAAAAATTCTTTGAATGAGTTCCAACATGGTTTTTTATGTGGGCGTTCCACGGTTACTAATTTGATTCTTCTCAATGACTTTGTAACTGAGGCTATGGACAGTGGCAATCAGGTAGACGTAATTTACACAGATTATAGCAAGACATTTGACCGAATAGAACACAATACACTTTTAATTAAGCTGCAGCTTGTTGGCATTAGAGGAGATCTTCTCAGATAGTTTTCTTCATATATTTCCAACAGATCACAGGCCGTTGTTGTTAATAATTATATGTCTAGTTGGGTACCGGTTCCCAGTGGAGTGACACAGGGTTCATTGTTGGGCTCACTTCCCTTTACAATATTTATTAACGACATCGGCGACTGTTTGCGTTTCTCTCGTTTATTATGTTTTGCGGATGATATGAAGATTTTTTCGGTTGTATCAAGTGATGATGATGTGGCCTTGATCCAATCGGATCTTCGTCGCCTTGATGACTACTGTCAGATTAATAAATTAGATTTAAATCCAGCTAAATGTGTTGTAGTGACATTTACTCGTAAAACTAATTTAATAGAATCACGGTACCAACTGAAGGGGCAGGATATTCGTAGGTCTGAGTGTGTTAGGGACCTGGGAGTGATACATGATTCGGGATTAGTATTTGATACTCATATTGAAACCATTGTAAAAAAAGCTACTCAAGCTCTCGGTTTCGTTATGCGTAACAGTGTCTCCTTTAAAAATATCAAAACTTTGAAAATATTTTATTACACACTTGTACGTTCTAGATTGGAATACGCCTCACAAATTTGGAATCCAAGATATCAAATTTACATATCACGCTTAGAAAATATTCAAAAAAAATTTATACGGTTTCTTACCTTTCGCTTGCATGAGTATTACACAGCTCTGAGATTTATGAGGATCTATGCAAGAACTATTGTATGTTAACTCTAATCAAACGAAGGGAAATTGCCGATATCACTTTCTTTGTGAAACTGGTCTCGGGTCTCATAGATTGCCCTGAGTTGTTGGGTAAATTATTTTTTCACATACCCGTAATATATCTCAGAAACAATCCTATTGTTTCCATATCTGGCGTTTCTACAAACTACAGACAGAATTCTTACCTATGGCGAGCAAGTGACAAACTCAACAAATTGGCTAAAAAGTTAGATATTGATATATTTGCAGACAGCGTTAATATAATCAAGGGTAAATTGATGGGTCAATTCTTTAATTAAGCTTTGTTTTGACGTAATAAAACCTAGTTCGGCACAATTACTTACTTACTTGCTAGTTTAATTATTACAATTACTTTTTGAGTTCAAATTCACTATTTTTTTGTCTTGCCTTGATAGTGTTGTGTACATGACTTTTTATAAAACATATTGTTTCTATTTGTGAAAACCTTTTAAGTGGCTTCATGTTTCTTAATATTAATTCTAATATGTCTCTTGTATTTAAGTCCTGGCTTTCCAAATAAATAAATAAAATAAAATAAAAATAAAAAATAAAATACTGTCTGAATTTTTTAGGCTGCATATAGGCATCGGATACATCTATCGATAACAACCGGGACCAACGGCTTAACGTGCTTTCAGAAGCACGGAGGAGCTCAATATAGAAAATGTCACTAAATGGCGATAAATCCATTATTATTTTTATACAATTAAGTAGGCAAACAGGCGTACGGCCCACCTAATGGTAAGTGGTTACCGTAGCCTATTAACGCCTGCAACACCGGTGATGTCACGAGTGCGTTGTCGACCCTATAGTGGTCGCTTCACGTCGTCGCTTGACACGCGCATTCGCTACGGATACGCGGGCCGCGCTCGACTAAACGAGCTTTTGAAATCTCTGTAATCTGTTTGTATGCCTTATTAATAAAATAAAATTTCGCCCAATGCCCAAATACTAAAAGTAGTGTTAGCAGAGTGTAGTTTATAGAATACTAGCCATTTCCCGCAGCTCCGCCTGCGTCAAAAAGTAGCCTATGTTTGACTCCGGGTCTTCAACTATATTCATACCAAATTTCATCAAAATCCGGTCAGCGGTTTGGCCGTGAAAGCGTAACAGACAGACAGACAGACTTTCGCATTTATAATATTAGTATGGATACCATCTAAAAATTGTGAACTTATCTATGTTACATATGTTTAACAAATAAAGGAATTGGCTAGTCAACTAAAAAATAAATTGTGTATATTATATATTTTATTGATAGAATAGACTATTTCGGAGATACAGTTTAAACGAAAAAATTCTTAAAATTATATTTATTTTGTTATTTAATTTTAAAGATTTTATAGTGATGACGTCACGCAGCTATAATGGCCATTTTGAACTGCAAGAAAGCAAAAATTACTAAGGTATTAAAAAATATATATGTCAGTGTCAAATGTCAAAGTCAAGATGGACCGCGAGCCGCGAGTTGGTTTCTTGTTTGTTTACAATCGCCAAATATTTAGGTACCCCATTTCTCGTATCTATTGCATATTGGCCTGTTTATTGGACTTTACTGCAGTCTCTTCATCCGTTTACATCAGATTTTTCAATAATTGGACACCGCTTCTTCATTATAATGTATGAATGAATGTAATTAGGTTATGTTTACTTGAACAGAGATGACATTTAACATGGGTGACAAGTACGTGAAGCGCTTAGTTAGCGCTACCAAACAAAAAATATTTATTCACTACGCTGTGCTGCCAACCTAAAAAATTAAATGTGAATAGCCGGAAGTTATCCGGCTATGTCATACGTCAACCTTGCTAAAAAATGAAAGTCATTGGGTTTTCTGCGATTTTCTTAAAAAATACGTGCTTATCTAAAGATCTGAATAATGTAATCTGTTTCCTAAGCCAATTGGCTAGTAAACTTTTTCATTAAAATGTCTAATTCGTAAACCATTTCGAGGCTTAGGGAACAGATTACATTAATCAGATTTTTAGATAAGCAAGTATTTTAATGTATCCTTGTTGTGCAATAAAGAGTTTTTGTATTGTATTGTATTTTATTTTTAAAGAAAATCGCAGAAAACCCAATGCCTTTCAATTTTTAGCAAAGTAGCCGGATAACTTCCGGCTTTCTTTAACTTTCGGATAGCTTCCACATTTAATTTTTTAGGTTGGTAGCACAGGGTAGTGAATATTTTTTGTTTGGTAGCGCTAATTAGGCGCTTCACGTACTTGTCACCCATGTCAAATGTCATCTCTGTTCAAGTAAACATAACCCTTATATAACCTAACTACATCTTCATTACATTCATTCGTACATTTTAATGAAGAATCGGTGTCCAATTATTGAAAAATCGGATGTAAAGTCCAATAAACAGGCCATTATGCAATAGATACGAGATATGGGGTAGGTACCCAGATATTTGGCGATTGTAAACAAACAAGAAACCAACTCGCGGCTGGCGGTCCATCCTGACTTTGACATTTGACACTGGCATACATATTTTTTAATACCTTAGTAATTTTTGCTTTCTTGCAGTTCGAGATTGCCATTATAGTTGCGTGACGTCCTCACTATAAAATCTTTAAAATTAAATAACAAAATAAATATAAAATTTTAAGAATTTTTTTATTTTAATTGTATCTCCAAAATAGTCTATTCTATCAATAAAATATATAAAATACACAATTTATTTTTTAGTTGACTAGCCAATTGATTGATTGATTGATTGACAGGTACAACGACATTAGCCCTAGCGTCGGCGTTGTGGCTGAAGGCGCGTCGCAGTCCGCTCTCTCCCGCTGCAGCGCGACTCGCTCGTGCTGTCGGAGCCATGGCGTGGCTGCAGGTACACTGATTGTTGTTCACTAGCTGTTTGTCGCAGCTCCGCCTGCGTCAAAAAGACTTTCGCATTTATAATATTAGTATGGAAATATGAATTTAACAATTATAAGACATCATCAGCTATTTATACAAATTAGGTTAAAAAATTGTATTTCTTATTATGGCACCAAAGCTGTATCCTGTAGCTGACCTCCGTCAGACAGCAGTCGTCGCTGCATTGAAATAACCAGTGCCGCCAAATCAACGGCCATGACTTACAGCGTACCCTAGACTCCAAGCGTAAGCCTAGGAAAACACGCTTGGACGAAGAAGAGTTTAACTACACACACCAAACAGCAGGGAGATACATATTACGACTACTACAATTTGGTCGCGTACGCAAACGCGTCAATGTGTGTGTTATTCGTAGGGTTATTTACCGTATCTGCGTCATAGTCGTCGCAGCGGCCGGGCGGGTGAATGGCCGAAGCGTCATCCTTGCATTATTTTGCTCTCGCTTTATGGTGCGGTATCTGTTACTGGTGGGAGAGTGTGAGTGTCCATTCTATACGTTACTACTTATAATTCTGTGCCTGTTTCCCCACAGGTGGGCTTGGGCATCATGACATTACTGCACTACGTGCCAACACCGCTGGCTGCTTCACACCAATCTGGTTCCCTCATACTGCTTTCCTTGGCAATATGGCTGACACACGAAATTAAACTGCTCAAATATATACCTAAATAAGTTGTATTCGTTACCGTAAAATAGTAAAAACCGTCAGTTTTGACAGTTCACAATTTGTTCCCTACGAATAGATTATAATACAACGAAAAATAATACGTTAAATTGTAACCAGACGTTTCAAATATTTCGTTTCTACGGATTTCCATTGTTACGATCCTTACAGACTTCCCTCGCTTCTTCTACTCTCATCACTCTCGTCATACACGCTCGTCGATTACGGATACTCCTGACATCTCCATTTGTTATTAAGTCTGCGATTTGGTCGCAGAATGTTCTCTGAGGCCGGCCCTTCTCGACTTTCCTGTCACCTTTGATTTGTAAGTCTCCTTTCATCCATCCTTTCTACATGCCCAAACCATCTTAACATTCCTTTTTCTATCTTTGCCACTACATCCTCATTCACCCCACACCTTTTCCTTATCTCACTATTTCTAATTTTATCGCTCAGACGTACGCCACACATACTCCGTAAAGCTCTTATTTCAACTGCATTCACTGTGCTTTCATTATTTTTCTGCCAGACCCAACTTTCACTACCATACATATGAGTTGATTTACAACCAATTAGTATTTAATAATACAACCAATTAGTCTAAATAAAAAGTGAGTGAATTGATTCGCCAACAAATAGTTTGGCGAAATTGAAAAAAGAAACTAAACAACTATTTCAAAATATTGGGAACACAAACATCTTGTTTAAATACAATTAGGCTAGTTTACTAAATTTTAAAATGTAGTTATTATTATACGTCATTGTGTAGTATATAAAAAAAGAATGTTGTATTTTTCGCAATAATTCAATCTTACATTATGTATTTTGTATTTAAAAAACACATTTTGAATATCGTGCGAAAACGCAGAGCGAGAGAACTGTCATGGCGATTCGAATGACGTCATAGCTTTTGTCGCTGTACACTCTCGCCGAGCCGTACAGAAATAAGGTTATGTTAATATAACATAATCCTTCTGATTGATGTTAAATGTCTCGTAACAAAATGGCTATTTTCCTCGATTTTATTTTCTAAAAATAGCAACAATCTTTAGTTTTTGTGATATATAGTTTATTTTTCTAATTCTACACAACTAATTTAATGATTTTAGAAAGTGTCATCTCTTTGATTAGTTCTTAGTGAAAACTAGCCTATTCTAGCAAACTTAATTTCAGCAGAAAGCTAGCAATAATCAGCTAGCAACAATAACTGTTTAATGCGTGTTTACTTCATGCTTTCAAAAATGAGTAAGCGAGATGTCGACTACACCGTGCGCGCTGTCTCGCTTACACATGCTCATTCGTTTCCATGGTGACTTACAAATAGTCCCTCTTTCGGGGCATACTTGTAAATTAAGTATTAAAGTTATACGCAAGTCAAATAGGTAGATGTTCAAATATAAAAATGTTAATATTATGTTTTAATGGGATAAAAGTCATGCGACTGCCAAAGTTATTTAATTGATCTCTTTGTTTTTGTTAATTCGATCCATTTTGCTTAAAATTTGTAATTATTTAAAATGTGGAAAATATACATTTATGTTCATTATCATCATATACGTCGCAAGACATATGCGTCGTTGCATTTTCATTGTAATACATGTGTAAGCATATTTTATTCAGTGTTTGACTTCTGCCATTTATTTTCAGCATTTCGTCGTTATTGTCAGCAACTTAAAGATAAATATACGTAACTAGACCAATAAAAAGCATTTTCAATTGACCCTTAAACCATGGGGTACACTGGTATACCTACTGTATCTGCGATTGTAGTTTCTTATTCAAAAATTAACAAGTCGAATGTCCTAGTAACATACCCGTGTGACTAAGCGCTTTCGTTTTAGTTACTATAGGACGCGACGGGTTAACAAAATAAAGTTTATTAAGACCATTTTTACTAAAATGACGTTTTGTCCCTTTTTATTTTATCGATATTTGATGTGAAAATCGAGACAAAACACATTCAAGATTTTTATGAGTAATGTGGTAAATCTGCTAAATTTTATACATGATATGCTTTTTCCCGCAGCTCCGCCTGCGTCAAAAAGTAGCCTAAGTTTGATTGGTCTTCAACTATATTCATACCAAATTTCATCAAAATCCGTTCAGCGGTTTGGCGGTGAAAGCGTAACAGACAGACAGACTTTCGCATTTATAATATTATTATGGATTATAGGTGCCTAAATTTTGTTTTATCGGGTCATACTGGAATTGTACTCTTAGTAATTCATGCGATAAAAAAACAAAGATGCGGTTAAATCAATATTTACTTGAAACAATACTTAACAAATTGACAGTAGAGAATAAAACTATTTAAAAAAGTACACTTTACAAGTTAAAAGTAAAACAGTGCTGGAAATCACTTTTCACGTAATTATGACATCATACAAGGAAGAAATCTTGTATCAATTTTATTTTTTTAAATCAAAATGAATTGGTTAAAAGCTATGCAAATGCAGACTAACCCATACAAAACTTTTTATTCCTTACACAGTCAAGTATGACCCGGAATAATTGGGCAGATTAATATTACAGCTATGTTAATTTGCCCAATTACGCCACGAATTTGCCCATTGCTTTTAAAAAATAATAACTTTTTTTTATCTGTGATGACGCCTGTCATATGTGCATCAATTACAATAAGTACCTATCTCATAGAAAATCATCAAGTCATTCCACTGCTGGACGTAGGCCTCTCCTAATGATTTCCATTAAGACTGCTGGAAGTGGCCTTCATCGAGCGCTTATCTGCGACCTTTTTCAGATCTACTGACAAAAAAAAATAGAAAGTTATCACCAACCCATTCTGTTAGAAAAATAAAACTCAACATTTCTCCCTTCATCATGAATCAGTCATTTTGAGATTTGGTCCTAACTCCGGTTATTGCAACATGTGAAAAGTGTTTCGGAGAGTGGCGGACGATCAGTGAAACAAACTTACAATTTTATATCACATCAGAAACCATATTTTTGAAAGTGTGACTCACGCAAAATCGTCGAGTTCGATATCGAACGATTTTTATTCGACACATATGTCATTCATTTCAAAAATAGGGCCCCAAGAAGTGCAACAGGGCACACGGTACGGACAGTCTACGAAAACGTTAAATTACATTTATTTATATATAAAACTCTCTTAAAAGCTACATTATCTTAGCAGAGAATTTACACAATCCCTTAATTTTGAAGTTATAGAGCGCATTACGTTTAAATATCTGCCCGGGGCCGGTCGAAACAGAGGCAATGAAATGAATTTGTATGACTCTGTATTTGTGCTGGAAATAAATATTTTTTTATTAACTAGAGCGACGAAAAAAAAAACATTTTTTTAAACTAGTTTTATTGGGATTTACAAGAATCTAGACTGGCTCGACCGCACCCCAGCGTTGCGCCCTAAATGTAAATACAAACTTTATACGACCAATGGGTCAGCTAACCTCATGAAACTTTAATTAAAGCCATACTTTATCATTCTCTAATATCCAATCAAAAGCAAAAATCGTATAAAGTCCGAATTTTAATCAATATATTACATGGAAATCATACAAAAAGTTGAATTTTGATAACGAATTCGGGAATAGTCTAGCATCCCGGAACGAAACGAACCAAAGAGCTTAGAAATAATTTATATCGCCTAAACAGTTCAACAATGTTAGATACCTGCTTTTCAGCTCTGTGCGTTACAACTAATTTTAGTACAAGCTATGTAAGTAGTTATTTTTCGTAGACACACTTTTCCGCTCAATTTGAACACAAAAATTAGTTTATCAATACTTAGCACTTGACATAGATCAATAAACCAAACAGAGGCGGCACTCGATATTTTTTTTTAAAAATTCAGAAAAATTAAGCGGAATAATCTAGCTCCGATAAACAACTAAAATTATTGCTCACGCGTGCAAATAGAGATACGCATCGTCACAGACAATTGTAGCTCCACAATCGAGCTGTAATCGGCGAATCAAGCAAGTTTTGTTACAAAATGTGATATGCCAATATTTACATAGGTCCTCATTTTTGTTAAAAAAATAATCCTGTAAATGTAAAAATTAATGATTTTCATATCTTGTAACATACTAAAAATGGATTCGCATTTTGTAACAATATCTAGTCTCTCCCCTTATTCGTAAAAAAAATAAACGAATGCAAAAATGTTCTATCTCGTTCTTTTACATTAAATTATCGACAAGAGAGAAAGAGACTAAACATATTTTAGTTGACGCACGTTCTTTAATTTTTATGAATAAGATGGTTTGATTCGGTGTGCCAAACCCATATATAATTTACACCATGCAAAATTAACGTCTAGCGATCATTAAAATAAACAATATGTTATACATTAGTAAGTATAAAGAAACTCTCATCACAATACATGGCAGTCGCTTTATGTGTACGCAGAGCGGTTTGCGGCGCGCACCCTTATTTTTAAATAATTTAAAAAAAAACATGAACGCACTTAAGGTCCATTCAAACTGACGCGAATCCCGCGCGACTACTATTTTCAGTAAACTAAATAAGGCAAAATAATAAATATGTGCACAATTATCACTGCAAAAATTATACTTTACACTTTTAATTAAGTAAAAGATCTGATTATTTACAAACAAAAAAAAAATTAAAGTAAATATTTCAGAGAGATCTTTATTTTAAAACGTATCTGATCAGGTATAAATAATAAATAACATGCAAGTTTTTTATAGCTAATGTCGATTCTGTACACTTGTAAATCTGTTTCCCCAGTCATAAAACATAACAAATGTCTCGAATTAGATGAAATATAAATTAACTAAGCAAATACAGAGCCTGTTAAAACTCAGAGATTTATTTTAAAAGTGAGTAAAATGTGGTAGCGCGCCGCGAATAAATAAATTTGAGTAATAGATTACAACTAACTAAAACAACAGTGCTTGCGCACTGAATAGGCGGGAGAAGACGAATGATGCAACGAGATCACATTTTATCAATCGGAGCCCTATTGTTGAAATGTATGACTCGCACATGTCATATAATGTCGTCATGATAATCGTTCCGACTCACCGATTATGGCGAATGAAACCCATCTTTCTAGAATCATACTTTTCAAAAATAGGGCCAGAATCGTCTAGTCATACATCAGTCTACTATACAATAGTATTTTCACGTGACTTTCTGAAAAAAAAAATGGATATAGATTGAGCCACATACAAATGTCGTGAATTCGTGATATTAGTAACTTCAACAACATCTTTCTGCGACCTTGACTAGGTTTCAGACTATAGGCTAGTTTCCTAAAAAAAATATAATTAGTCCGTCAGTTAGATAATAAAAAAATTATGGAGACGTATTTTTTTGTTTTGAAAATTAAACATAGAATGGTAAGATATGGCGCGTTAAAGTTCCGTGTGACGTCACAATGTGCTACACTTTTTCGCAAAATGTGATGTCACGAGCCCCCACTCCTAAACTTTGATTATATCTTTATAATTTATCGCTCAATTTGAAAAAGAAAAAAATATGTCACTAATATATTTTGATTCCCTAAATGACGGACTAATTCTAATGTTAATCTTTTGACCCTGGAAACTAGCCTATTGGATAGTACTGAGAGAAATATATGTCAATTGACTTCTTGTATCTATTGTATATATGAAAAATGGTCTATGATTCTAATTTAATGATAAAATAAAGATCTGTTGCACGATCCATCGGCTCTTCAAAAATCTCAATCTCACAATTACCCTACATCCGCAGGTGGCTTATTGTCACCTCTACTAGCAGGGCAGAAACGAGTGAGCGAGCGAGCGAGATGTCGCCTTACTACTTGTATTGCGCCATCTCGTTTACTCAATCGTTTCTGCCCAGCTTTTAGAGGTAATAGTAAACCTCCTGTCCCACGTAAACTTTATCCTACATTGGGGCCTCCTCGATAAATACGTGTTTATATATATATATTTATATATATTTAATACATTATTATATAAATATTTGTGACCAACTGAAACGAGAATTAATACGATACAAATCAGAGCCCACAATAATAAAACAAACATCAATACTAGTAGGTAATTATTGGGTAATTTTTAATGCGAGAATTTTAGTACAAACTCCTTTTACTATTAATTATTGGCAAATATTTTCATTCTTTCATTGAAAATAATGAGCACTATCTTAAAATATTTCATGAAATTCCATTGCCCAAATAAAACAGAATTGATTCCTTGATGAAACTGTTCCAGGGACCCCAATAATGACCCACTATTACTCCATTCATACAACACAACTATTTATCCCAAACTAAAACAAAATTGATACAATAAAAGTGCACAAAATCTTAACAACCTGTTATATTTAAATTTAATTACATTTACATATAATTTATTATTACTGCAGTGATACAAAATACTTACATATAATTTTTTTGTTGATCAGTGATACCTACACACATCTTTAGGATAATATATTATCAATATACATATTTTTTTTCAAATTTGGATCATGTAGCGATGAGAAAGCTTGCGAGTATTTGTCTGTGATATGCGTGTTTGTGTGATATATAAAAAAAATATTTCACGCTATATCTTTAAAAAAAAAAAAAGAAATCATATATCTAAACAATTAGCACTATAAATTAAATATACATCAGTCTTTCAACTGAATTCTACAAGAAAAAAACTCATAAATATAAAATTAATCTTGTAATTTTTTTAGAGAACGTAATATGTTACAATAATTATATTATAATTTACAGATTACAATATGTAGTCAAGAGGTAGATAAATATATTCGAAATGGGGCATTTCTAAGTTTGACTACATATTGTCATAGTTCTCTTCGAAATAAGCGGTTACATTACTCGGCCGTTTTGGCGCTAGTGTCCGAAAACTTACCATAGAGGCTTCCCTCTGTCTGTACAGCCATAAACATTATGTAGAAAATGATTTATTTGTCTTTGTCCAATTGAGTCTTTATTCACCGTCTCATCGTTTGTTTGAAAGTGTATATAAGCTATTTAATGCTTTGTACAAGAAGTTAATATCAAATAATTTGAATTTGTATTGTAGGTCAGCTCAGACGGTGGTAATCGAAACAAATCTAAGTAAATAAATAAAAATATGATTAATAAGATAAAATGCAAAATTTATTGAATACTGGACATTTACATACTATTTCAATTCCTTCGTTCTTTGCTAACCAAACTCTGTTCCGACTATACCACAAAATCGCGCGCTCATAGGTTTTGTCGCAGAATATCTCTTTCGCAGAATGACAGTTTAAAAGTTTTTTTTTTATTTAAACTTTCTTGAACAACTATTATATTTTTAAAATTCAAAATATTATAATAATTTATTTGCTTTAAATAAGGTGCAGCTACAGGTAATGTATTTGTATTTTCAGTAATTCCCCCTGTCACAGATATTTGGTACCTATTAAAAAAATATATAATAGTCTAAGATGGCCGACGAGCGCCCGCGTTTCCGGAGCTAATGCGCGTGTCAAGCAACGGCGAAACGTGACCACTACTGTATTGGTCGCCATTTAGTGGCATTTTCTTTATCGAGCTCCTACGTGCTTCAGAATGCACGTTAAGCCGTTGGTCCCGGTTGTTATCGATAGATAGCAGTCGTGAGGCTGTCAGATGCCTTTAAACAGCCTCAAAAATTTCATGGTCATGATTATGTTGGTCTGGTTTCTCAAGGGTTACGGAGGTCAGACGGCAGTCGCTCCATTGTATTAACCAGTGCCGCCAAATCTAGGACCATGACTTACAGCGTACCCTGACGACGCAACTAGGAATACACGCTAGGATGAAGAAGATTAACCAGACCAGTGTAAGTTACTAGTGTTTATACCTACATAAGATTTGTGACGGGGAAAAAATTGTCAACCTAACGTTTGTATATTCTATGGGCTTCATAATTTCGATTGGTATGTAATTTATCTATTAGCCAAACCGGTGAAATGATTAAAAACATTTTTTTATTGTCAAAACGGCGTGAAAAAATTATTTTAGGGTCGGCAACGCGCTCGTGACATCTCCGGTGTTGCAGGCGTTCATAGGCTACGGTAACCACTTACCATCAGGTGGACCGTACGCCTGTTTGACTAAGTTGCATAAAAAAAAATTGTTATTAATCTAAAGTAAAATAATATTCTGGACTGAAATTTTTTAGACAACCAATTTGCAATATATTTATTGACATGTTTATTTGAATATAAAATACTATTCATCCATTAACCAGCTCGGTGAAGGTCGTCCTATGGATCCCACCTTCCCTTAACTATAAGGACAAATCAGACACGTGTTAACGATATTATACAAATATAACTATTTACTAAACTGACAACATTTTGGCTGTCATTTTGCGAAAGTGAGATAAACACGTTCGATACAATTCAGCGACACGAGTATGAAGTTTATACATTGTCTTTTCCCGGCTTTATTTTCAGCTGGTTACTTCGAACTCCATGTTTTATTTATTGCAGTCAGAATTTTGAATATTAATTTCAGACTAATACATTTGAAAGATAGGTAAAACCTTCTCGCGGCAACTAAGGATATCCTCATAAAAATTTATTGGGAAATTTGGAGAGAATATTTGACAAAAATATATATAATATACGAGTTGGTTATTTGTCACAGCTGTCATATATACAAAGCATGCGTGTTACACATGTCACAAGTATTTTACGTTTTTGTACAAACAACTATAGCAAAATTATCTAAAATATGGCAAACGATATGAGTTGATACACGGCGTCGAAATATCTTTATGTAAATAATTCTATTTTCTTTAAACGCTTTACAGGCTATATATATACTTTTACAGAATGTGTCGTTTAATGTTTTTTTTTTTTATACGATTCTCAATATTTTCCAATACATTTAATTAAAACAAACATACAGAGGTACTACCTTAGGCCAATTCTTTTTTATTTTTTTTTTAACAAAATTTTGAGACGTGCTTGAAAATGTTTTTTCACTTCAATTATAATTATTATTGCTCCATCATTTACTAAAAAAATGGTCTCCCAATGTCATTGTTGAGAAAATATTGTTGATTTATTTTCAATATATTGACATTTTAAGAAATGGAACGCACATCAACTGTACAGTACTCGAAAAGTAAATATTGCACATCTTTTTTTAGAATAATGACTTTACGGACATGGATACAAATCGTTTAAGGCCTTTCTTAATTTTTCTATCTTCTTCAGTCCTACAGTGTGGTTTAGTAAAGTCGGTTCGTCATTAAATCTACTCAGAAGAATCAGGCTAAGTGAATTGATATAACAACTGCACTTAGCAATTTCTAGGAGTTTTTGGCAATGAATAATGATTTTCATTAGGCACAAATACTAAACACACATTTTGCAAAACAAATACAGCGCTTCTTCTCAGCTCCCTGCCAAAAAGTTGGTGTGACAGAGATAATGTTCTACAAACCTGATGTGCAATATTTATCGACGGTAGGTACTGCAAGTACGTTTAATTTTCCAAATTCAAAACCAGTATTTTTAATTTCGCAAATATGAACTTCGGCGTACAAATAACATTTTTCGGAATAATATCGCACATTTTTGATTTAAAAATTTGTCATCGCACGATTTAAAGCAGCTTATACACGTGTCGCATTTTTTTTTCAAATATAACGTCACTAAATATTCACTATTCAGCAACAAGCGGCAACGGCAATTTTTGATAAATTTACTATCTGTCTCCGTTAATTGCTCATGTAAGCGCTCCTTAATACAGGCTGTAATTTTCCAAATTCAAAATTATTTCGTTGAGATATGACATTTCTCATACGCTTTTGAATTTCAAGTTACATTTCCCATCACACTATACCTACGTAACAATGACGCTCAGACTGTATAATTTTCCAAATACAAAATTATTCGAAATTGCTCGCTTTAAATTCCGAATAACATTTCTCATCGCGCAATCTAACATTGATATTTCTCGCAATTTTTTGAATTTCGAATGACGTTTCTCATCGCACAATGTAACCGGAGTGCATCACTCACCGCCGGGCAACCTGTAGATGTTGACGACATACATGTGCGGGTGTTGGCGGTTTGACTAGCTCGGCGGCTGGGGTTCCGTACTGACGATCACTTGCACCACGTATCCGGGAGTTATCCTGGCTTCCTCCACTAGCAATCTGTCTCCGAGTAGTTTCCCGCCGTAGAACCAGCGCTGGCGCCACGGTTCTATGTTTTCTTGTGCCTGGAATAACGTATTAAGGTGTTGAAGAAAGAAAATAAATTATTTTAGAAACACACAGGAAAAATATCATTCATCATTATCATTTTGTGTAGGTTACATTGTCTATCGCCCATGGTTATAACCTGGTGTCAAAGTTGTTCGGAATCGCCTATAGGCTTCTGACGGTCCGATTTCATTCATTCAAAGAGTAATCTACAGGTATTAAAACGGTCTTGAATATAAAATGATTTATTTGGATAAGGATCAATACCGTGAAACGAATAATGAAGCCTAGTTTGTACCGGCGTTACTGTTGCAAATTTTATCTGAAAAAGTAGTTGCTGTGACGTAACTGCAATAGTTACACATATGGTATCGCGGACTTTTTTGTAGACCTTTGTTAGATCTACAATACTGTAGTACATTATTTTGATCCATCTCACAGGGTTAAGCCAGCGTTTGCAATGTAAGCGCCAAATATGTGTTAAATTCACACGTCAGAAACCTCTAAAATTATCAGTATTTCTCTACTATATTATGCATGAAATATACATATAAACCTTCCTCTTGAAACACTATCTATTAAAGAAAACCGCATCAAAATCCGTTGCGTAGTTTTAAAGATTAAAGCATACATAAGGGCAGACAGACAGGAAAGCGACTTTGTTTTGTACTATGTAATCATATTGAAAATAAACTATTTCATTTCACATGAATGAATAGAGAGGTATGAAAACAGGGAGGGAAGGCTTTTGCCCAGCAGTGGGACCTAAATAGCTAAAAAAATTAGTACTTTTCTTTGGCCGAAATAAACCACGCCTTGAAATATAGCATTTAAAAAAAAATCCTAATTCATACAAATAATAAGGCGCGTCGGGTACGACGAATCACACCAATAGCCACTGAGTCACGAATTACATTAAATTAGCATTAAGAGCTCCTCTGATTTGGAGCAATGTCGTATTGGTTGGGAGCGACTAAGATAACGCATTTGACCATCTGCCTGACGTCAGCTCGACTTGGGATTTGGGATTGATGTTGCTAGCAGAATCCGCCAGTCAGAAAGAAGTGCCCTTTGATCGAACTTCACGACATCCACTAAATGCCTCTTTGGTCTAGTGGTAAACGCGCTTGCCTTAGACCCAGAGAACGTGGGTTCGATTTCCACGAGAAGCATACTATTTTGTTTCCAGTTTCAGGATATTGCAGGCTTGAATAACTTGATTGATAATAATAATGATTTTGTGCTTCGAAAGCACGTTAATCCGTTGGTCCCAGCTACCATATGATGGTCGTTAAAGTAACCAAGGCAGAGGCCGAAAAATGGTTCCGAAAGACTGTGACCACGTAACCCACTCGATATGAATGATTATGAAACAAGGGTACAAAAAGGTTTCACCGGAATAACGCTTAGATTTAGGAAATAAAATGTCAACAGCTAGCAATAAACAATACATGAAGCGGCATTAATCGGTCACAGACAATAAATATTAATGCGCTTTGTTACGTCACGACAGTTCAATGGCATGCCGGTACGCGCGCGGAATGATGAGATCGATTCTTTAGTCCGCTGATCAAAGCTCTAGACGCTCACAGAAATAGAAGTGCAATTCGCAGGCCAGTTAACTATGGTACACGCTACGGCACTTCTACCGATTCTTATATCTGTGGTCGTCCCGCCAGTCGCGCGGGATTCGCGTCAGTTTGAATGAATCTCAAGTATCATGTCAGAGTCAAACTCGAAAATTCAGAGACCAGGGTGTGCAGTAAACTGACATGAAGGACTGTATCTAACTTCTTACTCTCTCTCTTATCATACACTGGTTATTATTACAAAATAGCGACTGCCATCTGACCTCCCTTTTACAGGGAAACCTGACCAACAGGAACATAACCCGAGGTGTGTTAGTGACCTACACTTTTAGGTATTTTTCAAGCTGCCTAAAGGCATCTGACACAGCCTAACGACTGCAATCTATCGATAACAACTGGACCAACCGAAATAGAAAATGTCACTAAATTGTGACCAATCCAATACGGGCCACGCGTTGCCGTCGCTTGACACGCGCATTCACTACGGAAACGCGCGCCGCGGTCGGCTATCGAGCTCCTCCCCCATATTTTTAATCAGACCAATCAAGACCTCCATAAGGTCGTCGGTATATAAACACCCCATGCTGCTTATTCCTCGCCCTGCTACTAATATCAACATCCTGACTTTTTAAGTTAGTTTTTATAAACCTACTAGCAGCCCGTCCCGAATTCGTCTAGGGCTATAGCCTTCCTCGATAAATATGCTATCCAACACTGAATTTTCCAAATCCCACCACTAGTGTTATTTGTCAAAAATTTTACTCACGCAAAATCGGCGATCGAATAGTTTTTGTTCGATATGGAATAATTTTTCATTCGTTATCAAAGGATTTTTGTTCAATATCGGACGTTTTTCAAAAATAGGACTTAAGGCTTTGTAAAATTAGTATAGATATACACCTTAGCAAGATAATGTAAGATCTGGGACTTACATGAAGTTTATTCTTGCACTGCGATATAGTATGCCTAGAGTAGACTGCCAGTTCAACGTCCTTGCAAGTGTTGGACAGTCGCAGCCTCAGCGTGACCTCCGCACCTCCTTCCACTGGTTCCGACCACTCGGCCGGGGAGTCCCGCCCGTGGGCCTCCTTTACCATGTTGATTGGTGGGGATAGGCAGTATATTGGTACCTGGAATAAGGTTCAAAGATGAATTTCAGGTTCCTAATTTTGTTTTATTTATTAAGAACAACAGACAGCTACATTACAAAAAAATATATACTTAAATTAAACATTTAAAAGTCTTATTACTAATGCAGCCCACAGCATTATTCACAAAATAATATACAAGGATTTAATTGAAGTATGGCGACAACTGAACAAATATAAACTAGATGAAGAAAAAACAACATATAACAATGACGAAACAGAAACAAGAAATTAATAACATTGGATAAAATAAACAAATTCTCAATTCAATCCTCAAAGATCATCTAAATTTTTTTTTCACATATTTCTAACTGTTATTCGTGTGTTATACTCAGCATGGCATCTCAATGAGTGGTTGAAGCCTCCAGATAATATATTAAAATAAGAAATTTATCCATTTTTGTAACCAAGACCGAGCTTAAATTGATGAAACTTTTAAAAAATTTGGTATGGAATAAGTTGGAATGCCATAGGTGCCATCAAATTATTGGCTTGTTTAGCAAACATGGGTAAAGCAGCAGGCAATAGCTAGTAGTATTTATGAGTGATAAAGCATATTTTTTTCTTAGTTTACCCTATGTATGTATCCCAAGGCCAATATATAATAGTGGAAATTATGTGAATCAAAGTATTGATTTGTCAATTAACCCTACAAGGTATGCCCAGAAAACAAGGTGTGTTTTAAAGGTTAACTTATGGCTAGCATTAATTGTTCCTGGAATTGACTATGAGTAAAAAATCAGCAATTGGGAGTTGAATAAAATTGTACTTAGTAAAGAGAAATCATCTGGCAAAGATATATCAGAAGTTGAGTGGCGGTTTAGAAAATCTGTATCACCAAGGTGTTAAAGGTCAATTGACCTCATAACACATGAAGGAAATTTATATTTTTTGAGTGTGATATCAAAAATACACATAGATAGGCACAAACGGATGGACACCAATAAAAGCCTAGGTCTCAACTTATAATCACTATGTTAGGGGAAGGTTTTTTCCAGCAGTTCTAAAACAGACAGCTAACAAAAAGTTGGGACAAAAAACTTGGGTCGGTCCAGCAATGGAGCTAAACCAGATAAGCTAATAAAGATATATGGTTATGAGAATCCCTGTCTCTCTCTTTAGCCTCTCTCAGCCACAGGGGTGTGGGCCTCTCATTTGTCTTGGGCCATTCTCAATCCACTCTCGCCTGCTGTTCTTATAATATTGTCAGCCCATCGCATTTGTGGTCTTTCCTTGTGGGTGTTATTACCCCAAAGTCTCCACAATTTTTTTTAAATTGATATTTTGATGACAATGCTGTAGTGGAGATTGTGGCGCCGCTTCTTCTCCACTAGCGCTTTTGAAGTGGTAAAACTTAATTTAAGTAAATTGACGTCAAGAAGTGATATTTATAACCTATATTGAAAATAAATTATTTCATTTCTTCTCACCAGGATTCAACTATTTGCTTTGTAACAATCACAATCACTCAATTTATGGACAGAGTTATTACGAAATCAGTTGCAATAGATATACCCAAATACTGGTATAAAAAATACAGCCATGCAGGGATTTTAATTAATTTAAGAAGAATCAAATGCATTATAGTTTACAATATTTTATCTTGTATTTCTGTGAAGGAAACACTCATAATCTGGTGCCTAATTAGTAATAGAGCCAAATTTTACCTGCCTAAAGGAAGGTAATCTTACCAATAGCTGTGAAACTTAAGTTATGAAAAAAAAAAACTAAAGATGCATAGATGAAGAGGATAGGTTTCCTTCCACCATTCTGGACAACATGATATCATAATTATATCTTATCATGAAAACAATTATACAAGTTCAAAAATTCTCTTGGTTTTTTATCTCCTCACGCACTTGCCAATCATTTTAGGATTTTTACTCTGAACTGGAAGTGATAATATTTATTTTAGATATAAAATATAGTGCTGTTGCAAACATAGTTGTAAAATTGATGGCACATAGTTATGAACTGCAACATTAGTCATTGTTTTAATTATTTTCCACACAATACCAGCTAATCAAGCAAGTTTGATAACATAAAAGTATTAATATAAATGAATAATCTGTTATGGCAGTTCACCTAATGTTATTTCTACAATTCTACTGCTTCATGTATGTTATTAAAGGTCAATAGAACCTGAAAACCACTCACCTGATATCTTGTTCCCCATTCATCATAACATTCTGTCAAATATCCATTAGGCACCGAGACACTGGCTCCATCCAGAATGGCCTGCGCCAACTGGAAGTCCATGGCCTCGGCCGCCACCGCCGCCGCCCGCAGCGCGTCCCAAATCTCCTTACGACCTTCGAAAGCTGGTGCAGTGTCCCAAAATTCATCTCTTTTACTTCGCAACTGACCCTCTGTCAAAGGAACATCACTCTTCCACCTGATTGTCTCATGACACAATGACTGGTTCTTCCTCAGCCCACCTACGATAGAATAAGCAAGATTAATAAATGTAGCGTTGAACCACGGTCTCCACGGCGACAGAATGCTCACGTACCCGAATTGGGCCGCGACACGGTCCCCGATGACTCCTCGATCGGCCCGCTTCTGCTCCTAGTTATTCCTATGCAACCGCCCATAGTGATCACATTATACAATTCCTGTTTTAACAAATATTTACAAAAAAATATCTAACAATTATCATAATTTTATTCCAGTGCACTCCTGTCAAAAACAAAGAACAATATTACTCCTAGCGGAGAAGAATGACAACTTCATACTAAAAAAAGGGGAACAAAATCCTGCCATCTCTCGAAATACCCACGAACTAAGTATACCGTGACACCGTTCGGGTAGCGGGAAAATTTAAATGATTTCGAAATAATTTTAGGAATAACGGGTGCTAGAAACAAATCTAGCACTACAAAATTACTCCAGCAACGCTTGTACACGTGCTAAAATGACGTAACGTTACTGAAGTAATTTGAAAATGCTAGATTTGTTTCTAGCCCCCCAGTCAAGGGAAGAAGAGACAAATAAAACTTGTGGATTTCAACAATTATTTATATCATTCCACATAAGGAAACGAATCTCAATACTAAGACCAACATTTGTACATTGTATTTTTTTCTATTTTGATACAACAACTGAAAAGTAGTAAATAATCAATACTACATGGATACACAATTAAGATTATAAGAACATACAATTTTGTAATACAATAGTTTATGTAACTGTTGCACAATAGCATTATGTCAGCCTATTGCGTAACTATGTTTACTTGTGGTACAATAATATTTTAATAAATAAATAAAAAATAAGGGTTCTTACAATACGAGTGTAAGTTAAAAAAAGAGCCGTTTTCAAGTTTTTATGGCATTATACGAATATTGTAAGACCTATTTATTGTGCAGTTTCATACACTACTTTATGTAATCTCATAAAATTAGTTAAAAATACAAAAGTATAAAAACTTCAGCATCCCTACGTTTTCAGACATATTTTTAAAAAACAAACAATTGTGAACATTTTACACGAGTATTAGCCGCTTCAACAGATTATAAAGGACCATTCCTTGGTCTGACTCAAGCTGTATCGTAAATCCTAATGGAAAAATAAGTTATATTATGATGATATACACTTGATATACCATGATGATATACCATGGAAGTGCTGTATCATAACATAATTTTATTTCGATGGCATCTTTATAATGACTGTCATTTAAGTTCTGTTATTAATTTTTAATATTGGTACTTCAGTATTAGATTAGATAAAAAAAATTGCATTCACTGTTACAATTTGTTAGTGAAATTGTATTTTATCACAACATTGTCATATTGAGTTTTCTACATCATTTTTATTAATGTGGTTTGTTTGAAAAGTAGTAAGTACATACACATTTTATGGATACACAATTTAGAACACACAATTTTGGTATCAAATAAGTCTGTATAATAATTTTGCATTCAATAATAACTATATTATTATTAACTTTATTATTATAAGATGTTTGTTTGTATTATTTAAACCAATAAATAAAAAATAATAAATTTAGTATATGAAACTAAGTAAAATAAGTTTTGCATTCACTATTTGTTAGTGAAATTGTATTTTAACACAACACTGTCATATTAAGTATTAAATGTTTCCCACAGCATGAGTCAAAAAGTAGCCTATGTGTGACCCTGAGTCTTCAACTATATTCATACCAAATTTCATCAAAATCAGTTTAGCGGTTTAGCCATAAAAGTATAACAGGCACACGGACTTTCGCATTTATAATATTAGTATGGATATGGACTATATACTTTTAATGATAAAATTAGGCGTTTATTTCATACATTCCTAGCTTTCTATAAAACTTGCATAGAAATTATGTCATCAATTTATACAAAAGTTTATCCTAGTTGTATGCCTTTAAAAATAACTAAACGAAAACAAAGCTATTCTTTGTAAATGTGATAGTGTGAATACAACCTAATATTGACATGTCTATGACACCTTTAATTATAGATGATTAAATAGTGTCTTATAGGCGCCATTAGCGTTGATTTTTTTTTTTCAATCCATTCAAAACAGATTGTAAAACCTTAGTAAACAGAGTTAATCAAACCACATAAAAAGGACACCTTTGTCTTAGGATATGTTTACTCTTACTACCAAAATACAATTTAAAATTACTTTGCAAATTAACTACAGAAATCGATGTAAGACAAATTACTTAAAAATAGTTTCTCAAATATGATAGTTGTCACTGTTTTAAAAAAAATAAAGACAATGAATAATACATAAGAGTGGAATACATTTTTATCTATTTTGTTTTGTGTCTGTTTAATTATCTATTCTGCAAAATATCAATTTTTCGTTTCAGACCTTTACTTAAATCGGACATTTGGCGGTTTTTAACGATACAAAATCTTTTTACTGTAATGAGAAATACGCTATTTAAGATGAAATCTAGATTTGATTTTTTATGTTCTTCACATTTTGATAAAAATGTAAAGATAATATCCTGTGAAAGTCTTGACAAAACATTAATTTTTAAATTCAACGAATGTGGTGATAACGAAAAAAAATTATTGCACACAGTGGCACAGTTTTCTACACATTGAATTAAGTTAATAGATGCATAATTTAGACTCTTTTTCACATCATTATATTCCTTAAAGTTGACGAAATCGTACAAATTACTATCTGAATTTGGAGATATTAATGTTTTTTTACAACATTCACAATTTGTATTCAGATTTTTTAACAAGAAACCTGAAACATATGCACAAGCCTGTAGTCCATCAGCGTCAGACATGCTTTCTTCGAATGAGTGCTCAATCGAAGAAAGCATTTCTGAAACTTGAGATTCGTTACAGGCAATTTCAAACTCGTCTTCATGAGACATCTTTTCTTCAAGAACTGTTCCTTGTTTATCTGTAATTATTTTGCCTAGATCGATATCTCCATGAGAATATGATTTTGAGAATATATTCTTAAAACTACACATGATGTTATAGTCGTCCTTTTCACAATTGCCAGCTCCCATGTGAGCAAGGTTGGATAAAACAGCAGTTTTCAATCCTGCAATGAATTGACCACATGTAGGGTTGTAATTTGCACCACAATTGCCCCGTATTGTGCCAAATAAATTTTCCAATGGGTCTTGTTGCAGACGGCGAGTACAAATAGCTGTGATTGATTTTTTTTTCTTTAAATTACTATGTAATTTTAGAACTGCGTTAATTGTCCATATCCAGCCTTGCATAGACGGTGGTGACGATGAGCATCCAATAAATTCTGAGGTTTCAAAAAAAGTTTTCATTTTATAAAAATGCTCCTTGTGAGGTGACGTATCTGTCATATTGGTTAAAAATGGTTTTCCTCTTGCAAGATCTGCTGTATCACCATTAAAGCAATCAAATAATTTATCCATATTTGATATCACATCTGCAGTTATTGTTGCTTCTGCTGGCAGCAATCCTGGAAGCCAACAATATATCTGTGTTACATGAAGAAATATTTATACAGTACACCTGTTCAATACTCAAAAGGGGTCTTTATAATATGTTAATATAAAAGATCATATAATATTTCATTTTATCTTGATATATTATAAAAGTAGTGTTGTATAATTAATAAGTAAATATAATTTCTAAATTAAAAAAGTAAATAAATTTAATATATTGATCTTTTAGCAAATGGTTTCTATTTCAAACCATGGATAAGTTTTGTAGTAGTCGTCATTATTAGTATACGTCTATAATAATAGCTTTAAGATATCCAACACTGTCTTTTGTTAAAACTTTGAAGTTTTTGCACACCTTGAATAGCAGTATGTGGACTAGTTTCTTAATAAGGGTTCTAACGAATCGAGTGCAAGTTAATTAACGAGCCGTAGGCGAGTTTTTTACACGAGTATTGTATTATAAAGACAAATTATGTACAGTTTTATACACTACATTATCTACACTCTTAGCAAAATATAAAGATTAGAAACAGAACTTGAATGTCAGTCCTTGCTCATTTGAAATAAATTAAATATAGAAGTATAACATACTGCGCATAAATTGGTAATATATTTTATAATAGGTAGGTAGGTGAAAATTACCTTGCGAGATTCTTGCAAACATACCAGCAGCGACAGAGTGACTCAACACTTGAGCAGCAAGATTAACTCTCATTTTCTGCTTATTATTTGGGGAGATGTGATCCTTTCTTAGTTTAGGAGCAAATACAAAATTTCCACTATTTTGATCTACATTATAAAAATCTTCAATGTATTTCCATTTAGCAATACCTGTAAAACAAATGAAATTGCTAATTTACTTTTAAATGTTTTGAATAAACAATTATTGTATTCCTATAAATTAATGTGCTGCTTACCGTGACCCGTAACATTATTTGAAGTTATACTGGAACTACATTTCAAATTATACTTTTGCAACATGTTTCTAAAACACTTAAGTAAATGTGGGGGATCCAAAATTGTAACCACCTCATTATTTTCAAATTTAAAATATGGTTCCTCCTTGGTAGCCCCTAAAAGAGTTAAGGCTCTTCGATTTACTCCGCCCATATCGCATACAGTTGCAGCTATATTTATTTTGTGTTCAAAGCACTTTTGTAACACCTGAAAACAAGAACAAGAATTTAAGATATGTCTGTCTCAAAATTCTAACTAACTTCAGCATTTGTTATTGCGATTTGTTCCCGATTTGTCATACCAAGTGTCACCCTGAGACACATAGGTAAAAAAAAATATCGATGTGTCACACTGTTACATATCGACACTCTGTATTCCCGTTGAGTATCGAAAATTAAATAGAGCTTTTTAAAAATATTGAAAAAGTACTATTTTCGATGTAATAAATTTCTGAAAATTTATTTGAAGTTGTTTAACCAATTTTAAAAAATCACAATCAACTCCTTGTTAAAAATAATCAACAAAAATAAACAATCTGTAATACTGTGGCACATCGGTAATTTTTCCCCTGGGTGTCTCAGGGTGACACATCTTATATCTAACCATTTAAGTATGTAACAAAAAATCTCTTTTATTCTTCTCTGAATGATTAGTGAATTATAAAAATATATGTGTGCCTAGGCAGCTATCCTGTCTAGAACTGTCTTACCTCTTTTATTAGTACTGACAATCTATCAGCAGTCACAAATGAGCTGGATAAATAGAATGCAACTGGTTGTTTAACCTTCTTCCGAATTCCTGATATCATAAACACCAGTGCGTGTGTTGCTTCTTGTGGAGATCTACCATGTGGGCCATGGTCTTGGTACCCCTCAATAACGTCGGTTTTGTTATTATAATTAAAATGTTTTTTAATTGACATTTCATCGAACATAAGTATATATTCCGAGTCCTTTGGATCTTGATTTTTCACAACTTTTTTCAGGCTTTTGAAAATTTTGTTATTTATGCCTACATTTAAATTAAAATGACCTAATAAATTTTTAAGTGTACTCGGAGCAGGGAGACACCACATCCTTCGCAACAGCCTATAACATGCTGCTGACCTTTTGTAAAGTCTCAAAGCTATAATTTTTTCCTCTGTTGTCCAACGTCTGCCTTTTATTTTTCTTTTGGAATTTCGGATTTGTCCTTGCAAAATAATTGCAAAAGTTGGAGTTAATTTATCCATCAACTTTTCAACATCTTTATTTTCTGTAAGAACGTCTAAAGTCGCTTTTGCTTTTAAGTTCTTAATACTATTTTTCAGTTGACAAATTCTTTTTAAGTACTTTCTACATTTCTTGTAAAGAGGGTTGTCTTGAACTCTTAATGGTTTTGCTTTTGTCGCTGAAAAAGTCTGTAATAAAGAGATACATTTTAGAAACTATCACAATACATTATTTAATTTCGATTAAGGAGTTGAGATTTCTTAATTCATATCATCATATTCATAGCATATTATCAAATCATTATTGACCTTTCGGTATTAATATAGCTAAAAGATGTAAATAGGGATGCATCTCGGATTTAGACAATAAATTACAACTTAGTACCACTCCAGAATTAACATTATTGTTGGTTTGAGATTATTTAAATATAATTATGGAATAACTATGCATATTGTGTCTAACAAAAGTAGATAGTGATTTGAAAGTGTATTAAGCTGACCTGTACATGGTGTGAAGATCCATCAGGTTGAAGTGAAGCTGCAGCTGGTTCAAGAGAGCAGTATGAATGTTCCTGGAATAAAAATATGTTGATAAAGCTATTAATATTCTTATAAAAACTTTAATATTTTGTCTGCTCTGAAATTTGTTTTGGTGGTTGTTAAAGGCCAAAAGACAGTGTTCACCATGTACTTAACCCACTTGGTATGAATAAAATTACTTTATCCATATCCATACTTCCTTACTTATCTTATAAGTGCGAAAGTCTGTTTGTCTATCTGTCTGTTTGTTACGCTTTCATGGCCAAACTGCTAAACGGATTTTGATGAAATTTGATATGAATATAGTTAAGACCCGAGGTCAAACATAGGCATAGACTTTTGCCCCAGGCGAAGATGCGGGAAACAGCTAATCCATACAAATATTATAAATGCGAAAGTCTGTCTGTCCGTTACGCTTTAACGGCCAAACCGCTGAACGGATTTTGATGAGATTTGGTATGAATATAGTTGAAGCCTGGGGTCAAACATAGGCTACTTTTTGACGTAGGTGAAGCTGCGGGAAAAACCAAGTATATAATAAATATAAATAAATTTATACTTATTACTTATAATATCAAAAGCTGAAGAGTTTGTTTGTTTGAACGCGCTAATCTCAGGAAGGTCCGATTTTATAAATTCTTTCAATGTTTGATTGCCTATTTATCGAGGAAGGATAGAGGCCTAGGCGAAGTCGGGACGGGCTGCTAGTATAAATATATAATTAATTAATATATAATTTTATCAGCCAGACATACTTACAGTTTAAAAATTAATTACCTTTTGAACATATTTTTCATCCACAAAATTATGTGGTGGTCCAGGTACATCTTCTATAAAGGTATGTTGTGAAGTCCGTGGTTTAAGAGCACAGTAAGAATGTTCCTGCAATTAAAATGCAGTATGCAATGTAGGGCAGTAATCATGTTTTATTTAGCCGTTATTAAAATTAATGATGATAAAAAATATGATGACTTTTTTATGTGATTATGCAGTTGTGAGGTAGTCTGTTAATAATAATTCACTTATCTATTAACTAGGTACCTTTCCATAACACATTTGACATGAAATTATTTCTACAGGTTTATTTCCTTACCTCTTGAATAAGTGATATATCCATATGTATGAGTTCTTTCGGCCCAGTTGTAGGTTCTTTTCTAGGCTTTTGTTCTGTAGAATCATCTTTTCGTACCATTTGTGGGGCAGATTGTTGCTGCAATTTATAACACATCCTTAATATAAGATACCAGATATTAGCACAGATATTACCATAGCCCATTTACGTTGGTGACCGTAAATAAAATCAATCAAATTATTTACCATTTCAACATCATCAATTTCCATTAATGATTGTGATGGAGCAGAAACAAGCTCTCTGTAGATATGTTGTTTGGGATATACTTTTTGACGACCATATTGGTCCTGAAAAAAAGATAAAAAATATACACAATATGGAATAGGTACATGAAAATTCAGACACTATTTTATATTTTTTTCAGCTGAATAAAATATCATTAATCAAATTAAAACATCAAAAATATTTTATTATCAGTAACGTTAAGAATTTTTTTACTGTCTCCAAAATATAAATATTTTCTTTCTTGTCTGAATGGACCATTATTTGAGTTCTTCAATAGCCATGTCAATATTTAAAGAAAAAAAATCTAATACAGAAAAAAAAATCTAATACACAATAAAAAATCTATACTAATATTATAAATGCAAAAGTCTGTCTGTTACGCTTTCACGGCCAAACCGCTTAACGGATTTTGATGAAATTTGGTACGAATATAGTTGAAGATCCGGGGTCAAACATAGGCTAATTTTTAATACAGCTAGTAGTTATAGTTAATATAAACAGCCACATTTTGATTTTCACAAGTCTCTATGATAATTTCATAATAAATCTATGCATATCTGTTACAATTAATTTACCTTTTGTACATTTGTTATGTCCATAAATATGTGTGATGGTCCTGCTACTGCTCCTCTAATATTACACTGAGAAGCTACTTGCTGTGTAGAAGAATCATCTATCATTTGAGAGTCTTCGAGGGGCAGCTGCTGCAATTTTTAATAAAAATATAAATATTATTTGTATAATTGCACCCTTTTCTGTAGCTGTTTTACTGTAGGCTTAAAAAATAAATTAAATTAATTACAATTCTCTTTTAAAAATTTAACAAAATTTGGATAAGGGATGACAATAATTGTAATCTATTTTGTGTGTTAATAAATAAGCCATTGATCGCAGTGATAATAACTACTTGGAAATTGTGTAGTGAAAACTACATGAATTTTGGCAGCTTAAGAAATTTCCTGTGTTACAAGTGAAGGACAGACATTTTTGGGATAATAGAACAGTGTGTGATGGAATAGTTTCACAGCAAATAGCCTAAAGCTTATAAATGGATTGAATTACCTTGTTTTCAACATCAGGGACAGCATGTCTATTCAATTTTTTCTCTGTGTAATTTGTAAATGATGAAATTGCAAAATGTTTGTCACATAACATTTTATGTTCAGCATACAAACTTCTCTGAAAGTCTGTTTTTGACCATGGTCCATTGGGGTAACAGTATTTTGCCCACAATTCACACCTAGAAAGATTTACAAAATTTACTAAAATCACAATAAACATTGAGTTTGTGATTGAGGGTGAAGCCAGACGAGCGTAATTTTGTTAGTCCCGAATCGCAGAAAATGAGTTGCAGAATTTCTGCTGCATTTGGTTTCATAAATAAGCCCTTTTTATACATACGGCGGCGCCATATGACAAAAAGGGAGCAAAAATTAGACACAAATCAAGGGTGGGTATAGCTAGTAGTAGTTAGACATAATACATATACGTGGAAAAGGCAAATGTAACAATATTCGAATATTTTATAGATTCGACAATATATGGGTGCATTGCTACTATAATTTTCGTTGCAAAAAGAGTCAAAATCATGAGATCTTACCTCTCGGCGTTCGTTGGTCCAGGATTCGGAAATCTGTATAACTTGGTTTCGATGTCTATACTAGGCGAGCGCCCACATTTATGGCATCTTCGTTTGAAATTATCTACCATGTTCAACACAGTTAGAACCACAAAGCACTCAAAAGATTTTACTAAGGTTCCAAATCACTGATGCAATGTAGCGGATAACCACATAACTTTACGCAGGAACAAAGGAAGTCTCAACTCAACGTATAATCGAATAAAACAAGTGACTGTGGCAATTTTTCAATCACAATTGTAATGATTAAGTTTTAAACAAAACTTTAAAGCAAAACCGCGAGTGAAAAAAACGCAACAGCCATTTTTTGTATGGAAAAGTTTCAATCTGTTTTCCAGCCAGTGTTACCGTATTGCACAAAAAATAACTACTAATACTAGAGATCACAGATAGTTAAAAAACTGTCTATTTGCTCCGACAACGATAGCTAGTTTTTTAAACAAAGCCAAACTATCTATTTTTCACAACGTTCGCTGTCTCTGTTGTACATAGCATAGCGCATGGCGTAAATTGTTCGCGCAATTTGCGCACGACTTGCGACTATTAATATTACCTATGCCACAGAGCGTTGCGTGTGAGTGAATAAAAACATATTCACATTCGCGTTTATCAGATAGAGAAAGAAATAGGTGTTTGATTAAAACGAAACGATATTTAAATGACACAGATCGATCAGTGCTTTATGACTTAAGATCCAGACTTGTAAATATTGTATATATGTAAATAGAAACGATGTACATAGTTCAATGTAAAATACGATGAACTTTTAAGTAAGCCTGTAAAAAGTACGAAGGAAATTTCATTGCAATAGCATTACTTTTATAACTTCCAATGATTATAGTTTTTGTTTTAAACTATCAATTATAGCTCTTAAAGCTATACGTATAATTGATTGACGCCATGGAAATAGATAGTTATCTAAAATAGATAGTTTTTACAACGTTGTTCGCGAGCCAATAGCGGCTACGTTTCGTTTTTTGAAAAAGCCATAACGACATCTCTCTAACTAATACTAATAATTAACTGGGCTAACAAATAATATTATAATCTTTTAAAATCCTTCCCTAAATACCTGAGTAGTCTAAGAATCATCCATCACAAAGTCATAGACGGTAGGAGCATATAATATTATTTTTCCCACAGACATATAAGACGTAAACAGACGGAACATAACATAATAGTTATACTTATGTAGCAAGTAATTGTTGTTATCCTTTTCTCACGTATTCGGATCTATATGGCGATATTTATTTTTTACACCTGTAGCAACATTTACTCACACATAGATATTATGCAAAGCGTGGCAATTTTTGGCCGTGACGCCATTTTGTAAGCTGCGTTGTTGGATCGGTGAATACTAAAAATAATAGAGTAAAATACCGAAGAAGAAACGAGGGAAGTCTGTAAGGATCGTAGCAAATGGAAATCCGTAGTCTCTGCCTACCCCTACGGGAGAAAGGCGTGATGGTATGTATGTATGTTTAAAAATGTTGCAATAAAAACCGTAATCAAAAGGTTTAATTTGACGAATAATTAATCTTGTTTATTAGAAGTTCTTAATTACTTTAGCATACGCAAGTAGAGCTTTACAGGTTATTCGTTTCTTACCCAAAGAGTATTACTGTATATACCGGCGCGAGCCCGACTCGCACATGACCAGTTTACTGTATATACGAACTTGTTGACGCAGTCGATAGCGTCTACGTTATTACAATGTCATGGTATTAGCACTGTTCACGAGGTCTACTGTTCACAGAACAACTAGTTTAATTTAATGTGTAACAATCTCAAATACATAAAACATTATCACTAACTCCTACCCTAAAAATCGTGTCACATATTAAAAACTAGCTTTTTCCCGCAGCTCCGCCTGCGTCAAAAAGTACCCTATGTTTGACCCCGGGTCTTCAAATATATTCATACCCAATTTCATCAAAATCCGTTCAGCGGTTTGGCCGTGAAAGCGTAACAGACAGACTTTCGCATTTATAATATGCATTTATTAGGTACATTTTCATCGATCTATGAAAAATTCCTTGAAGTCCTTTTTGAAAGTAATAAAACTACCTCAGATTCTGCATCTGTGCGTATGGTAACATTGGCCTTAATACCTGTCATTTTGCTGAGTTTTATTGCAGACCCAAAAATAAAATGTTTTGGGTCTTCCCAAAGACCAAAAAAACAATAACATTCCCTAGCCAATCACAGCACAGGCGCCATCTTGGTATCGCCATCTTGAGCCGCCATCTTTGTCGCACTATGCTCGAGTCAAGTCGACTGGGCCTGGTCAAAAAGGTTGGCTGTAACGTTTAGTTATTGCTTGCTCTGTTTGCGTTTGATTTGATTGTAGATTGAACCATTCTGCGAACTACCTTTTTTTTCAATTTCATTTAAGGACCGTTCAAACTGACGCGAATACAGCACAAATTAGAAAAGCGACCAGCCGAAAAAAATTCGCTTACCAGCAGTTCTGGCCATTCACACTGACGCGAATGGTCGCGCGCGAGACATGCCAGCCCTAGTATGCTGTCTTGCCAGAGTTGCCACAGTGCACAGACATTTAAGACGTACACAGACGGAACATAAGTTAATAGCTATACTTATGTAGCAAGTAATTGTTGTTATCCTTTTCTCACGTATTCGGATCTATATAGCGATATCTCTTTTTTACACCTGTAGCAACATTCACTCACACATAGATATTAAGCTACGCGTGGCAATTTTTGGCCGTGACGCCATTTTGTAATCTGCGTTGTTGGATCGGTGAACACTAAAAATAATAGAGTAGAATACCGGTAAATGATCTCAGATCATGCACTCCACACAACATTCATACATTCTTTGAAATCATGGGAAGCATTATCGTAAACAACTTACCCTAGATTAGATACAGCCCAGGCTGCATAGTTTTGCATGTGTGTGTTTGTGCTACGCTAAGTAATAGCATACCTTCCGTCTGTTTACGTCTTATATGTCTGTGCCACAGTGCATTTTCTTGCAAAGCGAAGCTTGACGCACGTGCGTAGCCTCTCTGTGCGCTGCGGTGGATCCTCGCCTTTCCTTTTGAACCTCTCATGTCTCTACTCTACATGGGTAATCGCCCGAGTAAAAATACGCGGCTGGCTTAAAACCCTGTGTGAATACAGGGTAATATATTGATTCACATATATTTATTTTATTTTGTTAATTTATTTTTATTTTATTTTAATCATACAATTACAACAGATTACAACTACAACAATAATAACAAAAATAAGGCGTAGGGATGTGACAACCCCATCGCCCACTGGGTTCCCTTCCCAGTGCAGTCAGTCTCAGCAGGGCAGCTTGTGGCGAGCTGTTGGTGAGTGGCGACACCGCGGACCTGAGTGCTCCCAGGGGAGGCATCCGTCCCTCACCTCCGGCCTTCCTTCGCCAAGGTCGGAGTGGACGCCGATGAGGGACAGGACCCCTACCTCTGGCTTGCCATAGCTGGCCGGCCAGAGTGGAGTCGCAAGAGCTATATGCTCGAGTGTGGAATTGTTTTGCACGTAATGGCGTAATAACGGGAAACCCGCTCACGAGGCAACTCGCGATGGCGTAACCGGAGCCGCACCTCTCGGCACCCTTAGCCGCTCATTCCAATGTTGCCCCTCTGTTGCCAAACGCGGCGACTATTTGGGGGGCCCATTCACTGAGTGGCGAGTCACCGCCTGCCACTAATAGTCAGTAATCATGATTATGGCAAGTGTCCGATTTCTATTGCAATAGCTCAATTTATTAAAAGTGTCGCCGAGCACCTTGGCCACTATCTTGACAATATGTAATGTATGATAATGTATGTCGAATGAAAATCGTTCGATATAAAACCAAAATTATTCGTTAACGTACAAAAATTATTCAATCCGCCGATTTTGCGTGAGTCACAATTTTCAAAAATGACACTTCGAGTTACGACTTCGCGAGTCACGAATTTGGAGTTTAGAGTCTAGTTTAATCTATTTCATCACACAGCACTGAGGCAACACGGTCTGCCCATGGCCGGGTCACGCCAATGATGTGTATGAACAGGGAGCACCTGACGTGGTACGGACACGAGACTCGTGACTCGTAGCTGATGCTTATGCATCTTGAAGTTTGGAGAGTTTATAAATTAGTATTATTAGATTTTTCGAGAAAATGTAGGTAACTTTTTGGGCAGTCGCATGTTATATTTGAATATCTGCCAATGGTAACACTGAGTCCCGCCTGATTATTGCGCACAACGTGCGACCATTCGCGTCCATTTGCACACGTCCATACTAATTTTATGAAGCAAAAGGCGCGAGCGACTATCTTCCCGCCAGGCGAGCAGGATTCGCGTCAGATTGAACGGTCCTTTATAATTTAAATCAAATTAAAGCAAATTATGACGCAAGCTTCTGGTATCAATATATTTTCATGATCCATTCTATGAAGATAAGTCCATTTTACTTCATTATAGTACACGAATTTAACATAATGCTCCTGTATATTATTTTACGAAAAATAGTAAAAACTAAACGCTTTTTAATTAAAGAGTGGCAATACTAAAAATACTAGAATACATTTTGTGAAGCGAACCTTACACGGTCATGACTTTACCCACAGAAATAATGTATTAGTTAATGGCTAACCACCTTCTCTTAAAGCAGGGCAGAACAGAGTGAGTAAGTGAGATAGTGCAATACAAGCTGTAAGGCGACATCTCGCTTGGTCACTCGTTTTTGCCCTACTTTAATAGATGGTGGTAAGCCTCCTCATTTGCTTGACTACAAACTTTATTTAGTTTACATAATACTTGTTGCTGGCCTAATGCGTCAAGTTAAAGCTATATTGACAATAAAACATTCCGTCATGTTATGAGAGTCTTTGTCAATGTCATGTGATAATCGTCAATTTCACGATATCTCCGTCCCGTCCACGTCCCGTCTGTGACACCTGACAGTCCTGACACCTTCAATAACTTTTTTTGTGTTTACATGTACTTACAATTTTTTTTTGGATACGAAACGCTATTTTATAAAATTAATTAACTGAGAAGCTTCTCGACTGAACTTGATTTATTATGTCCAAAAATAATACTATTACTCTTGATCATTGTGTAGTGCAAAACGTATGTATGAATGTATTCATGTAATCGTTCAATTTCCGGTTAAATGGTAATAGGTATTCAATTCAATTGTTATCTTTTAGGTTCCACCAACGGCCTATTACATACCCAACTACATATCAGAGAACGAAGAGAGCTCAATTATGTCAAATATTTACTCTGCGCCAAAACCCAAGTGGACACAGTTATCTAACCGTCGTCTACAGAACTGGGGAGGCATTCCTCATCCAAACGGCATGATAGCTGAATCAATACCGCAATGGCTAGACGACTATCTTGAGAGGATTCACTCCTTAAATGTCATGGGCGGTAAAAGACCTAATCACGTCCTAGTCAATGAATATTTACCTGGTCAAGGCATTATGCCACATTTAGATGGAACTTTATTTTATCCTACAATAACAACTCTGTCCATAGGTTCTCATATAGTCCTTAAATTCCTAGAAACAAGTTCTGATGAGGATATTAAAATTTCAAAACATGTGTTTTCGCTTCTTTTGGAGCCAAGGAGTTTGTTGATTCTTCAGGATCAGTTGTTCAGTTACTACCTTCACTGTATTGAAGAAATCACTGATGATATATTAGATGATACGGTAGCGAATCTCGGCATGTGCTCGAGTGCCTTTGAGAGGGGATCTGTGGTGCTGCGCGACACTAGACTGTCGCTCACAATCAGACATGTGCCAAAGACTACTAGCTTTAAACTTAATATTGGTAATAAAAGATGAAAAAAAGTTCTGTGTTTTTCTCACAATTTAAGGTTAGTAGATATTATACATACTTTTCAGATTTGATTTGAAAGTACTGCGCACATCAATATTTGTTAACCTGGGTTAATTGGCAGAGACTGTGTGATAGTATGAAATATGTCTAACTAGCTGTGTCCGCGGCTTCGCCAGCGTGTAAACCTCCTTTGGGAATATGATGTTTTTCCAGGACCAAAAGTAGCCTATGTTACTCTCCATCCTTTCAACTAACTCTATGCCGAAAATCAAGTAGATTGGTTGCTTAGTTAGGGCGTGAAGGAAGGACAAACAAACAAACATGCTTTCACATTTATATTAGTATAATTAATAAATCTATCACTAACAGAAATAGGTTGTACAAACAAAGGTAACATTGTGATCCCAAACTTTTACCCCTTTGTGATGATTGTTTGACCACAGAGCTTCATTGTTAAAATTTTTCTTTAGGGTAAACAAGTGATCACATTACATAACTCGTCTAGTATACCCTATTATGCAGCTTTAATCACATAATGATGTATATAAAAAATATAGTGTACCTGGTAATCCTGGTATACATCTTCAGAAACAGTGTGGTCAAATATTTGAAAATTTCTAATTATTTGAATTTTTAGAATCTTAATTTGCTTTTTATCATGAAATAGAAGAAACCTCTTTGGTTTTCTTTTTTTTAATGAAAACATTCTTTCTGCTGAGGATTTAAATTAACAATGATGAAATTAAACTATTTGCTAACTTAATTTTTAAAAAGTTTAATATCCATGTAATGTTCCAGATTTAAAATAATCTTTGCACAAATAATCTAGTTGGTCTAAATGAAAATTCTTCAGTAATAATTTTCTATAATTATGTAATTTTTTTTTCAAAATGCTATTTACAAAGTTATTTTTGACTCGTTATATTCCTCGGGGGCTGAGTTTTGTTAAGATCTCGAGGCCCTACTCTGATACAGCTGCGTGTGCACTGAACACTGAGGACAAGGATGAAGCACTGTTAGATGGGAGCAAGGTCAGTAGACTGAATAATAAACACATTATGATTTTGTATGATATACCTATGTTTCAAATCCTCATTCTATTTATAATGAGCTTCACAATGAAAAATATAACAAAACCGGTTCTTATTTATTGTAGCCCCAAAAAAAATTGTAGCTCCTTTTTTTGGCATAAGTTAGAATAATAAACGACTTTACTATTATTTATACACAATAATTTGAAAACATTTTTTTAAATTATTATGTATAAATACACAGACTTTTTCACACTAGATTATCCACTGACATAGGCCTCCTCCAAGTCCTTCCACTGCAATCTGACCTGTGCTTTCTTGGTCCAAGTTGCAGTTCCTACAACTTCCTTAATTTTGTCTTCCCATCTATGAGTTGGTTTAACCAGTAAAGAACTTGCATAACTCTTCATCAAAACAGAAGCATTTAGCATATATAGCCTTAATAAGGCTGCTATTTGCTAAGTACTTACCAAAAGTTGAAAGAAAGAAATCTAAACCTTGAAGTTTTCGATCCCAATTTTCTGACCCAATGGTCGTCACCATCCATTGCTACTTCAACAATGAGGTGGTCCATATCGGTGGGGACTCTCGTGATTCCTGACATCTGTGGAAACACTCAACTTCATCCTAACGGTTTTCCAGTTGCGCCCATAGCTGATTGACTCGTTCGTAGCCCGGGGTCCGCTTTTCTACTTTTATTTCTCCACTTCGCCCGGTCTTGGCAATGAGTTCATTATTTAGAGAAATATCATGAATCAGTCAGAAACATATTTTTGGATAAATTCGCCAAATGCATGACACCCAACAGCTTAGAAAATATTATTCTATAAACTTTCCAGAAAGGTTTGGTTTTGGGTGTGTACGAGGCTGACGGGCAGTTCGAGTTGACGGAGTCGGCTGCGGAGGTTGACCAGAAGGCGGAAGGCAAGCTGAGTCAGCGGCTCACCGAGTTAGTCCCACATTTATTTATTAGATGTTATTTGTTATGTATTTCAATTACAGCGTGGGAGAGACTGTGAGGGTATCGTCGCAAAATGTCCCTTACGCAAAATGTCCCATAGTCGCAAAATGTCCCTTTCGCAAAATGTCTCTTGCGCAAAACGTCCCTTTCGCAAAATGTCCCCTGGTAGCAAAATGACCCTTTTCCAAAATTTCATTATTTATATAAAATTACTGTAAAGTGAGTTTGTTTGTTGTTTATTTGTTTGTTACTCCTCCACGCCGTAACTACTAAACCAATTATCATGAAACTAGCTTTTGCGGCTCCGCTCGGGTTAATATCGATCCCTAAACTGTAACTTTTTCGGGATAACAAGTAGCCTATATGTTAATCTGGGTAATAAACTATCTGTGTGCAAAATTTCATCTAAATCCTTTAAGCTGTTTAGGCGCGATGGAGTAACAAACATACAAGCTCACAAACGTACAAACTTTCGCTAAAAAGACATTCATCACCACAAATTATGTAACTCTGTTTCAGACTGTCATGCCAACTAAAGTTAGGCAGAGCGTTCGCTATAACAGACGTGCCGGGCTACACGGCGGTGGCTATCGCCAGTTACGGGCCCAAGAACGCATGTTACAACAAGCTTGAAGAACTGGATGAGACCAGGGTGAGTCCACTTAGACCTGGGACATAAACGCTGTTTAGGTTAGGGAACTTTTTATACTAGAATGCCAGCTTTTTATGGGTAATGAATAATCTCGATTAAACCAGTTCTTCCAATTTAAGCTCTATAGGCACAATAGGGACACAATTCATCTTCTTTTCGTTTGGGTGAAAAAAAAAACAAAGTGTTCATTTATTCATTCATGACAGGCATTTACAAGTTCTATGTATCGATAGGAGACCGTTCACTTGGGTGTGGGCGTTCGGGATCTGCAAGCTCGTGACTGTGGGGACTCCAGGTCCCAACAGTCTTCCAGGTCAACCAGGTCTTAGGCAAATGCTTAAACCACTGGACCACGGAGGCAGTTAGCTATAGGGCAATGAGACTGCGTTTACAAGTAATACTTATCTATCGATAGGAGTACGTTCGCTGGGGCGTGGGTGCGGGCGTTCAGGAGCTGCAAGCTCCCGGATGTGGACTCGTGGAGGTGGACCTAGGTCTTACCACTGGACCACAGAGGCAGTTGCTTAGTTAAATTTATACTTAATTTATTAAAAATAGGTCAATGAGCCTTTGTACGCATTTTGATTTATTCTATCCAATTATGAATTGGTGCAATAAAGTGTTCATTCATGGGACTGCATTCAACAAGTTCTGTGTATCAATAGGAGAACGTGCGTTGGGGCGTGGGTGCTGGCGTGCGGGAGTTACAAGCCCGTGGCTGTGGACTGGTGGAGGTGGACGCGGGGAACACGCCTGATGCTGCTGGAGAAGCTGCGGAAATGGCTGCTTGGAGGTCAGTCTAGTCTACATTAGCAAGTTCAATTTTTTTATATTGTGATTCAATAGATTATCGTGACATGAGATTGCTGGTAATTAATCCTAGCAAACAATTAACATTTTTTACTTAATTTCACCCCACAGAATTTCTAGATCAATTTTTACTACCACTGTGACCTTGGGGTTTTGCGTAGGTTTAGTAGTAGTAAGGTAGTCGGGTGACTACCTTTTTTTTTGTCTTTTCTCGTCATTATTTTAACTTCAGTGGCAATTTTTATTTAGTTGATGCAAACTTCATAATAATTTGGGTGTCTTTTTACCTCCCTCACAGAATTATTAATAGTACTAACGTACAGAACGGACACTCATACCCTCCCACCCGAAACAGATATTGCACCTCACCTCGCAGATTTAGGGTAAAAATCGAGACCAAAATAATGCAAGGATGTCGCTTCAGCCGCCCGGCTGCTGCGACTACTATAACACAGATACAGTAAATAACCAACCTTTCGAGTAATACGCACATTTACGCGTGCGCGTACGCGACCGAATCGAATTATTCGTAATAGGTATCGCGCTCGCCGCTGTTGTGTGGTTTGTCCAGATTTTATTACAGAGCTTCACAGAGGTCGTCAATTAGCTCGTTAGCGGGGTTGACAGTTAGCTAGACTCAATTCAGGCCAGCAGCTCATGGTCTACTAAGTACAGTTGTTCGCTAAGGATCTATATTGTATAGTCTCATTAGTTCGCGGTTTCTGGTAGAGGTGAAGCTGTTGAATTGGCTGCTTTTAGGTCAATTTCTCCTTCAGTGTAGCATCCCGGTAGTAAACGTCGTCAACACAAGACGATCTCTTGTCGAACTATACCGCATATTTTAAGGTGTTTACTTTCTCTGTGAGCTACACAAAATAAAATCTCATGTCTGCCATAGCAAGTTTTTGGAAAAATAAAATTTCACGTTTTCAAGAAGTGGAGTGGGTGCGCGGGCAAACACAGATTTGGAGAAAGGCAAGGGTCTAAAATTGATATTTTGGTAATTAAAGATTTGTAATCACAAGCAAAATTTTGTGCCGTCAAGACACAACACTGGGGAGAAGCATATTTATTTATTATAAACACTGACAGCACTTACATTTTCGCAATGCGTGCTGTGAGTTAGGACAGGACAAATTACACACGTTTATGAGACACATACATTATACACGAATGAACAAAGGATTTCAGCTTATCATAAAAAATATCTACGTTTGGCAAATGAGCAATCAAGGCGCCAAAGAGTACCATGGCCTGGTAAGTGGGCGGTTGCGTAATTGCCTATAGACCACTGGGATATAAAAGCTGCACATAGCCAGAGCCGGTGGGTTGTCAATTTTTCCATTTAGTAGCATATGTCTAGTAATAGATTTCTTTTGATAACAAGATATTGAAAATCATAAAACAAAACTTACAACCGTATTCTTAAACATAACCTTAGGGACGACCTTCACTCAAACTCATTGGAAGTGCCAGCCTTAAGGAAGTCCTCGAACTTTCCTTGAAAACGACATACTTAGTTGGTTGCTTAAGCAAACTCCAATGAGGAACGACACAGGTTATAATAACAACCCAAGGCACAAAAATCGAAAAATACAAAAGAATAGAGTAAAAACGAAAAAAAGTGGCAAAAACACTTATTTATAATCCCTTTCTTACATTTTGAGTACGTCTCAAGGCCTCAAGGTACCAACTTTATATTTGACAGTTCGTTACTCACCTCCACTGAGGAATCTCCTTAAGTCCAGGAAGCTAGTGTCTACTAATGATACCAATGAGTTGGAGTAAGGTTGAGTCGAGTTTGAGAATATGGGTGTCAGTGCCGTCTTTGATGCAGGCGTAATAATTCCGGTGCACTTGTAAAAAGCCGACAGTAGTAAAGTAATGAAAACCGAAGTAATGCTAAGCGTTGTGTTTGACGCAGGTTCCAAGAATTCCGAGCATGTAAGAAGCCAAAAGTAACAGTGGCTCAGTATGGATCTTCGAGTGAGGAGTGGAAACAAGGATGGGTGCGCGGGGAGGCTCAGAACTGGGCGCGATTCCTGTCAGACATGCCCGCCAATAAGATGACGCCGGTGGATCTCGCACAGGTAATATTCATGAACATATATGACAGTTTTTTAGGTTTCCCTATTAGGATACTGGAACAGCGACCGCAAGTGCTTTGGAATTCCGAAAACAAGAAATCGAGCCTAATCTTCTGCATGTATGCGCGTAAACATTTTACCCACATTTTTTTTTGAGTTCACGACACATTTTTGTAAAAATCATTGTGAAATTGACGTAACATCCAGTTAAGATCGAATATATAATATTAACTGATTTTCAGCTGCGTCAAAAAGTAGCCATGTTTCACCCTGGGTCTTCAACAACTACATTCATACCAAATTTTATCAAAATTCGTTCAGCGGTTAGACTCTAAAAGTGTAACAGACAGACTTCTGCACTTATAATATTAGTATGAATTGGTTAATTAAGAATAAGAGCATTGATGGCTATCATTAATACCGGCACATAGACGTGCTTTGCCCTCTAGGAGTGGTAGTAGAAGCTCGAGATCGCGAGTGGATCCAAACCCAGGATATGCAAGCGGTATATCCTGGGTTTGGATCCAGATATTCCACGAATATATGCTAGTTTGAAATAAGGTTTACCTGATTGTCTTATGATAACGATGTGTCCCTGAATGTGATGATATGAAGGCTCTAGTTTGAACCTCAAATACCAAATGCTCCACTGTGCTAAAGCCCCCATATAAACTGTCAATCGGTCAATCTGGAGACCAGGTGGTTACTATGGCCTGTTTTTAAGTGTGAGTGAAGTGAATAAGCAAGATGACGCGATACGGCATTTAAGGCGACATCTCACTCATTTTAATTTACATGGGAATTAAGAGACCATGGTTACCTACTTGTTGGTTGTGTGTTCAATAGTGGATGTCAATCCACTATTACTTAGGACTTCCTGACACAGAACTCATTGTTGAGTTATTTTTAGAATCTATAAATATAGATTTTTTATGTTTGACTGAGCATTGGATTAAAGAGAGTGAGACGATGCTTAGCCTAAACAATTTTGATATTGCAAGCTGTTTCAGGAGAAATTCCGTTATCAGAGGAGGTTCAGCTATTTACATTAAGAATGGTTTATGTATGTACGTATGTAAATTTCTTTATTGTACATAAAAGTAAACAGTTAATAATACAACATGAACAGAAAAAAAATCTTAAATATTAACAATGGCGGACTTATTCCTATGAGGTATCTCTTCCAGTCAACCACTTTATCAGAGGAAAGTCTGCGATTGTAGTAGGAGTACAGATTCTCGGATCTTACTTACATGTACAAAAAACAATGAATAAAAGCTATCTTCAACTACCTATTCGTAATTTTTAATGATGATTGAATGCAATGCAAACAAATCTAACAAGCACTCAATAAATTATTTTGCGTGCTTTGCCGGCCGGCACCCACCCACTACTATTAGTCCCAACATGCCCGCCACCACTAGCTTGCACATGCGACACGTGTTTCGCCTCTACGCGAGGCATCTTCAGGCACTAGACCAAGTTGTTAATAGTTCGACGTATAAACGACGAATGACACAAAACCATCGTACCCCTCCTATTATACTAATACCCCCACCACTAAGAGGTGGGATTATGAAACATGTTGAGTAATGGAGAATTATTTAAATCAGTTTGTTTATTAATTAAGGGAATTTTTAAATGTTTATTTATTTCTAACTGCTCAAAAATGTTAAGCTTTAACCCTTTCTCTTCAACATGTAATATTTTATATGTATGATTAGGTGACAAATTATGATTATGTTCTAATAAATGTTCCGCAAAATGAGACCTCTCTGGGTCTAACAAATAACTCTACGGACAATATATAGATTTTTTAATGAATGAATGAATGAAGAATTGAATGAAGAATTATTTATTCAAGAAACATAGTCTCACAAGATGTTAGTATGAACTTATGCTAAAATTTTTGTTAGTAACTTTAAAAACAGGATAAAGAAAAATATATAATATTACGTATCCCATTGCCTCACCAATCCAGCTGAAATGGTACGGCAATGGTTTACGTACTGACAGTCTAGCCGACTAGCGATCATGTTCAGGATGCTATTGCCGCCCCCCCGCAGCCGGCGCACCAGGGCATCGTAGTGTAGAAGCAGTCTACTCTAGCTTCTGCGAACATCCCTGACGCGCTACAGAAGCGAGGCAGCCGCATCAGCACCCTGAATGCGTTATTATACTGAACCCGAAGAGCGTTGTACGATTTTTGCGTATACCGGGCCCACAGGCCGCAAGTGTAAAAAGATGTGCAGAAGGCTCTGAAAAGCGTGATTTTTACAGCTCGAGAACAACGTGCAAACCTGCGAGCCAGCATGTTAGCTCTTACCGACAACGCCCTTCGTTCCCTCTCAATATCGTCATCATCCTTGAGGTCGGGAGCCAACATATGACCAAGATATTTGAATTTACTTACTCTCTGTAACACACTCTTATTTAAATACACAGGTGGTAAATTATCATATCCTTTACTCCCAGCGCCAAAGACCATGACTTGGCTCTTTTTAATATTATACAATAAGCCGTGAGATGAAGCGTAAGACTCGCATACTGCTACCAGCTTACGAAGGCCGCAGATAGACGCACTCAGCAACACCATGTCGTCTGCGTAACTGATGTTATTGACGCAGACATTATCTATGTGGCAGCCGAGATTGGTGCTACTAAGCTCGCGAATTAGATCATTTATGTACAGATTGAAGAGCGTAGGCGAGGTCAGCCCCCCCTGCCTCACCCCGCACTCCAACCTGTACGAATCCGAAAGGGCACCGTTCCATCTCACACTATTGACCTGGTTTCCATACCAGAACTTAAGAATATTGACTAATTCTAGAGGAACGTGAGACTTTTCAAGCTTCTCCCACAATACATCGTAGGAAACCAGGTCAAAAGCCTGCGAGAGATCCAGAAAACAGGTAATGACCGGAGTCCTACGTTCAGTATAATACGATATAGCGTGTTTAAGACACAAGACCGCGCTTTCTGTCGACAGTTTGGGCCTAAAACCGAACTGATTGTCATGCACATAACTATTCAACTGCTTGTTCAGCACGCCATCAAAAACTTTCGAAATTATTGTGGCGAGCGAAATAGGCCTATAGTTATATTTATCCGCTAAGTCTCCAGTTCTATTTTTAACTATTGGGACGACTATCGTTCTCATCATATCATCGGGCATGTAACCATGCGCTAAACAATAATTAAACAGTAGGAAAAGCACTCGAGGTAAGTGCGGTCCTGCAAATTTTAAATGCTCAATACTGAGCCCGTCGTGGCCAGGTGACTTTCCTCTACACATGGAATTTACTAAATCTTTTATTTCCTTAATTGAAATTTTTATTTTCCTTGTCACGTCGGGCTCAACATTCAGAGTCGATTGTGAGGGCCCGAGGGGTGATTTTACTGCAAAGCGGTCAACAAACATATTAGCAATACTCGTCGGCTCACTCACACCATCGACACTCACTGGCTGGCCAGGCCTACATTGCAGGCGATTGGTACTTTTCCAAAAAGACCGAAAGTCGTTTTTTGAATGGTGCGAGGCCAAAATATCCATTTTTATCTGGTTTTCGTGGTCTTGACACCATTTTAAACGCCCTTTAAAAATTTTTCTAGTCTCACACATTTCATCATAACTTTCTCCCGTCATAGGTTTACCTTGAAGCACCCATGCCTGAAATCCAAACCTGGCCTTTCTATGAGCCTCAGCCACATACTTGTTCCAACCAACAATTGTTTTATTGCGCGTGTTTTTCCTCTCATAGCTTAATATGGAGGAATCTTTAAGGGCCTGTACAATGTTCCTATATAATTTATCTATAACAATTTTGTGAGTATCGTCATTACACGTCTTGTCACAACAGTCATTCAATTCAGGGAGGCAGTCAATAAGTTTCAACCTTTCATTGCATTTTTGTTTATAAAAATCTATTTGGGCAGATGATCTTTCGCCCCAACAAACTTTACTATTTTGGCAAGACACATTAGTAACATTAACCGGTAGGATAACATCCAAATTACATTCAATTGCTAGAGGATAGTGGTCAGACCAAATGACATCATATATAACATACGCATTCTGTACTGAACTGACTGCTGCTTTAGTTGTTACAATATGATCCAACCACCTTCTAGACCCATTTATTTCACTTACATACGTGTGAGTGCTACTGGCTACGCCCAACATATCAAGGTCAATACAAGTCCACTCTTGCTCCGAACAAAAGTTCAATAGTTCATCGTAAAACTGTTCGTGAGGATGAGCATTATAATCACCTAACATGTATACACAGTCCACATTACAACTATCTATGATAGCACTTACCGCGCTTATCACATCCGTAAACTCCGCTAGGTTCACTGCTACATCTGTAGGCATGTATACGCACAACACCAAGAATGACCTTTCTTTTAACACAATCTTCACAGCACAGATACGCGGGTTATCGCACTCAACCACGACTACGTTCTCAAAAACACTACGCCGCCATAGAAGGGCTACACCGCCGAAGGGCCGGCCTCGTAACATGCCCGCTGAAGAATCCATCGCTGAAACACCCGTACTATTGAAATCGCTACTGATTGTATCTAAAAATGGTAAATCTTCTTTTGACAACCAGGTTTCCTGTAGCGCTATTATATCGTGGGTCTTGCAGAGATCGCGAATATTATCAACAGACCGTCTCACATTTTTACAGTTAAATGTAACAAAATTATGAACCCCCATTATTTGTATGTTATAGGGCCGTCACTTTTACCAGGTGTAACATTTTTACGTTTCAACTTGAAATTTACGAAACGACGGAAAATAATTCCCTTAGGCCAGATTTTCTCATCAAGGAATATCGATAACTTGTTTTGTGGAACGAAAAATTTGTACGCTTTGTAGTCACAACAACGTCGTATATCAATTTTTTCCAAATTAATGGTCTCATGTGTCATCTTACAAATGTATCGAACGATGTCAGATTCAGAAGTGTTTTGGTGAACATTTGTTATAAACACCGGGACTTTACGTTCCGCAGCTCTAAAAGTCTCTTCCTCTCCAACTAGAACTATCCCAGCCTTTCCTTCGATGCGATTTTTCAACTTTTTCCCCTTCTTTCGAACCTCAATCCATTTATTCGTCTCACTATCGGCTACATGTGCTGTTTACATGTAATGTTTGCATGTAATGTTTTCTTTATAAATATTTATCCTATAAAAAGTGGCCAGTGAACGCTATACTGAGGTATCCTGCGTCGAGCTTGAGGAATATCTATTTGTTTGTGTGTACAGTCCACCCAATAGCATTTTCAAAGACTTTTTAAAGGTTGTTGATGGTGTCCTATCAATAGCATCAAAAATATTAAAGAATTAACAATTTGTGGTGACTTTAATATTGACATCTTAGTACATTCGGCAACAAGTACCCAATTTTATAAACCTTTTTAGCAGCTACAATTTGGAGAATGTTTTTTTTTGAACCAACTCGATTTACCGATACATCTGCTAAATGTATTGATATTTTTTTCTGTAGCCAAACACCATTAAATAAATCGGTTTTTAGTAAATTACCGTCTGACCATTGCGGTCAATTGATAACTTTAAATAAAAAATATTCGTGTACATGAAGTTAATATTACTTGCAGACCTTTCACAAATCAAAAAAATCATAATTTCAAAAATTCGATCGATTTACTTTATGCTCAGTGATACAGGTAACAATCCTAGTAATCACTACAATAAACTATTTGGTGTCATCTCTGACTCCGACGGCATTTCAAAGAATTTCAAACAGAAAAAACTTAAACGTAGTAATCAATTGAAATTCAATGAATGGGCTATTACAGGTATTCACAAGAGTAGACAAAAATTGTTTGACTTGTATGTTCAAAAACAGTAAACCTTTGATAGCAGTTTTGTTAATTATGTAAAGAATTATTTAAAAACTTTCAAAAAAGTGTGTAAGGTGGCTAAATTCAATTATATTAGGAAAAACATAAACAACGCTCCTAACAAAATGAAAGAGACTTGGAGATTAATAAAGAAACCGGTAAATGTAAAAATAAAGAAAATATGCAAGAAATCAAATTTCAGGATAGTATATTTTTTTCCCCTAAAGAAAAAGCCAATTCTTTTTAAAAATTATTTTTCGAATGTTCCACTAGAAGTAACTTCAAATATAAATTCAAGCCCTTAGGCTGTTGAAACACTACATAAAACGAATGTCACCCCTTGTGAGTCCAACTTTAAGTTTTCGCATATTGATCCCAGTGATATTATTAAAACATTGAAACAGCTTAACTTGAAAAATCTGAAGATCACAGGGGTATGTCTGTTTAGTGTAATTTATCACATCATTGGTCCTGTTGCTCCTAACTTGACTTATATATTCTATGAATGTATTGATCAAGGCATCTTTCCAAAATTTATTAAGTATAGTAAAGTAGCTGTTTCCTGCAGCTCCGCCTGCGTCAAAAGTAGCCCATGTTTGACCCCGGGTCTCCAACTATATTCATATCAAATTTCATGAAAATCCGTTCAGCGGTTTGGCCGTGAAAACGTAACAGACAGACGTACAGACAGCTTCCTGAATCAATCACTAGTTTGCCTGATGGACATTTCAAAGCCCATGTTAAAGATTTACTTTGTAAAAAGGGTTATTATAGCACTGGTGATTTTGTTAATGACAGGAATGTTGAACTTAAGCTTGGTGCAGAGTCCTCAACAAATTGACATATTATTATGTATTCTGTTTTTACATTTGACATTTTTTTTTTATTATTATTATTTTTATTTAATTTAAATAATCTGAATCACAATAAAATATTGTGCAAAATATTGACAAACATGCGAATTCGTTCGTTTACCTAGTTAATTAAGAAAAGTTTTTTCTAATTTTTTAATTGACGTTTTGAAGAAAATGCTGCAGTGGAGTTTGTGGCGCCGCTTCTACTCCACTTGCGCTTTGGAAGTGGTAGTAAACTTAATATAAGTAAATTGCCGTCAATAAGTGATTTTTATATACTATATTGAAAATAAACAATTTCATTTTATTAAATTTCTTCAATTAGCAATTATTTCGGCTACAAAGCTAGGGCTTTACTATCACCTCTAAAAGCAGGGCAAAAACGAGTTAGTAAATGAGATGGCGCAATACTATTTGTAAGGCGACATCTCACTCGTTTCTGTCCTGCTGTTAAGAGTTGATAGTAAGGCACCTGAAATGAATGCTGGTTACGAGATAAAGTACTTAGCAATAAGATTTCCAGATTTGGGCACTAAAGAAATATTGTATTGTTATTGTTCCCTAGGCGGCCCTAGACGTGCTTTGCCCACTAGGAGTGGTAGTAGAAGCTAGAGATCGCGAGTGGATCCAAACCCAGGATATGCGAGCGTTCCTTACGGTGGCACAAGGATCCTGTGAGGAGCCGATTTTCTTGGAGTGCCATTACAACGGGGCTAAAGAAGGCGCGCCGCCAGTGCTTTTAGCGGCTAAGGGAGTCACTTTTGATAGGTAAGTTATATTGTTTATTTTAGTACTTGTAAGTGTATCGCCATGTATATTTCTTTGGCACTGACAGTTCAAATTGTTATTTCACTTAAATCACTTATTTTGCTTAGTAGACTAAATTTTACTCACTCGTTACGCCTGTGATTAAATTACAGGCTACTGTGTGTGATTCAAAGGCTACACTTGCAAGAAAGACAATTTAGCTTTTGTAAGAAATAACTATATGGTACATAACTAATACAATAATTCCTAATTTTTTTTAATTCAAAATAATTTATTAATAATATAGGTAAAAATAAAATAGGGTTCGCAATTTGGAGATAACAACGCTTGATGACACTGAGTAAATGAATTAATACACGCGAGTTGCTGTATCCTTGTATAACTAACTTTTTGAAAGTGATACAGTGTTTTACTCGGCCTTGATATTGGCAAAATATGTACTAAAACTAAAATCGACTTGAATTCGTCAGTGGTTTCTAACCGTTTATTTTCGTAGCGTACAGGGTTATTTTAAAACTACTGGAAAAATTTGTAACAGTCTGATTTAGTAAGTGAAACTTAACCGCTTTCAATAAAAGAAAATTACCCTTTTGTGCTCCTTTCCTCTTTTGGGTCTGCTGGAAGAAATTTCTTTATAAATTAGCAGCTCCCTTTTCCTAAAATAAAAAATAATTATCTGTTTTAATTTTTATTGTGTGCGTGAATATCCATACTAATATTATAAAGGCGAAAGTCTGTCTGTCTGTCTGTTACGCTTTCACGGCCAAACCGCTGAACGGATTTTGATGAAATTTGGTATAATATAGTTGAAGACCGGGGGTTTGACCCCGGGTATAGGCTACTTTTTGACGCAGGTGGAGCTGCGGGAAACAGCTAGTAGTAAATAAATTAAAAAAAAAGAAGAAATAAGTTAAAACTAATAAAAAATTTAGGATCTCCCATACAAATCTAGTAATTAGTTGTTAGGATTTTTATGGGAGGGTATTTACTATTTTTTAAATTAAACTATTTTAATACGGGTTTGTCGCGTTTATTATTTACTAGCTGTTTCCCGCAGCTCCATCTGCCTATGTTTGACCCCGGGCCTTCAACTATATTCATAAAAAAATCTTGAAAATCTGTTCAGAGGTTTGGCCGATAGACAGAGAGACTTTTGCACTTATAATATTACACTATGAAAGTTGGGATTTATGTACACCTAATGTTTTAAACACTTTACTTTAAATGTGTAATAATCGCGACAACAAGAAATCATTATACCTATTTGTTTTTATTGAAAATGGTTAAGTTTCAGTATGAAAATTAGCCAAATGGTTTCAAAATAACCCTGTATTAATAATTTCGTATGTGTAGCGGCGGACTTTGCCTGAAGTCCGCCCCGCGCATGCGCGACAACCGCGGCAGCATGGCGGGCGCCGCCGTCGTGCTCGCCACGCTCAAGATACTCGCCACGCTCAAGGTACAGGCACGGAATCATTGATGGCACTAACGTACAGAACGGACACTCACACCCTCCCACCCGAAACAGATACCGCACCTCACAGATTACAGCTGCAGAGCTATTCAAACTGACGCGAATCCCGCGCAAGATGCCCACAGCAATAAGAATCGGTGGAAGTGCCGTAGCGTGTGCCATAGTTAACTGGTCTGCTTATGGCACTTCCATACATTCTTATTTCTGTGATGTGTGTGTGTTTTCTTATTTAGGGATTCGCGTCAGTTCGAATGGAGCTTTATACCACCGATCTAGAATACAATTTTATTCGCTACACAACGGCCAACTGGAACAATAGGCTAGTTTCCAAGGTCCAAATTTTAGAAAACAATGTGATATTATTATCATTTCATCATCAGTCAGTCCACTGCTGAACGTCTCCTAATGTTTTCCAAAATGATCGGTTCGCAACAGCCTACATCCAGCGTTTGCCTGCGACCTTTTTCAGACCATCTGATTTCTTATGATTATGATTTTGATTATAATAAAATGCATGTTTCTAAATATATTGTAAGTACAAATTTTAACTTTGAAATTTTTTACAGGCATTTCTATAACAATTTAATAATTGATGGAAAAGTCCATTTTTAAAATTATATTAAATTCTAAAAAAATATATCAAAATCGGCAAACCCAAGAAAAACAAGAAAACTTACATTTAGGAAGTATTTACACAAACGCAATATTTAATATAGCTGTCGAACAGATTAGAGTTCCTTCATACATTCCAACATGGTGTAACTTTGAGTCAAAACATTTATTGCTTTCATGCGTTTACAAAGGTACAAAGGTTGTTTTCAGTACAAATTCAAGGCATGGACCCTCAAGATAACAGCTGCTGATTTACATATAGTAAAATATTAGGTCTATACGGTTATAGTTCAATCAATAAATCGATCAATCAACTAGTTCCCAAAAAATTTGAATATTATTATCACTGTTCGGATCTATAATGTCAAAAATTTACAAAATTATTTTAGTACTAGCTGTGCCCGCGACTTCGTCCGCGTGGAATAGTTATTTTGGGAATCATGGGCGAGCGCTCATCACGCGGCGCGTGTGAATTTTGTTTCAAAATTATTTTAAAATTGAATTATCTTATAAGATGTTTATTAAAATAAGGTGATGTCAAAGACAGTTTTGTTCACAGTTAAATACTCTTAATCATTAACACATTTATTTGTATAAAGATTAATATTATTATGTTGATACAACTCTGACAAATAATTTGTAATAATGCATTAATTTCGACCAAATTTGATTATCATAAAAACGGTTATTGTGAGTTAATCTAAAAGATAGACATATACTGTCCCGGACATTTTTTTTGATAATTTAAAGAGGAATAATTCTTTCATACATATTTTTTGGGTATCTCGAACGGTTTTCGCAGCGCACGCAACGGAAGCCCTCAAAGATGAATAATTTTCCCCGTTTTTTCCACATTTTCGGCTGTTTTTTCGCTCCTATTAGTCGCAACGTGAAGTTATATAGCCTAAAGCCTTCCTCGATAAATGATCTATCCAACACAAAAAGAATTTTTCAATTCAAACCAATAGTTCCTGAGATTAGCGGGTTCAAACAAACAAACGAACTCTTCAGCTTTATAATATTGGTATAGATTTTCAGTTCTAAATACGTATTATGTCAAAGAATTTCAATTATTCATACTTTCTTCATCTCTTGCATTCAATTATTATGGAGCGACTACATTAACATTTTTCTCTGACAAAATCGAGTGCAATCTTTTTTTCAAAAAACAAATTTCGATCGAGATTTACGGATATAACTAGATTTGTCTAAACACGACATTTAAGTCGTGCTGAGAATCGGCCTCCAGGTCACCGATTTCTTTCGCCTATAAAAAAGTAGAAAGAGACGATGGTCAAAAACATGGAGTAATTAAAGCAAAGAGCGAGATCATTGGCGCCTCGCCGACACAAAAGTGGGCGGAGCTTGTCATTGCTCGTGCTCCATGGTTGGAGTCACGGCCGAAACCAAGCATGTCGCACGTCTGCCTTCCGCCCCGTGTAGCCTCACAAACACTTTCTTACAAAACGCTTATTACGGCATCTCCTCTTTTTAATTACTCCATGGTAAAAAAAAAAATCTGTGGTAAGCCGCCAGTCTATAAATCTCGTATTTACATATCTCTTAAGGCGTGAGAATAAGAAGTGTGACATACGAAAATCGGCGAGTCGAATAATTATCGATCGATATCGAATAATATTCGTTCGTTTTCTAATGATTTATGTTCGATATCGAACGATTTTCATTCGACATATATGTCATACATTTCAAAAATAAGGCTACAGCTTCTAATTAAGATATTTCAATAATTAATTCCTATCTTCCAGATCCCTATAAACGTGGTAGCCGTATTACCGCTGTGTGAGAACATGATCAGCGGGCAATGCATGAAAGTGGGCGACGTGGTGCGCGCGCTCAACGGAATTAATATACAGGTTGAATTTGTTTCATATAAATTTATTCACAGCTCCGGCTCCAAGCCCCGCGTCCATTACGGAGCAGAGTCGAGCCGCGCTGACTCTCCCTTGAGTTGCGCTCATATATTTTGTATGAAACTGCATCCGGAGCGAAAACGCGCAGAGTAGAATTGGGATGATGACAAGGTTTAAAAATTAAAAAGGTGATGATATTTCATGATAGCATACATGTGTTTAAATTCGTTATTAAAATTAACATAAAAAAAAAAAAAAAAAATTCTACACTAGACTTTTTATAACAATTAAAAAATCGATGAGAAAGTCGCAAGGAAAGAGTGAAAATATAAAATTACTAAAAAAATATATTGTAATCGATGAACACATAAAAAGAAAAAGCCTTTCATTTAGGAACTATTTACATAAACGCAAAATTTAAGGTAGTTGTCGAACAAAATTTAGTCTCATTACCTAGGCGTGACGTCACCACTAGGTATCCATTAGTATGAAGCGTTTGGTATCGTCCAAAATGCACGTGAATTTAACTTCGTCATATCTCAGTTAGTTTAAGTTTTATCGACGTGTTCCTTTTACTAATGTGCCTATTAAAGTGAGGTTTTTCTTTTAAACATGAAATTGAAAATTATTCATCATGCCTATTAATTTGGCGAGTCGGTCGTGAGAGAATTTTCTTCGGGCGACTTGTTCGACGCGGCATAGTGCGGGGAGGCGAATGATTCCGGCGGAAACGTGAGCGAGACAAACTGATATGGCCTCGCGTCGTCTTGCTCACACGTATGCTCCGGGTGCGTGTATCTTCGAAGAGTTGCGATGAAAATTAATTTCGATCGAACTCCGCTCAAATGGACGCATCCATGACGGACCGGAAAAAAAGAGGGGGGGGGCGCGACTCCGATTATAAGGACGCCAGGCTTTACAATTTCCTCTCCTTCGAAAACCCCTCGACTCAACGGAGTCCGGGGTTTTCCATAGGAACATATAACCGCACCCGCCGGCGAGTGCGACGTAGTAGGAACAGTAGACAGTTTACCAGGTACCGGAATGTACTCGGTAGGCCCTTCAGGCACAATAGTGTCGGTCCTTATGGCATTGAGCGTTTGCTACCGCTCGCGAGTTTGCATCGCTCGCTAGATCAAAGGCAAAGTCCATGGCCGAGGTTCGTCCCAACTGGTGCCCCTTGTGCATTTGCCGAAAATGCGGAGTGGTTAATAGCCCGCGCCTCAAACTGTCCCGCTGTAAATTTGAAAGCTCACAGGAGATAAAATTGTAGCTCCGTTAAAAAAAAATACTATTTCCTAAGACGTCTAGTGAGTAAAGTACAATTTCTATTTGACAAAAAACTGATACATGCAGAAATAATGAATGTTGACTATAAGACGCGATTAATAGTCTCTTATAGTGCTTCCTCACATTGCCCTATTTGCTCTAAATCAGTAGTTCCCAAACTTATTTTTCTCGTGGACCACTTTCAAAATTTTACTGGTTTCGGTGGACCCCCTGCTGCTACATTTCTACCACATTCTTAAAGTCGCCGAAAAATAAAAATTGTGTCACTTCTGAGTTCTGTCCCTATATTTCGATATGTAAAATAAAAACGAAAAATGGTACATTTTATATCACTTTATTTATTAAAAGAATAGAATTACAAGAAAAAAATATTAAGGTAATATAGGTTCAGGTCATAATTTTAATTAATGGGAAGGATGTATCTGATGGAGTGTCAGCAAACGATCAATGTTTGGCTTTATTTTTGTGAGCAATAACCGCAAATCCCCCCGCTCTGTGATGTTTAATTTGCTCCTTTTTTTTGTTAAGAGGTTTGTAACGGCACTAAAACTCCTTTCGACAAGATATGACGAGGGAAAAGCTATTAAAAATTTCCTTGCGATTTCCCACAGTCCAGGATATTTTTCGGGTATTTCTGCTTGCAGCCAAAATGTTGGGTAGCCTTTTCTAAATTTCACCTTCAGCTCCTCATTAGTGCTTAGCTCGAGCAGCTCCTCTTGTAATACAACATTGGCCACTTCCGTTTCATCAAATGGATTTATTATCCATGGTGGTATATCCATCGTCAGTATATCTTCAAACCTGGTTTTGAAGTCATCATGCAGGGCACTTAAATGTTGACTGTAGGTATGGATATCCTCATCAATACATTCTACCTGCGACAAGTTTGGAAATTGAGAGAATTCGCGCCGACTAATGTTTTGCTTCATAAATTTCAATTTCCCAAGAAAAGCCGAAATTATCCCCTTTGTTTTTATTAAATTCAGGCTGTCCCCTTGTAACTGCAAGTTAATATCATTAAATTTTTTAAACAAATCTGTCAAATACGCAATGTCTGCTTTGAATTTGATCAAGTTTTCTTTTAAATCTGGATCTCTACTTTCTAAGAACTCTAATATGGAATCGAAAACAGAGTAAAATCTCGTTAAGCATGCACCTTTCGACAACCAGCGTACTTCAGTATGTAAGAGCAGTCGTTGGAAGTCTTCATCATTTTCGTCGCACAATTGAGCAAATAAACGTGTATTCAATGCATTGCTTCTGATTTTGTTGACAGCTTTTATTACAAAATGAAGAGATTGGTTCAACCTGTCACTTAAATGTTTTGCCACAAGATGTTGTCGGTGGATTACGCAATGAATAGCTGTAAGTCCTGGTATAATTCTTTTGAGATGACTTATAAACCCACGATATCGCCCGACCATTGCAGGAGCTCCGTCTGTTGCCACTGAAATAATGTTTGTAAATGGGATCGATTTTTCCGTAAAAAAATTACTCAGGACATTAAATATTGATTCGCCTTTAGTGTCAGTCTCCAAAGTTCTGGCAAATAGCAATTCTTCGTGAATTTCTTCCTCAACAATAAATCGGACATATGCCAATAGTAATGCTTCATTACAGGGTAACGTTGACTCGTCCAGTTGTATAGAAAAATGAGTTTTTTGCAGATGATTGCACAAAAAGCTTTCGATATCAGAGCTCATTTCATCAATGCGTCTTTGTACAGTATTGTTACTTAATGGAATTCTTTTTAGTACGTCAAATGGAGATTTGTGCAAAACAGTTTTTAAAACCTCTTCAACAGCGGGTAAAATTAATTGTTCTCCGATAGTGTGCGGTTTTCCAGATTTTGCTATAAGTAATGAGATATTGTAAGATGCCCGCCAGCCATCATCGTTACTTTGAGATGTTGAAGCGAACATACTGTGCATGGTGGGTCTCTTTCCATATTTTTCTTTCAATGTTTGAAAATATTTTAAATCTTTACCTATTTTATCAGTATGACACCTTTTTAGATGATCTTCGAGCTTTGATGGTTTCATAGAGTCATTGCTCAAAACTTTGTTGCATAATAGGCACATGGGCAATTGTTTGTCTGCCTCTGATGGAACAAAACCATATTTCAAATAATCGACACTATATTGTCGACATTTTTTCTTTGCTGTAGCCATGTTTCGTGTCAGTTACCTTACCTGTAAAAAAAATGTTTTAGTAACCAAGTTTTTTTCTGAATATAGGTATCACACCGCAGCCTTTGTCAGCACGCGGAAATAGAATTACGGCTTGTAAAGGGACCAACTAATAAACCGCTGAGACAAATACAAACGTTTTCACAAAACGGTATCAATTTTAAAGTACATAATTTACCACTAATTTTTAATAGTATAAATAAAAATTAGTGTACTCAGTATCGAATACTGATCATATTTGTGTAGGAAAAAATAAACGCCGAAATCCCAAAATTGTCCATAAAAACGATAACTAACATTTTATTAAATCAATGAGTTCACGCGCTCCGTGTATTTGCGTATTTTTTGTCTGCGGCTTCATTGTTAAAACGTGACAAACAGGCATCGAAGTTCAAGCCCCGCCCTTTTCCCGTCGCCCGCGCACCGCTCGCTCTTTCCGAAAAGGAATAGTTTTGATAAAATAGTTACTTCAAAATCAATTTAACATGATTATGAAATTACTGTTTTATAAAATTAGTAGTTATTTGCAAGAAAAATTACAAAATTAATTGCTCTGCAATATTGCTTATTCGGCCTTTTTAGAGAGGCAGTGCTTCTCTCGTGAAAAAACAATTGAATAAAACGTGCTGTGTTTGTCTTCAAATCGAAAGAGGACAATTAAAATATCTGTAAGTTACTAAGTTACCTATCTATACAGGCCGTTGTGATCAACCGACTAGTACACGTAAACAAAATACTTAAGTACTATAACAAAAAAAGGTAGGTTCCTACTTACTTTTCTCCGGCACTAGCAAACACAGATATAAATTTTCTCACAACTTTTTTCCAAATTCCGCCTTGTTTTCGAAATTCCGGAAACAAATGAATGCGTTTGGTTGCCTTTGGCATCAAGTATTTATAGTGTTGATCAAGTTCATGTCTGAACAAGCATTAAGCATTGTCGGGCGGATAGCGCTTTGCAAGTCTGTACACGAAATTGTACGTAATATCGAATACACAAGTTTGGACAAGTAACAGTCGCTTGCCTTATTAAAATATTATCTGCTTAGATAGGTACTTAAAACAATGTAGGTAGGCCCTTATAAAAACTATGCTTACATTTTTGCTCTTTACTATCAAAAGCAGATAAATTTTCGTGGACCCCCATTAACATCTTATGGACCCCCATTTTTTGTTCACGCCTACGTAGACCCCCAGCAAGTCTCCCGTGGACCCCTGGGGGTCCACCTGGACCACTTTGGGAATCACTGCTCTAAATATACAATACAATTTTTTTTATTGCACAATAAGGATACATTGTCTAGTATACAAGCAATTACAAGAAAAATTATATATATTTGTCAAAATAGATACAAATGCTTACGTAATAAGAGATATTTTGGAAAAACAATCAATCATAAATATTTGGGCAAATAGGCTATGTGGTCGAGTTGTTCGGAACCGCCTCTCGGCCTTTGACGTGGTTCCTTTAACAACCACCAGATGGCAGCTGCTCATCTTTATTATCAGACAATCAAGTGGTTCAAGTCCTAACCAATCTGAAAACAACAATTATGCCTTGTAATGCTATTTTTACTATGCCATAAATATTAAGTCGATTAACTGCCTAATTGCTCGATTGTTAAGTAAGGGGCCAATTCCGCTAATAAACTTTAAAAGACCACGCAACTGATATTCAATCGCGACTCAATTATGTTGCATTTTTTTTAGTTATGCTCAATAGTGGTATTCTGCTTAAACAGTTTTGAATCTCTATTCATTTACAACTGGAGCGTATTTTAATGATAATAGTAGAGAAATGTAAATAAAATAAGTAACGGAATATCAGAAACGTCAAAGTTGTCATTGCGATCCAATTGCGATTCAATTGTGCACTAGGTACCTATTTAAAATAAGAGAATTGACTCCTCCGTGGGATATATCGTTTGCGATCGTGAAAGCAACATTCTGTATTTTTGAAATGTACGCGGGTGGTAATTTTTGATTTCGACTGGTCTGGTCTGGTCATGCGAATAACTCTACGAGCCGGTAAACGATAATCGAATCATTCCTTACTTGTTCCGTATTTCTTTAATCACTCATTGAATCCGTGTGAGTTGAGTTAATTGTCGAATGATTCGCCGGCGGATATCAAAAATCGATACTAACCCGCGTATTCTTAAACATAACCTTATGGACGTCCTTTACTCAAACTCATTGGAGGGCGCCCTAAGGAAGTCCTCGAACTTTCCTTGAAAATGACATTCATAATTGCTTGAGCAAACTCCAGTGAGGAAAGATACAGGTTATAATAACAATCCGAAGCACAAAAATTGTAAAATACAAAAGAATAAAGTAAAAATAAACACATTAGTTAAGTAGGCAAAATGTGGCAAATATCTGATTTATGACCACTTTCGAGGCCGCCTCAAGGTATCTCTCGACCAACCTTATATTTGACAGTTCGATACTCACTTCCAATGAGGAATCTCCTTAAGTCAAGGAAGGTAGTGACGACTAATCATACCAATGAGTTGGAGTAAGGTTGAGTCGAGTTTGAGGAAACGTTTAAGAATATGGGTGAAATGCCTGTTGTTTTCACACGGTTAGGCACGAAGTTGATAGATAGTTCATCGAGTCGATTCACGCAAATGTCGACTGGGTCCCCATCACTACGACTGAACTGACAGCTAGCACACTAGCCGCCACCGCAGACGAAATGAGATGATCTTTGAAACGGGTCGATTTCCGTTTGCTACTTTTATTTGGAGTTTAATAGTGCAACCGTCGTAGCCGATATTTTCGCCGACGTGGTTGTCGTACGGCGTTATAAGATGAAAGTGTTTTGTTGGATATACATAAAGAACCCTGAAAAGGGTTAAAAAGAACACCTGAAGTTCCCCTCAGCACTCACTCCGCTGAACACTGGGAGTTCTACCCACTTCCCGAGGTGTCAGGAGTGCATACCATATTTCTTTTATTCAAACAAGAGGACGCTGCTTATACTATCGTTTTAATCTGCGATAGAAATTTTTGCTTTGATTGAGGTCGGACCGAAGCCATGATTATCGGTCAGCCAGTGCCTGCGCTTTCTACATTTTATTAACCTTTTATTTTCTTTAATTTAAAACTTTAAAAAAGGCCATTCGATCTCCCGCGCCCCTAATTTTCTTTTCTCATTTTAATTTCATTTATTTATTTTCTCAACATTAAATAGGTACTTAACTTTCAATATAAATTATTTATTTTTTTAAATTCAGTTTTTTAACTTTGTGTTAGCTTTCAACTTCTTTTTCCAAATAAATATTGTAAAAGTAATTTGTTCTTTTATTTTAATTTTGGTACTTATTTTCTTTCAAATTTCATATAAGACAGGAATTAGATAGCGAACCGAGGAAATAAACATTTCAGCCTTAACCACTGGACAACGGAGGCAGTGAAATTTAATAATTATACGCAAACTGAGTTATCAGTATCTTGCAGATAGAAGACACGGACATGGAAGGTCGGTTGATGATGGCAGACGCGTTGGTTTACGGACAGACCATCTACAAGCCCGGGCTCGTCATAGATGTCGCCACTTTCACGCGTAAGCATTTATATTGTCATAGATGTCGCGCACCATAATATTATTATTTAACAAGACATGTATAGCCCGACCAGGAAAATAAAAACTGCATTGGCGTCGCTACTGATCGTCTTTAGGTGACAACATGTTGTATGTGTCATGTCAACAACAAATTGAAAATGTAATTTAATAAAATATAAATCAATCCTTCGTTTTTATTATCTCCTTTAAATCAGTTTTCTCTCATTAGTGTAATTATTTTTGCCATTTTGATAAATAAGTCGTAGAAAATAATCTTAAAATACACAACGGTCACACTCTTCTCTTTTTGGTAGATGACGGATAATTGCATAGTTGCCAGTAAAACAAATTCCAATATTTTTCCGCAATATGGCGAAGGCCGCTATTTTCCTGGTCGGGCTTTAAACTTTATTGTACAAATATACAGGCGAAAAATGCAAAGGCTACAAGGCACTATATTTAGTGAACAAGTGATATTGGATACGTGCACCATTCCCCGCACGTATCTGTCATCACAACCATGGTCAATTTGATGTCCACCGTGCTAACTAACCTACACTACATGGCCATATTTTATTTACTACGCCGGCTTTACAACAACAAATTATGCAACTGACATTATGTCTGCTAACGCCATGCATGTCGAGCAAAGATTAATCCCCACTTTTAATAACGGGTATGCTTTATAGATTTATAACCAACTAGCCGTTCAGCGGTTTAGCGGTGAAAGCGTAACAGACAGACGGAGAGACAGACTTTCGCATTTATAATATTAGTATGGATAACCAACTAGCCGTTTCCCGCAGCTCCGCCTGCGTCAATAAGCAGCCTATGTTTGACCCCGGGTCTTCAACTATATTCATACCAAATTTTATTAAAATCCGTTCAGCGGTTTGGCCGTGAAAGCGTAACAGACAGACAGACTTTCGCATTTATAATATTAGTATGGATAACCAACTAGCCGTTTCCCGCAGCTCCGCCTGTGTCAATAAGTAGCCTATATTTGACCCCGGGTCTTCAACTATATTCATACCAAATTTTATCAAAATCCGTTCAGCGGTTTGGCCGTAAAAGCGTAACAGACAGACAGACAGACTTTCGCATTTATAATATTAGTGTGGATATTATTGCCAGTAAATTTTACACGCGTTACATCAATTTGATTGATTGATTGTGTATTCATTCCAGGTGGAGTACTCCTGGCCACAGGTGGCGGGGCGTACGGTTGTTTCAGCAACTCGGAAGAAGCTTGGAAGGTACTGCAGCAGGCCGGCGCGAGAGCAGGAGACAGACCGTGGAGATTCCCGCTGTGGAACTACTATCATAGGCAACTTGTTGGTAAGAGGACTTAAATGTTTTGCAAGATCCGTCACTTATAGATGGTTAAAGGACGTGAAGGTTCCCGCTGTGGAACTACTATCATAGGCAACTTGTGGATACGTAATGCATCGCCCACCGTTTGGCAGCATTTCAACCTGCCACTAGTCGACAGCAACTTATTTTCTTCTAAATGATGTATTTGGCTTGTTTTCAGATGACCCCGCCGTGGACTTGAGAAATAAGGGCTCGGGATCGGCCACTCCTTGTCTGGGCGCAGCTTTTCTTAGGGTGACATATTATTTTACTTTTTATCACTCTCATGAATATATTTTTTTTACTGTTAAACTGCGCTCGTGACATCTGCGGTGTTGCAGGCGTTCATAGGCTACGGTAACCACTAACCATCAGGTGGGCCGTACGCCTGTTTGCCTACTTAATTGTATAAAAAAAGTGTACTCGACTCCCCTGATACTGTGAAGTTTAGTAAAGTTTTTTAATTTATTATTATTTTATTAAGTTCTAGACCTTTTAAGAGTCAGCAGTTTTATTTTATTCGAATATTCCCACTGTCCATCTCCTGCTTGCCCACCCGGGAGCACATTGTAACAACTTTTAAAAATAATTTCCACATTGATTAAGTAATTAAAAACTTTTTTTTTTTTTTTTTTCGTTACGGACCTACAATTTTAGCTCCTGTGAGCTTTTAAATTTACAGCGGGACAGTCACAACTTCTACTGTCCTGGTATTTTTATTCATATTACCAGGAGAACAGAGTTTGAAGGGATATTTGTTTAGTCCGAAAAAACCCCTCCGATTTTCGGACTAAATTACAATTTCTTATCTTCGCTGCCCTAATATTATCAGTCAATTAAATTATTTTAAACTCTCGATGAAGAATGGTAAAATCTTAATCCGGAGGTGAACATTGATTCAAGTTAACTATAATAACACATTAAAAATCCCTTCAAAACAATGTTAGGGGAGAAAAGTATACTAATAATGAACTGAAATTTTACGACCCATTTTTAGAATAGTGTTGTTGTGATAGCGATAATTTTACTATTGATACCTTGAAAATTAGTCGATAGTTTAACTAGGGCTATCGAAATCCAGCGATAGTTTCGATACTATCGTAAATTTTCGATAGCTTTATAGATTGTTGCAACTGATTTTCGAGGTCACGATCGCTATCGCAAAGTTAACATTACTTTAGATATTTAATATCATGTCCGTTTGACACTTCGCTCTCCGGTTTTGCCGCTCGCATATCTCGGGCGCGGTACAGTGGTTGTGGTCAAACTATAAGTTTACTGGACTGTATTCATACTTGGGTCATATTTGCGTTCAAAACAATATGTACATTAAAAGTAATCGATTCCGAAAACAACAATAAAATTGGTTGTTAATTAAGGCAGTAATTGGTAAAATTTTCTCAAGTAGAAAAGTGGGAGCGTGGTGGGGACGTCTTGCTATTTCTTTTGTATGCACGAAATCGAGTGGCAGTGAGGTCGCACACAGTGCATCCTTTTCTTGTTTTTTGACAGTTTTCGCTTCTAACGAATTTCTTTAAGAAAACTTATTTAAGAACGGATTTTAAAAAATCATTCAACAATTTCAGTTTTCGGTAGTGAAATGTTTGATATGAATGGTAAATATAGGCTATTTCTATTCAAATATTTTTTTATTTCATATTACAAATTTGAGACCCTGAATTCGAAAACAGAAAGAATTTTTTGAATTCGTTCAATATTAAATTAAGCCTTTGAAATCCTGCGAAAGGGGAAATTGTCAAGAAACCAGAAAATGACGCATTTAATGGGGTTACGTCATTCCCACTGGATTTCATGCCTACAAAAGAGATAGCAAGTCGTCCCCACCACGCTCTCACTTTACTTCATCAGAAAACTTTAAATGCCAACTACTGCTTTAATTAATTACCAATTTTGTTTCCTTTTTGGAATCGGTTACTTTACAGTGTACGTATTGTTCCGTCCAATAATCTTGTGAAAATATGAGCACAGTGAAGTAGCCTATAGGCCTTTTTTGTGCGTGATATTGCAGCGCTTCGTGTGTTGCGACTGGGTGCACGTGGACGTGACTGGCGTGGGCAAGGTGGCGCACGCGGCGCCTCCGTACCTGAGGCCGCAGCACATGTCGGGGCGCCCCACGCGAGCCATCGCCAACGCGCTGGAACACATCGCTACACAACCACCGTCCAAACAAAACTAGCAGCTTTCACCTGTCGGCGCCGGCGAACCCCAGCGACGCAATCTGTACTCTCGGAACACGGATCGCGCATCGCGCGCTCGCGGCGCACCATTGGCCTTATGCTCGGCAGCATATAAACTGGCAATCGCACTTGAAGACATCGCTACTACGTCAACACTGAGATTTTATTAACGTACACACTAGCGACTCAACAATTGAACAATTTAATATGGCAAACCTGCAAGTTTTTATGGCTTCGTGGCAACACACCGCCTTTAGCGGATAATAAAATAACTAAGAAACTCCATATTAACCCTCATATTAAAAACACGCGAAGTATTTACATAGACTGAAAAACCAAAATCACTTCCCGGCGCGTTCTTTGAATTTGGAAAAAAGAGCGCCTCGGCAATGTTGTATGAAACGGTGTGCTGTTTGAATTTAGAACTCTTTCATCTATCGGCAGCGAAACAGGCAATTGCCATTTCGGCCGAGGCATATATAGTGCTTTTCTTAAAAAAATGCAAGGAAATAAAAAAGGACCTTTTACATAATAAATTTAATTTATTTTACAGTTTGTGCCGAAAGGTAAACGCATCTGTGGCTATACATACAGCCACGAGAACGCAATTTGTACGATAGATAAAAGAGTTCTAAATTCAAACAGCACACCGTTTCATACATTGCCGGCGCGCTCTTCGTTCCAAATTCAAAGAACGCGCCGGGAAGTGAATTTGATTTTCAGTCTACGTAAATATGTTACTTCGCGTGTTCTTTATTCAAAAGTAATGACAATATTTCCGCGCATGTTTAAGAAAAATCTCATAGTAGTAGGGGGTACAGGCATATTCTTCACCACCACACCATAAAATAGCACACATAAAAGTTCCCACTTAGATTGGCCACAATTCTATTGATACTTCCACCACATTGCTGTTAGAAAATGTTTACTATCGTTACATTTAGAATTAATGTTAGTGTTAACATTTTATAACGGCAGTGTGGGAGCACCATATGAGTGATACGGCGGATTCAAACGAAATCTCATTTATTCCAAGTTTACGTTCAGCCGAAATGTAAACAGAATAAAGAAATAAAACAATAAAGTGGATAGCAAACTGGTGCCGAAAGTATGTAAAAACGTCACAATTCAGTAATTCCATGGAAGTTAATTGCCAATAAAACGAATGCTACCGTAGTACCGTGTTATATGATTCTTCAAATCATGCATTCATTTATTCTGGAGTTTGAAACAAAATTGACCAGTTTTCTAAATCAGAACTTACCATGTACACCTGTAATTTTGGTTTTGGCAATTTTCTATGAAACAATCATGTTAATGTCAATTTATCTGTTGTTTTGTAATTGTGCAATATGTTTTTAAATATACGACAATCATTAAACTAATTATTTATAACCGACTACTGCTTTCACTTATGCAAAATGAGAATAAAAAGAAAACAAACATTCAATGAGATTTGTATAGACTGTATTGTGAAAATTTAATATGGCTTTGAGTTTTAGTTTAACAAAATGAAAGCCAATAATTGTAAACATGCTCATTTCAAACGTTCGGAGCGTTAGTGTGGCGACCGCAGCACTCGAGTGGAGCGACTGCCGTCGACATATCGCGGTTTACTAGCGTCAGTCAGAAGTCGCACAAAATACAATAATCACATAGAAACTCGAAGCCAATGCAGATTGTAATTAGCTTTACAATAATACATTAATTAACTTATAACATTTTAATTATGACTAAGTAAGTTAAGTACCTATTATAAATAGACTAACAACAACAATAATCACGAGTTCTGTAACGGACAGAGGTGTGTCGCGGGTCGATAGCACGGGGGCGAAATGAAACATCGATGCTTATTGACCTAAAAATGAAGAAACATTTATTTTCAGTATGTCTTTTGTAAAATTTAATAACAGAATGAATCAAATGTGAGATAACAGAGCGGAGTACTTTCCATTTCGATAGTATAAGTTTCACCAACAATAGAAATATAATATTTATCAAGTCATTTACAGATACAATACAATTAATGCTGTACCAATAAATCTAATTTATTCGTTTATTGAGTTAGTTAAATTTAAACATTTATTACGATGCAATGTACACGGAGTGAGGGCGGGCGAGGCCGCGGAAACGGGCACAGTATATTTTTTTTTGGGTTTTTTTTTTCAATTTTATCTTCACGTACTTTATAAATATCTCATACTTGAAAAAAATTTACATTAAAATGTATCGGAAAGGTGCGGACGCTAGCACCGCATACACTAGGCGTGACGCAAACAGACGCACGCACGCACACATACATTACAGATCGGAGCGACCGATACAAATATACACAAATATAAATAATGAGCCGACACGAATCCGAGACTGGAACCACCACTTTGCGACGCACACCTATTCGTTTCCCTTTGTACCGCTACAGTTAAAATTTTTCTTACATAGTAAAATTAACGGAATACTTTAAAATCTAAATAAAAACGGCGGCCGCGCCGGGCAGCGCCAACTCAAACGATGACAATATTTAATTTATCGCAAACACTAGAGAAATGCAGGTCCAATACGATGGCAATATTGTGTGTCATGAAACAAAATGTATATTTAAATTCTCTGCTTTTTACACACACACTAGCCGGCGGCTCACTTCGACGTCATCATGGTGACGAATTCTGTAAACAAACAGATTGGCGGCGTTAGTATACGGTGGCGCTTCAGCTTCACAATAAATTACAGGGACGCACAAAAAGTGGAACGATATTTTGTCATCTTTCACAACCTTATCATTTTTTCTTTAATGTCATTCCGTTCAAATTTTTCCACGTCCGTGATCATTAATAATAGATGTAAAATATAGTCAAGAAATTGTTTCACATAAACCCTTGCATAACATGTCTAAGTTAAAATGTTATAACACAAATATTAACACAACGGAAATGACCGACAGATAAACAAAGATGCACTAGAAATCATAGATTAATAGACAGAAATTGCTATGAGAGGCGAGCGACCTCGAGCGAGGCGGACGTCGCGCAACAAACAACATAAACCGAAGAAACTTTACCTCGGCATGCCACTACAAGGGGATTATGTGAAATACCACCCTCCGGTCACCGATTAAAAGTAATAATAGTAAAATTAATGATTTGTACAATAAAATGCCAGCCAGTGCTGCGAGTATCCGAAAATTTGCCGTGCGTGTATGGCCTATGTTGATAGTTTTCTTTTCTGACGTTTGCTGCTCGTTCGGTAAACGATTCATTCGGGTGTGAAGCGTATGTATGTACAGTCGTAAGCACTGGGAGATCGCCGGGGAACACCAGGTGGTATTTCTAAGAGAAGGCTATACAAATATTAGACACATGCGTTTTATACTGCCCAATAAAGTGTCAATAGGGGAAACGTTAACATGTTAATTCTCTTCATTCGCATAGTTTAGTGGAGGTCGCTTCAACTGAAATTGAATCTACCAGTGCATCAGTATGGGATATGTCTTGGAAATGTCTATGTATGAGATCATAGATCATTTATAGAGTCAAAAGTTCCTTAGAAAGCACATCTCTAAAGTAGTCTTTTTATTTATTACACAGTTATCAACCAGAGCCACGAGGCGCTTAAAACCAGCGCAAGCGATAGGGACAGTAATTAATTTCCATTATTGACACTTCAATTGGCAGTAAGAATAGAGCGCGCAGGAGCAGCGAAGCGCCAAGCTGGTCCTTCGCTGCTCCGCGGCCGGGAAGTGAAGTGGTGAACGTCCCAGCGGTAGTGAGGGGGAGAGCTCGGAAATGGCGGGAGCAACTAACATATCCAGGGAACAGTTAATAACGAGCAGCAAACCATTCAGATTAACACTGGCATGTACCTATTGTCGCACCGGGCTCGACGTAGGCCGTTGGTTTCGTTTCTACACACTACTGGGGGAAATCGTTTCGAGATCACAGCTTTATCGTAGAGTGTTTTCTTATTGTTAGTTAGGGAACTAATATCACAAGAGCGAGGGCGTGCCGCGCGCTAGCGGCTGCCGTCGCCGCGACCGAATATGAATTGCGCGAGCGCATGGAAGTCTGCAAGAGAGAGAACGAGTCATTGCGGGCGCCTGCTGCAGAACGGAGCCACGCGCGAGAGCGAGTCGAGGGGATCACGCTCTGTTTACACGTTTTTTTGGTTACTAAACATATAACAAGTTTGCCGAGTGGATCAGGTATATGTTAAAATTCAAAGTACTATATACGTGTAAACAGGTCGTGTATTTAGCACACAGTTCATGTTAGGTCTGTCCGTTTATCTGTCACGGCTGTGCAAAGATTCAGGAGATCCAAAAGTCGGGGTTTTTGGAAAAGTGTCATTTTATGTTAATTTTCTTGTTGTTATGTACAAATTATACTGAGTAAATGTTTAGTTTGTGTACGCATCAATAGCACATCGGTGGCCACGTGACGCTGGCAAACGCCCAAATGCAGTTTTTCATCGTAACATAACACTGATTCCATGCACAGCGGGGGCCAAGCGTCGTTTTAGCAAGCAATGATAGTACGTGATTTTTACAATCATTGACTCGCTACGCTTTCGCTTGGGGCTTCGGCATTACTCGTGGCTATGATATACGGGACGGTCACTCGGTCGAAAACTTGGGAAACGCATGAATTTTTATACCAGACTTTCTTTTTTGGTAAAATGAACCAGTAATACTGGTCCAGTATGTACAATGTCATGCGTGTCGGCCAGATTTTCGGACCGCTGTGTCTAAATGTCAATGACGTCAAATCATTCAACTACGTATCTTACAAATCTAGCAAGGTGAAGCATTTGTACATTTGTTTTAAACGTTCATTAAAAATTTACAATAAATTTGTAGTCTGCAGAGGTGAAACAATTAATAAATTATTCTTCACGTTTGTAAGAATTTGCAACAATGAAGCAACACACATAGACGAAGGAGGTACATACATTTCAAAGAGGTCTATTCTAGTAAAATATACTTGAATAGTTGCTGGTGAACAAAAATGCGATATTCGTAAATCATAAGTAAAGGATAAACAATTTCGTTCGGCTTTGGATCTTACGAAGGAAAATACCTACCATCATCATTAATCTTGTCGACATAACAAACCCTGACTGGTAGCGGGAGGACTGATCAGTCTCAGGGGTATCTTGTACAAATATCTGACAGAGGGTGGCATTAGTTCAATCCTATCACGTATACTTATGCTTAACTACTATGTAACTTATGCTTGACAAAACATTCACAAGTGAGTTTCTGCGGGTATTTTTTAAACGAAGGCAGCTGTATTTGGAGACACACTAATCAGCTTGCCTAATTTCTTGTGAAACAACCATCTTTGTTTTATAAACTTATCACATTCAAATCTCAATAAACCCACAACTCATGTTTTCTAACACCAGCGACAAACCTGTCTCAATGTCGGCCATATTTGTTTACATTATTGTCTTTTTCCATCGAGACAGAGTATACACACATGCCAGTACAGATCGTCAACACTCACCCTCGTAATTGACCTGACCGTCGCCGTCGATGTCCGCCTCGCGAATCATTTCGTCGACCTCCTCATCAGTCAGTTTCTCCCCGAGGTTGGTCATGACGTGGCGCAGTTCAGCGGCCGATATGAACCCGTTGCCGTCCTTGTCGAAGACGCGGAACGCTTCACGGATTTCCTCCTCGCTGTCCGTATCCTTCATCTTGCGCGCCATCATCGTTAGGAATTCTGGGAAGTCTATCGTGCCGTTGCCTGTAAAGCGATATTGAGATATTGTTATTATTTATGTTTGATGTAACGAAAATTTAAGTGAATACAGTATTGGGTTAACAATAGACACGGAAGTATGATAGTAGCGTCTGGTTGATACGAAATATCAGTAATTTAGACTGTATCGACGAGTTAAGGCTTCAAACATCCCAACGGACATCCGTGACTATGACCGCACGAACGTTTCCAGAAAACGTCATTAATAATGTGACGTCATTCTTTATTAGGTAAGTAGTACGCGAAAAAAACTGCATGAACTACAGAAAAATAAACAAATTGAATTCTCCTTTCCCACTGATATCTCAATGTAAAAACAGCAATCATATGGAAAGGCGACTGCGGGCGATGAGTCAGCAGACGAAAGCTACCAAATTTACAATTAGCATAGTATCCAGCACGATTCAACAATGTGCCGCTATTACCGGCGATGATCCCGGTACTCCCAGTCACATCCAGATGTTTCCTATCACCTCTCGTATGCTCGATAACGAGTGAATAGGAACTCAATGCCTGTCAAGACCGCGAATTATGGCGTATTAATGTACACAATCAACGAATATGTTGTTCATTAATGGTCCATTAATATGCGAGAATATGTATTCCGATGTTTGGATCCCGATGCTGTGCTGTACGTTTCCACGAACAGACAAACAAACATTGATTTCTGGGAATCTATAAAACTTTGGCTTTTGTAGTGAATTTATGAGGAAATGTGCCGTTGAAGCGAATTTATAATTTTCAATGCACAGTTGTCAATTAGTTAGCGTGAAGGCAAGGAAAGGCGACTTAGTGACTTCAGAATTTGAATACGGTGAACTTTTATAATATGGAGCTTTTATTATATACTATTATATATATATAAAAGAACGTGTTTAAACATTAGATATAAATAAGTAGATAGGGAATGATTCTTTTGATTCATAAAAAAGAATCAGTCTGCAACGCGTTGCAGACATACGATGGCTACGGGTAACTCATTTTAATCATGAAATCAGCGCATATACAACATGTCATGCATAATATAAACCATAATAAGCTCTTGTTGACATGGTTACACTAATTTCAATTAGCTTGTGCTTACTTTAGCACGACACTGTGTTACACCCATCGCGTGACTAAAGTCATACAAAAAATATGGGCTCTTAATGAAAATTAAACATGATAAGACCTTGTGGAATTTTTTGGCTGCCCATAACTGTTTTATTGCCGTATGTGTGAAGTAGCTGACTTGGAAAAATTATTATAAAATTTATGTATTTATTTATCAAAAAGCTTAACCTATCATTACAGAAACAACGTCGTTACAATTACGTGTTTTCGTGTAAACTGATAATTATTTGTTCCGTCTACAGCATGGTAATGGTAGTTTCTAGTTTTAGCAACCGGAGAATATTTACCTCGTATATACGTTAGCATAAAATGTGAAGGCAAATGTTTGTAAATTGTTATCACCCACGTTTGTCAGAATAAAGTAAGGAGCTGGCGTTCAATTGGTCAATCTATCCAAATAGAGACACCTGTGACAGACATTGTTAGCGATCAAAATTAAGCGATAAGCCGAATAGCTTTACATTCATAGCGCGATCACGCAGCCAGCAATCGTTCCACAACGCTCATTAAAATGCCAATAACACTGCACCTCAATAGCCTCTCCGTGCGCTGAGGTGGGTCCGCGACTCCGCGCCTATGCTGTTCGTGGCGCGTTTTGGATGCACTACGCATGAAATCTTCAGAATTTGATAGGAATTGTCTATGCAAATGTTTTTCATTTATTTTCGTCGAAATGCCTACTTATATATATATATATAATAAATATTCTCTGTCACGTCACACATCAGAGGTATAATTCCGTTTCGAGATGAAAGGATGAAGTGAGCGCGAAGGGATTTGCTAAGGATTTTAAAGCTTAAGCCAGCTCAGTACGTGTGGAGAATTCAAGCCAGGAAATCGGGTACTTAATATTACGCTCGCGTGTAACATCGAGGATAGGTATATCATAACTTCATCAGCCATTCTATTGCCCGTCAGTTATGTTAGTAACTATATTTAGGTGTCAAGTACGTCTTAAGGTTGTTGTATTAAATATTAAGTATATTTATGAAACGGAACGCAAAACAGGGTGTGATGATATGTATGTATCATGTATCCATACTAATATTATAAATGGCCAAACCGCTAAACAAATTTTGATCAAATTTGATATGAATATTGTTGAAGAGCCGGGGTCAAACATAGGCTACTTTTTGACGCAGGCGGAGCTGCGAGAAACCACAACTATTGTATCATAAATAATTACCATTTTACACTATCTAAGGTCAACCTTAGATAGTGTAAAATGAAATGAAATTGAACTTATTAAGACGACATAAGAGATGTCGTACTACATACACGCTATCTAGCATCGTCTGAAAAGTTTAGCGAAGTCTGCCTTTAGTTATTCAAATGTTTCCGAACATTTATATGTTTACCAACATCTTCGACGGCAGATATGTATGACAGCTGAATCGAAAACTAACACCCATATTCTCAAACTTAAGTTAAGAATACGGGTGTAAGATATGAAACTTTGAAAATTATATTTCACACTAAACGTGTCTTCGGTTTTCTTGAAGCAGATACGTCTTTTCAATCATTCAAACATAGTATTGCCCTGTTGCATATGTAGTAGAGGTGAGTAAAGGTGACCTTTTCGGGGCAGCAATAGTTCCGGCCCAGGTGGCGGCGTATTGGGCTCACGGAGTATGAGAGTTGTCGACACGACGAAGAAGTATTGCCCAGCGCTAAATCAAGATTGATATGATCATGCGCAAGCGCATACATCAATCTCCTGGTACGCATGACATGCATCTGTCATCGCATCGTCCGAGTTGAACGCACGGTGCGGGCCTTCGCAAAAATAAGTGCGGGTTAAGTTTGGCGCGTCTAATTCTGGGTTAACCTTTGCGAGGTGGTTCGCCGGCTAATAATAACCGCGGCGCTGAGCTTTCGAGAATGCAGGCCGGTCGAAGCGGCCGCAGCGCACCTGGACCACACTATCAATCGTCGGGTTCATAGTACTGCTGGTGTACTCTGCCAGTATTTATGTCAACGACCAATTGTTTTACAGCTCACTATCATGGTAAATTGGAAGCTCGAATAAAGAATTAATATTTTGAAAATTCTCAAGACATAATATAATTTAAACAGATGTCACAGGAAATAAAATCAGTTAAGATTCTAGCGAGTTATGTGTGTTGGTACTTGTGCTTGGATAAAAGTATCACTAATTCGCATGGAAGGGACGTGAAGCTCAATAATCTCTTCATTGTTCTATTGTCGGCTTAAAATGGTGAGTCTTACTTGGCCAGTGGAATTGGCGATCATTATACTCGTATGATTCCCTAACATATGTGCGTGATAAGTTCCCAAGTCGATCTCGCTGGTATGGCCTTGAACTGGGGCATCCGTATTATTTATTGTTTTTACTCCGCTCCTTGTTATACTTTATGATACTCGATGAGATAAGTTTATTTTCATATGGGTTGTGTCGGAATTCGTGAGGAATAATAAACATTCAGTTCGTGGCAGCGTCCACGACTCAATCTTCATCGTATCAAACAGTTCGTTAATAAAATGACACTAGACTCTCTAATCTAGAGAGTAACAAAATCTAATTTGAATTCGAGATCGTAATAGACTATTTAGTCAACAGCCCACACTCCTCCCGGCTGACAACATACTTTGTACATCACAAAACGCCCATCTATCACGTTAATTACTGTCTAACTACTACACTGCTCAAGTGCTAACTCATATGCTATCTTTGAACCGTCCTTGTTTTTATTTAGATAGCCGAATTGGTATTAATCATCATGTAATGGCTACTGTTAACAAGGAAAATGTATAATTTAACAAATAAAGCGATGTGGTTTTATGACACACCCAAACAAATGCCCATATAAATCTATTTATTTTCATTTACATTGAAATCGTGTAAAAGAAAATGAACACTTTACAATGGAAACAATCAGCAATCAAATCTGCACTCTAGACGTGATAGCGTAAACACGTCACTTAAGGGAAAGTTCCGCATATTAACGTCATGGCTAACAATCCTGTCTGAACATTATGTTATGAACTTCTGACCTTGACAGTGGTAACTAACTATATCTTGCCTGTGCAATGTTCAAATATGATCTATCCGAACAATTTAATTTATTAATATTTGTAAACCAACATATCGCTACTACACTACGGGAAATACAATGTGACAATAAATAGTGAGATTCTTCGAATAACTTCCTCTTTCTGTAACTTCACACGTCGAGATTTACAAACATTCAATCAAACGTTACAGCGAGTGTGATGTGACACTGAACGGGTGTATTAATTTAGCAAAGACTACACGTGATGTCTAATTCGAGATTATTGTACAAACCATACTAATTGCTGCCCGCAAATTACACCACGAAATAATTTGGTGCATGTGTGCATTATAACCTAAATGATCATGCGTTGGTGTATGTTTTTATCAACGAACAACGACCCAGCCAAATAGCGTAGGCACATATTTTTAATGACATCGACAATATGGAGACATTTTAGTAGTAATTATGATCGCTAGTAATGAAATGTCTATTGGTATCAAAGCACTGCTGTGTGAAACTGGGAGGAAACTTTAGTTAACGATCGAAAATAGCATAGCGTGAATACGAAGCCTTAGCAATGGCAGCAAGGACGCTTGACTCAGCGGCTGCCGTCAGCCTTTAGCATACCGCCACATTCCATATACGAAGCGTGTTTCGATTTAATGAGCATCTAACTAACGCACTCATTGCAGTATTAATGTAAGTTAAATCTTAATGAATTTGTATGAAACTGAGAGAACAAGAATGGCATGCGGAAATTTTCTAGAGTCTAGTCGGGTTAGTGCTCGAGTTATGAATTCCGAATAGCAGTGTCCGATATAACTAACGTCGGAACAGGCGCAGATGCAGGTTATGCTGCATTTTCACGAACGAGGCAAGGCAGGGCGATGCTCCACGGTGACCCGACACTGCGTGTAAATTGTGACAAACGGACTGGCAGGGGGCCAGCGAAATATGCAAATTCATTCGCCATCTGCAACCGCCACAGACGAATCAACTGTTACGTACGATGTCAACACCTCTAAAGATTACACAAGTTATGTCCACTTTTGCTGTCCCTTCTTTATGACTGTAATCTTTTTTATTAGTCGAGAGTTAATTATGTAAAGGTGTGGTGTCTGTAATAAATACGCGTGACCAAGTCATTACAGAAGAGTTCGGAAATAGAACGGTAGATTCAGGCCTGTGATTCAGAATCTTAAAGGGCGCCCGTCGAGCAATTAGGACGACAATGGGTCAGCTATTTGGGCAATGTTCGGGGGCGTAGCTCCTGATGAAACGGGCCGATAGCGAGCGGATAGTTTGGCGAGCTACCAACAGTCTGGATTGACCAACCATGGCGAGGTGAGCTATATTGCCTTTTACAACGGCTAACATATATGTTTATATCGAACACTGTTTACACAGCTCAAGGTCGACTGCTAAACAATATAGCATTTTGATTGATATAAACGATAAGTCCGGCAAAACATGAAGCCGTTTTGGGTCGGGCGATTTCAAGGACGACCGCAATCAGAATCATTTATTTTGCTAGAATACATGTGTAACCTTATCGGTCGTAAAAGAACCACGAAAATGAGAGTAAAATCTTAAAACAGGGATCTAATGAACCGCATGTATTTTGTCACAAAGTTACACAACATTCCACCACGTCAGGGCCAATCAATGCCGCCATTTTATCTCATTTACACAAGACGAGATCTGGACACTAAGCAGAACAGCCAAATCAGATAAATTCGGCCGTATTGGAATCTCGTTTATTAACTTAGTTTGGAACGTGCGACATAAATGTTCATTGCGTTAGCGTTTCAGATAACACAAGGTAACATACAGCACCAGGCACCGATATGGTGGCAATTAGCGACCCAAAATGCGACAGCAAGAGGAAAACAAATAGCTGTGGAAACTGCCCGAGCAGGACAATGGATGACGGTCAGCACGCAAGGCACAAATTAATGTCGTGAGAAATGTCACGTATTCCGACCATTCCAGTCAGTTTTAGTGTCCTCGCCTCCTTTAAGGTAAAATCGTCGACATAAACAACTGTTAAAACATAAATTAGTGTCTATATTAAGTCACCCAGGATCAGTGGGCTACAAACAGGCTTGGTGATATCACCGCTAACGGCCGCGGAGGAACCTAACGTATAATCTTGAAATCATTCTACAATGAAGTCATCTATTGAGTCATTGTATAACATCTTTATCATTTCAAGAGGCACCCGAGGATGCTAATGCAGATAATGCCCAAAGATATATTCAGTAGCTTAATAATGAAGCATCAGTTGCTTCAGTTGCTAACTCAAAGTATTGTTTTGTAACACCGTGTTTCCTGGTGAAAGTGGTATAATAGACAATGGTATTTTACTTGGCTAATTAAAAAGTACTGTAAGCGAGTGACAAGATGTAACGATTATTCATCATATTAAAATCTAGTGTAGCAAACAGTTTGGTGCGATCTAGAACGGGGGGGTGATCGGTTCCCAGTCGATCGATGGCGGGTTGCTTGACCGGCTCGTAACCTATTTTTATTGTGATCCCGGATTAGAAGCGTAAACAGGCGCATGCGTCGTGCGAACTCTCTGTACCGTACATCTCTGTGGACATAAATCATCGGGTAGATGATATATAACACAACTGTCGTGATTGCCATGGATTAGACAGCAACGTATTTTCCATATAAATCTCCAACAGAGGCGTTACAATCTTAACGAATAGTGACTTGCAAGGGTATAGTAACAAACTAGTTTAAGTCAAACTTGATTCTTGTTTCAGGGACGACATAGGCATATAAATACTAAATTTCTGTAAAGCAAAAATTGAATGTCTGTACTGATTGCAAACGTAGGACTGCTGAACTATCTCGTTGAAAGTTCACCGTTCATTACCGTGATTTGTTTCATGGACACGCTCATTTATCATCGTACGGCCCTATCCCCTTCGATTCTACTGCAATCAATCAAATAGTATTCGTATAGATTCATCAACTCGATTGTGCGATCGTAGTAAACTAGATTTATTCAAGACGTTAGGCCGGGACGGGTCAATCGAAATTGTCGGCGCGAAGCGCTGATGCATAAACGAGCCAATTGATCGTTTGTCTTAATATCATGCCGATAAAAGGGTGTGACGACTGTAATAATCGTCTTCGAATTTACAGTTTCACAATAGATCTTTCCTATCACCGTCTTTGTCATGCACGAAGGGGTTATAAAGTCAGCAACAAACAACCACGACAGACTCCGATTATTATTGAATCCTAAATAACCATTATTTTTTTCGGTTCCGTTTGCAATACTTCAGGCTTTTTTTCATTTTCATGTTAAGTATGCGCAAGGAAAAATTACATGTAATGAAATGTGGATTAAAAAAATTAAGCAATCTTCTTTTCCTTCTATCTCAAAGTAAAATATCCGTCAAATCCGAAAAGCCATTGGCAGCGAAATAGATTTTACAGATTTAACATAGGGTTCGGGTGTTAGTCGGTCTTCGCAGGCGGCACACGTGACGTATTGATCGCCCTCGTCACCCCCCCTCTCACCCCGTCAGCTGACAACTCACCACTCTACTTTTTGTTGTAAATCTTGATTGGACGATTAACGCCATGTAGGAAAGTCTTCTACGAGCGCTATTTTGAAAGTGCAACTCACGCAATATCGCCGAGTCGGGTTATATTTGTTCGATATCGAACGATTTTAATTCGACATACGAGTCATACATTTCAAATATAGGACCCCTGAAATTTTGTGCACATTATTAAGTTTCCAAGCTATTATTGCCTAGATATGTTTTAAATCACAAAATGTGACTCATTTACCCTTAAAATGTCTGTCAAAATCTATTTTTGTTGTTCAGTTTCTTTCTTTCTGCCTTTATCAAACAAGAGACTCTGTCAGTAACAAAATCTGGTCATAAATGTTTCCGTGTGGAATCTCGGCTGCACTTAGACATCATGTGATAATTTCACGATGCCCGCCAAAACTCTTAATGAGCATCTTCACAGCCAAAAGCTAGTCTCGTATCTTCGATAATCGCTAATAAAGGACATGTCTGGGTGGATTAGTGGTCAGCTGTCGATGTGTTGTCAAAAAGCCGAGTGATCTCGCGCCATTGTTCCGCAAATAGCGCCAGTGCCGCGGATGCTGTGAAGCCGTCCCGCTATCTCCCTCTGGCGAGTGAACGACTCCTTATCGCGACGCCCATGACATCACCGGCAAAGTCCATGCCAACTAGAGAACTGTAAATTCCGTGTAATTTTTTCATGCTAAATATATGATCAGTATTCTCGTGGTTTTGAAATCTATTTGTTGTCAGATATTGTTCATCAGTCGTGTATTCAACATTATTAATTATCGTAGTTGTTTAAGATCCGAAAAAGATTTTTTATACAATTTAGTAGACAAACAGGTAGGAAGTAACTTTTGATACCAATATTTTTGAAAAGGGTTGTATTACCTAGCAGTGATACACAGAATATGTAGTACTAACGGTAAAGTTGATACCTGCCGGCAGAATTCAGGAATGAGTTGACTGATGGTGAAAGCACAGAACATTATCGTTAAACATAATGTGTGCATATTCTCGGATCGGTGCATTGGAACGCCCTTTGATCATACGGTTGTTGCGTTAAATGAAATTCGCACTCGAAAAGCCGTAAAATCGCGTTTCGAGGTTGGGTCATTGAAACTTGGCAGTTCAGTGATGCCTCCGCGAATCCGTCACTGGCGCCAGTGACTAGCAAACACGAATTTATTGCATTTACAGCTGAGCTGGCGTTTTTGATGTTGCAATGAACGGTAGGCAACGAAACGATAAGGTGATGCGCTCTCTTCCGGAAAGCATGGGTTCTATTCGTTGGTGTCACTAAAACTTGCGAGTGCAGCAGAATTCCCACATACGAATCTTAGGAAAACCAAAATACTTCTTAATTTTCTGTTTTTAACACAAAGGTTTGTTAAATGTTATTCTTGTGATCTAATGAGCTTACTGTGATTAATAAGCAATGTTTTTGACAGACATTTTTTGACTAATTTTGCTGGTGTAAAAAAAACATTACCAAAATGTATATCAACCAGGAACACATTTGTCGGTAAATATTAACTAGGTACTTTTTGACATTTTAAAAATAAATTTGGCAACAAAATTATATTCCACGTGTAGTATATTTTGTAGCGATATTTACGAAGCTGCCATATGTTAATGCTGGGCTTAAATTATTTAAATTATGTGATGACTATAAATTCACCCGCGCAAATCATGTGGACGCGGAAAACGTAAATATTCGCGGATATAAAGCAGACCTAAGTTTATACCGAAACTCTACCAATATAATTTAAATTTAGACATTATTGTTCCGGAAATATAGTGTTATCTTATATGAGTATGAGCTTCTTCTTCATCGGTCCCTCACTGCTGAGGATCGTGGCCACACATATGAGTCTCCAAGCTGTGCGGTCCTCCGAACTGATCTGGAAATGTTGCCCCCTGCATCCTTCTTAAAATGAGCTAGATTTAATCAATTCGTGAGCATATAGTTTTTGTTCTATTTCACATCAGTAAAATTATTATATATACACTAATAGTCGCCATTAGCAAACAACAGGTACTAGCAGCACCTTTAATTCAATTCAATTTATTTATTGCATTTCATAAGTACTTACAATACAGTTCTAACTACTTACAGTCACTGAATAAATTACGTGGTTTTTAATAATTATACATAAGGCAGACAGTCTCACTCACATGGAAGTCTGCCCAAAATAATATTTATTGCCTCAAATCAAATATTACTTAAGTACTCTTTTGTGTATTTATTTTTTTCTACGAGAAAAATATAAATACACAAAATACCTATGTCCAATCATAACAATAACAGTATGCGGAAAAACGAGTATACTTATACAAATAAATAAAATTGAATCGTCTGTTTGACATAACAGTCAAAATAACAAGACTATTAATTGGTTCTTATTTTTGCGGTAATTATATTAGAATGCGAGATGCGTGGAAACCACAGGGGGAGGCCTTTGCCCAGCAAGTAGCACAGCTAAGCTAAAAAAACAAAATCTGTAATCTTCTTTTCCGTTTAATTTTCTTATTCCGATTCATGATTCAAGAATTACAAAGTGACTGGTTGGTTATATCTACGCGCGGTAAAAAAACGTTACCATTCTTCAAGAGACATCACGCTATCTAGTAAACGATACAATTTGCATCTTCCTAATTCTATGCGTTACACGAAGATATTGGAATAATCGAAGAACTGTTTTTGGACCACCTACAGATAATCTCGAATAGTTTATTAATAAGCCCACTAGTGTTCTCGGAAGTTACACCACGCTTGAAGAGTGTGCCCTTAATTACATTGACGAAGTGAGGTTTGGTGGTGTGGACAGTTCATATTGTAACTTTTACAATTTTCGAAAAAAAGCCACTTATTTTGACTAAAGTGTAGATGTATTATGTGATGTTAGGGGCTTGTAGAGATTAATCTTGTTTCTACATATCTGACAACATTTTGACAGTGTGAATTTTATTTTAACCATGTCTAGTCTGATCAACATTTTATATGAACATTGAGAATGTTTTAGTTGAATTTAGTTTTAGGGACTCTTCTTCTTCAGTTAGTTATAAGTAGGATTCTGTATTTTCTTTGCGCTAGAGGCTATTAAGGGCACAGAAATATTTTTGTTCGATTCCGATAAGTACTGGCTCAATCGGGATTATATAAATAAATTGGCGCATTATCTCGACAAACGGACAAACAACAGCTATCGCTACAGGACAGCGTTATCGTTGGTTTCCGACGGGACCAATTAATTCGCAGCGGCATTGTGATCCTGCAGAGGACGGATGTACCAATATGACTATTGTCATTAGCAGCTAGGAATCCGACACGCAATGTCATGGTCGCGATGCTTGACCCTACTCTATGTTTACAGAATTATATATGTATGTAACTCATAATCACGAGGTGTGAAGCGGTTTCACGCCTTTTAACGAGGTGTTGGTTGGACATTGCCATGAATGGCAATTTTCATAGTACCTAATAAATATACATAGTATAGCAAATTTTTTGACGAAGTTGATAACCACTATATAAAAATATCGATTAACGGATATTTATCGATATAGGTGAAGTTATTATTACGGCTAGGATCTAGTTGCGAATTTAAAAAAAATCTGATAAGCGAATATTTTCAAATACAAACGTGTATGCTGTAAATTCCTGATAATGTTGCAGAGATAAGGAAGTAAAATTGTATGTAGCAAAATAAAAATATTTTATTTTAAATCGCCACGAACTTTTGCAGATAGCTATATACTATTCTGTTGTTTAGGTGAGATATACTCTATAGTTTATGTTCCAAAAAGAATTTCAAGTAAATATCGAACGAAAAAAAGATATTGACTATGTAAACTGAAAAGATCAAACATACCTATATCCAATACATACGCACACACTAAACTTATGCGATACAAGTGAAGTATTAAAATAAAATGTTCACACACAAATTCATTAGCATAAAGACCAATAAAAATTAATTAACGACCGAGGCAGTGATGTCATTATTACGTTTGCATTTACATAATATTGTTTAAAATTCAAAATATTTTTACCCCACTTCTAATACAGAAGAGAGATTATATCCGAAAATATAGCTCACATTTAAAAAAAAAACGGTTTTGTTTAAAATAAAACATTCCAATTAGCGAGGGAAGAAATTTTTAACTAAATCTTGCGGTGCATAACTTGTATCGATATTAATCTCAACCATTAAAATGATTATTTTATTCTGCAAGCGAATGAGAACGTATACAACAGCTGCGCATGAGGTAAGTACCTACGAACGAACCGTGGGAAATATCACCCCAATGTGCCCCTAACAATCATCGAATGAAACTGACAAAAGGGTTTACCTAGTTAAATGCCGGTATGTAAATAATTGTCACGTGTATAAAACATAAGCTGATATTAGTAAGTTTGTTACTACAACTGCTTCAGACAGGTAGGAAAATTGATATTTGGATAGACTTTCGAGATAAGTTACAAAGATCACACTTTACAAACAACACGTTTGTGTTGTATTGTACACATAATCGCGCCAGAATTAGATAGTTTATTTGCTGGAATACAATTTTCTTTCAAATGTTTAATTTCAAACTATGTTCATATGAGGTGAATTTTAATGAATATTGATAAATTCGACCTAGGATATACATCAAAAGTTATAGTTATTTTTAATTTAAAAGCTGTAGGTAATGCCTGGGGCTTAGACAAAGTAATAATTGGAAAAACGATACGACATTCGTGATATCTTTCGAAATTACTTAGTATGAAAATCGACCACGTCATTTAGCGCGGCTAGTGTCAATTGTCAACCCCATACATTTTTGTTTTCAAATTGTGACTTTGTCTACGGGCCCTGCGGAGCGGGTAATAGAGACACTCCGTCGATAGTCGACACGACTTATCACGGCCGGATTACATCGTAAACAAAACATTTGCGAGTGTTGGCGAAAAAGTTTATAATATTTTTTTTGTCTTAAAGGGTTGGTAAATACCACGTTTGTCAAAATTACAAAAATTACTGCGAGTCTGGCTTGGTTTGACTATCAAACGTGCCTGACTTGGTGACGTGATTTCCTTTTTTGGTAAATGCAATATATTATGGATTTTGGGTCACCTCTATGTATAAAATACAAACTTTTCGCTCGCTACAATGTTTTAAAGTTGCAAAAGTCTATACCTATTAGAAAAAATATGTTTTTATCTTTGCAATTTTTAGAAAAATTTTGGAGTTCACAGACCGCGGTCATCGGGGATCAATTTCTGTAATAACTTTAAAATACCATGCAACTGATACCTATTCAATTACAACTCAATTACGATGCATTTTTGATATATTCAATATTGGTATTCTGCTAACACAATTTTGAATCTCAATTTAATTGCAACTAAAATGTAATTGATTGGTACTAGTAGAAAAAATGAAAATATTATGAATAACATTACTGATTATTGAAAAAGTTAATGATTTATTTAATAAGCAAAATTTTCCAGTTGCAGTTCAATGGCATGCCAATAGAATACTATTTATTGGTCTTAAAATTAGTAACAATACCAGAAACGTCAAAAGTTGTCATTGCGATCCATTTACAATTGTGCACTATGTAAAATAAGAGACATTGATACCCCACTCCTATCATACATACGATTCTGAAATTCATTAATGTTTGACAAAAACGATAGAAAAATGATCATTTAAAAAAAAAACTATAGAAAAACCAATCATTTGACAAATCTCACATTTACCAAACATATTACTTTTTTTTATTGTTTTTTATCTTATGATACCAAAAAATATGTTTTGACAACACTGCCAGACGGCAGACACACCCATTGCAATGCGGTTACCGAAACTCGAGACATTCGGCAAAAAATTTTTTAACCTGCTTTCTCGATCTCAAACAAAAGTGAAAGTTTCCAAAAAGATGTTTCACTTGTCACTTGCAACAAGTAATTTGCATTTGGTAAGATTTATGGTACAGACGATAAATTATGTAGCAAATAAGTTTCGTGAGGACAGCAGGGCACAAAATAATATGTTTAACAAGAAACAAATCAAAGGGATTATCTGAAAATAAGAACGATATTGTCGACGCAAAATTAGTTGCAGAGTAACTTATACAATTTTTGGAACAGAATGTTAGTATTTTGAGACGTCCATTGGAACACGCTACATGTTATGGAAATACCTGGGTCGTATTCTTCACCATCAACGATACAAAATCTTGCAAGTCATTAACATGGGTTAAAATTGCTAGAAAAAGAAAAGTGGGAGAAAGAACATCACGGCGAACGCAGATAAGCTGTTTTGCAGAGCTGAAAACATGGACATTAACCGACTAATCGCTTCTTCGTTCAAGCGTGATTTCCTAGATTTGGTGGCACTGGTTATTACAATGGAGCGATACTGTCAGATTTTCAGGTTGACTAAATGCATCTGACACAGCTAAACGAGTGCCATCAAACGATAAAACATTACTAACGGCTTTAAGAGGAGCCTTAGAAAAGAAGAATGGCAATATCGTATACATAACACAGTTTTCCACCTACTACATAAGCCTATCATTAATCGCGGTAACATAACGACCTGTTTCAACTAGGTCTCAGTATGCCAATCCTGTTTAGTGGCCCAGCCAGACAATACAGGTACGTCGCCACTAGGTCATCCAATTAAAGGCCTCGTTTCTAAGCTAATGAGTTTCCAATAGCCTTCGTCTTTTAAATGAAACTAATGTCATGCTCGCCCAAGCATACACTATCCTAACCTTCGATATACAATATACGTACCTACGTCATTTAATGCAAATTATCTAGAACCAGTGAATTCGTGAAGTGATATTCTAAGAACAGAAAAATAAAGAGTTTACTGTTTGACCGTAATGAACTTTTAAAGGAGACTTTGTTCAATGATAATTTGATTTCGTTTGTAGCTTTATCAGTATCCATATAGCTACTGTTTTCAGAGGAGATACAAATATTGTTCTATTAAATAAAAGACCAAATGTTTTATCAAGTGTGCACTAATATTGACTAGGTCTTTGTTCTGAGTGCGCAAACAAAGTATCTCAAATGTTTATTATTATTATCTTTTTTAACTATTTAAAACGTCATCTCATGTGATTAGAAACAACGTATTCTCGTGATTGTAAACAACTTTTAGCTACCGCTTATATTGTAAGATGTAAGATAATATGTAAAAATTATAAATGATGAAAACATTTGAGTCGTATTCGTATGATATTGAGTGGTACCTTGATCATGGACTTAAATAACTGGGTATATTTCAATAAACTACAGAAAAGGTAACTTACACAAACTCAACAGGCCCGCGGTCGCGTAACTCGAAAACCTTACCCCGATTTCTTGGCATCTCCAAATATCAAAGCGTAGATCATAACCATCTACTTAAACTAGATAGTAACTGGGGTATTTACGACAAAGAATTGCAATGATACAATTTTTGCAAGACAATCAAATTACCCAAATAGGAAAATCGATTAAAATCAATGTTATCAAAATCATGCAGAGTTTTCATTACTGATAAGATTTAATGATAAATACTCAACATGTGTAAAACACGTGTAGGTTGGCCAATCGTCATAAAATGGATGTATTGTAAATGATTCATTCTGACAGACATACGGCCGAAGAAGCAGCTTAGCCTTTATTAAAGTGACAATCATAGACAATATAGGTATTGAAACTTAATCATTGTCTATCAATTAACTTTTAAGACACTTTTAAGACACTGAAGATGAGATGGTGGTAGAGACCATCATGGCACACAGTTTTAAATGCATGGTAATTACGATTTGTTGTGGGTTTTTTACAATCAATCTAGATTTCATGGTTCTAATGTTTCAGCCTTCAGGTTTTTACATTTCATGCACCGGAATCGATGTGTCATTCAAATTTTTCGCTAAATTATCAAATTGACGACATGTCGCACAGGTATTCTCAGTTATACACGTCTATTGATAAACTATGGGATATTACGATAAGACGCTGATTATATTGTTATAACACTAACATAATTATGAAATGTGTGATTAGATTAAATTTCGAGTAAAATTTGGACATCTTTAAATTGGAATATTTCTGTTATGCTGTGATTTCAATACTAAGAATCAATGAGGTATTGAATAACTATAACTCCTCTACGATCTAGTCCTTTCGAGTGGTTTACGCAGTTCAAAAACTTGTACTTTGTTAAGTTTTCAGCTTGACTCTGACACCGCAAGTTTCCGATTTTCAGATAATGATTTCGTTCTGAAGACTGGTGGCTACTCGACTAGTGGCAGAGTTGACAATTTTGTAAATATTGTAGTTGTCAGGTCGGCCGCATTAAGACACGCCAAGCATAGGCGTTTGTAAAAAACCGTATCATAGAACTTGAAGTATATATGATATATGACTGCAGGTACAATTACAATAGACAAAAAAATGCTAACTCACCGTCTGCATCAACTTCGTTGATCATGTCTTGAAGCTCTGCTTCTGTGGGGTTCTGTCCTAGCGATCTCATCACGGTGCCCAACTCTTTGGTCGTGATCGTGCCGTCGCCATCTTTGTCGAATAGTGAAAACGCCTCCTTGAATTCGGCGATCTGTTCTTCTGTCAATTGATCCGCCTGGAATGTAAAAATTCGAATAAAATCACCCTGCAGTATCTAAACTCTAGTTGAGGTAAACGACATGTTAAGCATACATTGCGCGATTGATTATATTTCCAACGCTTGGTAACAACGAGTAATGGACGTTTACAGTTTCAAAATTTAAGTGAACCAAGTGAAAGTATTATTTATCGCTGACATTTTTTGAGACACCATGTGGAATTAATTAACCATAAAGCGAAAAACTTCCGTTAGTAACATATTTTTGATAACTATCTTATTTGTTTTACAAAGTAAATATTTGCATGGGCGTTTCAATCGCCAGACGAAATAATAAGAGACAATCACGATGAAATAAAATAAAAAAAAGAGTTACTAACACTAGTGACGACCATTTTTCCAGAATGCTAAACCAAGAAGAGAAGTTCCCTGTACTAGTAATAATGTTCGCCCAGCTATCAGCCCGATAAGTTATCATATCGGTAGATTATGTGTAATTATACTGTTTGGCCTTCGACGTCACACTGCGGCGTTTGTTATCGAATGCTGCATTACAATAAAATTTATCAATAGCGAATGTCTGATACCAATACGCTATTTGCCTATTACAATATAAAACTACGAATTCCTAAAAGTTTGTATCTTATCTCTTTAGTCATAGCGGAATTATAAAAACATTACTAATAATAAGGGAATCATTTTATTTCTTTTCAAGCTAGACAACTCTCTTCATTTTTTTCTTAAAATCTGTCTGATAGATTTCCAAATTGCAGGCAGATGAATGCAGAGAAAAGGACCAGAAAAAAAATTAGCTAGAGCACCCGCCAATAATGATTTTTGAATATTTTTTAACGTAGCTCAGTCTGCGTCAAACATAGGCATATACAAATATAGTTATTCATACCAATTTCATCAAAATCCGTTCAGCGGTTTGGCCGTGAAAGCGTAACGACAGACAGACTTTCGCATTTATGATATTAGTATGGAATTATTGACAAATGTATATTTGAGAAAATCAGCATTTCTGTACATATATTTCTTGGGTGCAAAAAAGAACACCTATTTTTGGTCTTTCTTTTTATAACAAAACAATACAAGAAACCAGGCATGGATGGATGGAGGCTAAATGTCATCCAATTTCTTTATTCCAATAGGTGTTGGAAGTGGTGTGGCCAACACTGTCAAATTATTCAGGCTGCCCTAAGGCATCTGACACAGCTATCTATCTATAACAACCGGGACCAACGGCTTAAAGTGCCTTTCGAAGCACGGAGGAGCTCAAGATAGAAAATGCCACTAAAATGGCGACCAATCCAATAGTGGTCGCGTAACTTCGTCGCTTGACACGCGCATTCGCTACGGATACGCGGGTCGCGCTCGACTAACGAGCTCCTCGACGACTTTTAATCAAACAAATGACCTTGAGGAATTGTAACATGCTAAAAATGCCCCTAATAAATACTTAATCAAAGGTAGTATGTATGTGTTGAATGCTTACTGAAACAAATACACCCATTCCCACAGACAAATAGTTACATCAGCAAGAAACAGCTGTGTTAATGTCAAGTTGTGAAAAATATTATATTTTAAAAAACAAAAAAAGAAACATAACGCTTAAATTATAGTTTCTAACCTTTATAAAGGTTAGGTGTATGCGTCACTTCATCTTATCTCAGGTCATTTCGTCATCCTTTTAAAATAATTACAATAAAATAAAATTTAAACAATCTGTTTTTACCTAAATAAAACTGGGTATTGAAACTTATACCTAGTTTTATAATTGTAGAACAGATTGTGTACAATTTATGTAAAATCTGGCTGGCCCTGTAATAAAAATTTTGTTTTATACATTTTTTACATAATGCAACATTTTCACCCACTTTGTCTTTAAATACAAAGTGTGAAATCTTTGTATGAGTGGTTATCCATAGAAGTAATAAGTTGGACTTGATAGTAAATAAGCAAATGAAACTGTGCATAAAATTAAGCTGACCCTGGTTTCCAAAAGCCATGAGTCAAAGCTACCGAGACCGAGAACCGATGCTTACATGAGAGAAAATTTAAATAATACATTTCCTGGGCCAGGAAAGAATAAAAATTCTTTCACTTCATAGGTATTCAAGTGATTGTGATGTATTGCAAGGCCGCCCTAAACAATAGAGTCTTATCTCACAATCAGCTAAAAATACGACAATAACTATGCAGCCATCTTGAGACATCATTATGATCAGAGGTGTTCTACATCAGACAATGCGGAGGACACAGACACTAATTAGACAAATTGCAGGTTAATGTGTGACGAGCAAGGAAAAAAGAATACTCAGGTGAACAATAACAATTTTTTCATGAGGCACAGTAAAAAATGTATCATTCTACATAGATTTTTTTTCTGTATCTTGCAATTAGCCTTCCTGGCTGGCTGAAGTGATTGATTGCTGTGATTCAACATAGATGACTTTCTTAGTTGCAACACTGAAACTGTCACTCAAGTGATATTAACTTTAGGACTTGTGATTGTACAAGATCGCTTAGCAAAATTGTTTCCTTTGTTTTCTCAAGAGTTGGAAGATTAAAATGCAGTATAACATAACAATGTTTGATAGGTTGGATTTAATTCCAGAATGAACAATCTTTCATAAGAATTGAATTGTTGAAGACAAATCTTTGGTCAGATGAAGACTACGAACTTAGTTCTCCTATATACTTCTAATAGCTTTGGTACAAAAAAATTATCAAACATTTTCTTGTAATTGAAGATCATCACCATCTGATAGGTTGAAAAGGGGCCTAATCTGAATATAAGAATTTATTTAATGGAGGTAGTACTCAAATAAATCACATTATGGCAACTATCAAGATAACTGCTTATAGACCAAACCAAATAACAAATTTATTCTTCGGTAACATGTTTGTGGTCTTGTGTTATTGTTGACAATGATTCAAATTCATATTCATGCATTGAATATTGAAAAGTCCAATAGGAAACATAAAAAAGCTAATCTAGTTAGAACAACCACATTCATAACTCAAAGACTAGCCTCTAGATGATTCATGATGACCAAATAGGTCTTACTGGTTCAGTTTAGACGCACTGGCTTGCCTTGAATGGGGACACTAGGCGAGGTGTTGCGCCGGCATAGTATTTACATGCCTACAGCTACACACATACGGCTCTCTACAAGTTACCATTATTCACTTTACAGCTTGCTACAGCACTGTTGGTGACCAAAGGGACATGGCAAACGAATTGCGTATGAAAATATCGGCTAAGCGATGAGTCAACGGGCGTTTGACAGTTGCGCCCGGCCGATCGATCCGGCGTCAACAGGGCGCGACGCGGTTTTCTACACCCCGGTTCGTACAAAAACCACTTGTTTCCATGAACATGCCGAGCGCCATTTTAAACCGTCATCAACCGACCGGCAACTACGAGTAACGTCATTATAACCGGCACCAAATTATGGCGACCTTTCTTGAGTTCTTTTCGGAAGACAAGAGAAACTATAGCGCCTCGATATGCAGATCTTAATCAGCCATTGTCGATTAACACTCCTCATTTCTGATTAGAATACGTTGCTATTCCGCAATGCGGTAAAAAACGGCCATCACAATAATATAATGGAGGCCGTCATCACTATAAACACCGATACACTAGATCTCCGAAATATACTCCAAAACGGGTAGGGGACAATCCCCCGAATTCACTCCTGACCTCTTCCTGAAGAAATAACACTCACCATTGTAGATTAACTTGGATTATCTGGAGCTACACTAAAAAATCACAGACTACGCCGCAAAAGCGACCACACGGTCCGACGGTTCAAATGATACTACCGCCCTCAATCGCGCGAGCGGCCGCGCCGGGAAACTCGCGACCGCGATTCGCTACGAGCTCGGTCGCGAATAGTTCCGAATCGTGTACTCGATTCACCGTATTTTCATATCCGTTATCCGAATGGTGTATTCGATTAGGGCACTCGTGTTTAGTTTCAAATATGAGTTTCTCGAACGTCGAAGTCCATGTCTCGGGACGCACGGTACGGGATTACAATTAATCCGCAAAGGATAGTCGGTTTTATATCGGGCGGGTGCGGCGGCGTGAAGTAGCGGTCGGCGCGCGCCGATTGGCCGTCGCGCACCTGCAATGCGTCACTGCGGGGAGCTAGCGAGGAGCGACGGTCGCAGCGAGAGCGCCAGCGGCGCAGGCGAGCGGCTACGAAGACGTCGACGGGCTTCTCCCGCGCTCACGGCGAGGCGACGACCGCGGACCGGCGTCGGCCGCGAGGATCACCCGCTGGCCTAGTTCCACGGGTGAGGGCGCGACGCAGTGCCCACCCGACGTCCGCAGACGCCTTCCCTAACGAGATAACTTGGGTAGGCAGGGCAAGCTCGATGTTGTGGACTCAATCAATCCTAGCTTTCTGTTTACAATATTTGTTTACATTGTGTTGCAGGATACGCTAGGGAGACTGGGACACGTTTACATTTTGACAATAGCTTAATGTAAAATGCAAATAAGACTAAATATATATAAAACATTTTTTGGTACTTATACAAGTATCGAACAGCAGTTGCACGCCTTTCAACCTGATGGCAACGACAGGGACCTATGTTTTTAGCACAGACAGATTTTAAGGTTTGTCATGGGCCTCTTACAGGGCAGGATAATGTACATATGTTTTATATTATTTTTATCAGTATCGGATAAAAAAGGAAACCACAGCCATTTATGGGCATGGCCTAACAGTTTTGTAATACAAAATACTAACCGCGGCGAATATGTTTTTGACTGAGCGTAAGCGAAAGCTCTATTTCTACTACTTATCTACTTCATTGGTCACTGGCCCATTTCTTTGGCCAATGTGTTTCGGGCTAGAAGTCGCATTTCTAAATGGGTCCTTTCAAAACTTGGCACGTGTGTTCCTGGATTTATTAATTATTTTTTGTAAGAGCTTTTCTTGATTGGCGGCAAAAAGGGGGAATGTTGGCTATATTTTTATTTCTGAACGAATCTTTACAAAACTTGGCACACAGGTTTTTTGATTTAATAATAATACATAAAATAAATAACTCTTTATTGCACCAAATTGTAGAAAGTAAATGAATATTATTATTATCTATTATCGCTGGAGCAATTTCTTCCAGGCAACCAACAGGTAGGACTTCATGATATGAAACAGGTATGATTTATTGTTTTTTTTTGTCAAGAGCTTTTTTGATTGGGGGCAACAAGGGGGAAAGTTTAGTGTGTTCCTTGATTCATCAATTTTTTGCCGAGATCTTTTTTGATTGGGGCAAAAATAAGGGCAAAAAGGGGGAAATTTTGCTTTATATTTATTTCTAACCGGATCCTTATAAAACTTGGCACACATGTGACACATGTTTCTTGATTTATGTGAAATTTTTTGTCGAAAGCTTATTTGATTGGGAGAAAAATGAGGGCAAAAAGGGGGAAAGTTTTTTTTTTTAATCTATTATATTTAGAAGTTTTTGTCTAATGACATGTCAGCTCCATCGATACAAACATGAATAACTTTAATGACTAAGACACGTAGAATAATTAAAAGAACTTGTGTATTTTACTGGCGGTACGCCACTAAACCACACAAGTCCCGGGCAGCGTTAGATGTAGGGTTGCTCAGGATACTCTTGACATACCCCACGTCCAAGCCATTTACATTACATTTACTTTTAAATAAATTTCTTTGAATCTGGTTTCTTTCACATTCCATCAAGATGTGAGATACATCGTCTACTATGCCACATACTTCACAATTGGGTAAACTAACTTTTTTGAACATAAATGCAAGCTTCCCTGATGGAATGTGACCAGATCTAATTCTCAACATTAGTTTAAGTATTTTTCGGCCCAAATCACAATTATTGAACCAAGGTATACGAGGAGGTTCACTTTGTATAGTTTTGTACCAAATTCCTTTTATTTTAGAGCGTTCATCAAAGTGTTCCTTCCAACCGCTGTGACATGCATCTTTGAATTGAGTCAACAGGGGAAAGTTTCGTGTAACATTTAACTGATTTCAATCATACTTATTTCATAACAGCATCGTATGTCTGGTTCTCTGCAAGTGGTGTAAAAAAACTCAAAAAGGGGGATAAATGGCGGAAGTACATAGCAGCGTTTTAAGAATAAATCTCGTATTTGGAGTTATTTCGCGAAGTTCAAAGAACTACTAGTTTATTTATTTAATTTAATTGTTATACATTATTTAAATATTCATAGATTAATAAATTTATATATTATATCTATAATATTATATCTTTATTTGTCTGTCTTTAAGATGATTTTAAGTCCGTGCCGCCTGATAAATCTGGAGAACATTTATTCCGGTCAAAATGAAAAGATAATAAAAAAATAATCATAAACATGAAAATTAATAAAATAGAGGCGCTTGACAGGTTTCGCACACAGGCGCTGCTGGGGGTTGGCGCAGCCCTGGTCCATGTTTAAAAATGATTATAATTTTTTTTCAGAAAGAGCGTATTGCTGGAAGTTTGCTGTTTTTTTTTTGGTAGGCGATTTTAGGCAAAGAATTTTTGAAAATCTAATCTTTCCATCATAGCCGTAATTTAATAATATAAAGGTCTAATAAGCGAAATTATTAATTAGCATAGAACTAACATAATATAATGTAAACACCATAGAGTTTCTTCAACTAACTAACTAACCCAGAACTTTATACTTATTACCATGGCTGTAAGCCATTCGACGTTCCTTTTTCAATGCAGTATTTATTTGTTTATTTATCATTACCAGACCCACAGCCCTAGTTCACTTTATACAAAAAAAAAATACTTAAATTAACACTTACAACCAATAAGTACATGAGCTATCAGAAACCACTACGGTAACAATTAAACATACTTACCATAAATATTTAAGCTTTGCTTATTCCAGTATACGAACATTTTGGTCTAATTTGAAGCCTCCATACGAAATACAAGTTCAGAATCACGTGGTTTTCTTAATTGTTGTGTACACACACCCTCACTATTAGATATTGGATGCCAGCTACAGTAAGCACGCAATATTCACATATTAGAACCTCCACAAACAAACATTATTTGTGCGTATTTTGGACTTTATTTCTAAAGTCATAAGAGCGTAAAAGGTGTCGGAGGGTAGATTTTCAAGAATATATAGGTCAGGCGTTTGCTTCCATATTGGAATTCCATGGCATTTGTTGGTATGAGAAATAGTTGTGCGAAAAGTGGTATGAATTGTGAATGACGCGGGCACATTTTCGCCTATTCATCGCAACGCAAGTAGTACTGAACGGTATAAGGAATGGGGGCAAAGTTTTATTTAGGTGGCTGGGCACATAAGATTAAAACACACAACTTCATACAAACAAACTTCTAGTTCTGTAAATTTTTGTGAAGTACCAAATAAACGCCTTTTCTTTTTTTTCTTTCTATGATCTAGAGCCCAATTTTCGAAATGTGTGATTCACACAAAACCGGCGAGTCGAATGTTTTTCGCTCGATATAATCGGTGAGTCGAACAATTTTCGTTCGTTCGACCGATTTTGGATGAGTTATACTTTTAAAAATAGGGCTCCTGGTGTGGCAAAAGTCCATTAGGCTCAATGTCGCAGTGTAGGATATGCGTGCTCATGGATTTACAACTAATGGAGGGAAAAAAGGAATGCAGACCTCCGAAGAGACTCCGAAGCAAAAAGCTGAGCATGCTCTTAGGATAGCGCTAGGAAGAGAGAAAGTGAAGTCTTTGGACTGTCCCATACTGAAAAATACATATTTACGGCTATTTGTTACTAAAACACTTTTGTAGTGTATTTTGATTATGTAATAGTAAAAATCGGCTTCTGATTCGTGGTCACACTGTTTTGTAACTAAGTATACATACCTGTGACTATGACTAATAGTTTGAAGCCTTGAATCTTCTTCATCCTAGCACCTTCCCGGTTGCATCCAGAGCTGTTTGCTTTGGAGCCCGCTTTTTTACTTTGAAGCCTGAAATAAACTGATGTTAAAATTAAGATAACCTACAATTTAGCGGGTGAAAGTACAGAAAATATAACATTTCACCTCGTTTTATGATCTCGGTCGGAGGTTTCAACTCTGATATGTTCAACCCTCGAGGGACACCACTCTCCATATAAACCGAGTAGGCAAGCACGTGTAGGTAGAGTACACCCAGTCGCCCATGAGTAGATAACGCAACAGAAAGAAATTATCGCCCTTTATGTCAGTTGTAACATTGCCTAGTACCTACCATTGATGGTACTGTACTTGTACAAGTGATACAATATTTAGTAGCATTAATGAAATATATCATTGTAATCATATCGAGGCTACATGGTCCTGCATAATTTTAGAGATTTTCGGAACCGCCTTACGGCCTCTGTCGTGTTTCCTATAACGACCACTAGACTAGAGCCAGGACCGACGGCTTAACATGCCTTCAGAAGCATGGAATTATCTTTGTTATCAATCAATTTGTTAAACATTGGCACATAAGATACATCCCTTTTGTAATCGCAATTATTTTTCTTCTATCATGTCAAAAGCATTTAAACCATTTATAGATGAAATCCATATCTCAGTCAGAGGCCCCACACATCCAAAATTAAGACCAGGTGTTGTGGAGACATGAAAGTTAAAAAAAACCGACCCGAGCTCCGAAACAACCAGCTAAGGATGCAACCAGCAAAGCGCTAGGATGAAGAAGAATAGTTGAAATACCTAAAGACTGACTGGAGGAAATACCTGAAAATACGAAATGATACGTCTACAGCCGTAAATTTGTATTTTGTTTTCTTTATTATGTCGTAATCGAGCGTGTATGATGAGATTGTGGAGGAAGCGAGGGAGGTCTATGTGGATCGTGGTAAGTGAAAATATTTGGTCTCTACCTAATCCTGCGGGAAATATGTGTGGTGATGTATTTATATCTTCTTTCACAAACAATAGAGTATTTTGGGGATCTTCTCAGGCAGAAGATCGGCTGTCCCAAATACCTCTGGAGCGATGCAGTGCAGATTGATCCGTGTGAGAGCTGACAACTGTTATCCATCGCGCAGAATAGAACACTCTGGCGCTCTTTCATTTCGGAGGCCAAGATCCATTTCGGTTAGCAGAGCCAGTGCATAAAGTATTTTGAAAACTCACGTCTTCATTTTCTCGGGACCATTACCTACTCATGTGGCACAGGTATACCGAGATACTCTCACGGGAGAACTACTAACGTAACAACGTAGTTACAACTAACTTTGTATACTTGACGTACCTACCTACACCATGTTGCCTTCCCTGCTTCTCATCATAACGTCGTTTCATTCGCCTCATCGAATGCCTCATTTATGGAAGCTCATTTGTCATACTACCGTCACATCGAGTGGGCTACGTGGTAAATCGACCCTAAACAACCTGGTTTCAGTTTTTTTGGAACCACCTTTCAGCCGGGACAGCCGAGACCTTTAATGAAAGAAATAGTTAATATTTTAAATTACGTATTTTAATGACTAAATAGTCAAAAATGTACAAAAGAAAAATATCTCCTTAAATTAATTTAACTTTATATCCCAGAAATTAAGATTCACGACATTTGTAAATTATATTTTTTTCGACATCTGATTAGATAGAAACCTGTAGATACTACGTCGTAGCATCTACTGTAAAGGTGCAGTGCCCTTGCATTGATATATTCAATTGATTTGCTTCAAAGTTTGCAATACTACTAATTGTGTAGTTTAGTTTACACATGTAGTCTACCTGATGCGACCTATCCATGGGACCTATCCCACTCAATAGGAACGCAGTCGCATCTACGCAATTGTGCAACTATGTAACATAATTAACATATATATATATAATATGAAAACTAAGCTAATCTTTACAAAAGAGAATAATCGCTTCAAAGCCAATGGTTCCGCTGTTATTCATAGTCCCTAGATTTAGCGGTACTGGGCCTGTAGACAAAGTCACAATTTGAAAACGAAAACGACATTCGAAAACAAAAATAGTATGGGATTGACATTAGCCGCGCTAAATCACGTGGTCGATTTTCTTACAAATTCCGAAAGATCGCGTATCATTTTTCAAATTGTGACTTTGTCTATAGGCCCTGGTTACTGCGAGTACAATGGAGCGATTGTGGTCTGACCTTCGTGACTTACAGAAATACATCCAGAGATGTGTTAGTGGCCAACATTGTCAGATGTTTCAAGCTAGGCAGCTTTTGGCATTTGTCACAGCCTAACGATGTATCTCTTTCCATAATGTATGAACCTCTTGGGTTTAGAATATCTTCAACATGTAACCCCCCCGAGTAAACGAATGGAGAGAGAATAGGTTTTAATTTTTTGTAAAAAAAATATATTGAAAGTTTTATAATTAGTATTGTGGACTGTATTAAAAGGCACTATTTTTCTTCACTTGTTTTATTGTTCACCCTTTTTGTTCCACTTTTTCACTGTTATATTACTGAATGAACTGAATGCCGCCATACAATTCCGCGCTCAATTTATAGAAAACTCCGACCAATCAGAGGGCTTGAATTTTTGCACACGGCACTAATTCTTTGCACACGGCACTAATGCATGCTATCTCGTTCCCGTTTATAGCCCTGTCCTTGTCTAGGCGAGTTTTTGGAATTTTCCTATTTTTCCTTATGGTGGCATTTAGTTCTTACAAATTTCGTATTTTTTACATATAAAGAACCATATTCCTGACTATTTACAACAAATTTCAAGTGAATAACTCTTCTACTTTCCTAGTTATTCGCAAAAAACCGTCGCCGGCTCTCGTTATGGTATTGCTCGGCAAGGGCACCCCTATTTCTATACATTTTCTTTACAAATTCCTATTTTCTTAGCTTATTTCTTAAAGAAAAATGACCTATTCTAATTATAATCATGGCCCTACTCTAAAATTAATCAACTTTATTTATCATAAATTAAGCTGTCCGCATCAATTAGTTTAAAATATCGAGACATGATGCCTCGTTACTTTGTAAAGATAGAGGACCATTTGTAGGATAAAATAAAGCAAAACATTTCCTCCCCAGACATAACAACAATCAGTACCCGCTATCGGTGAAAGTTAATAGATCAGATTTGGACGAGAATGTCATCGTAAAAGTTGGGAACAAAAGCAATTTAATCCGAGTACTCCCGAATCCCGGCCGCGGGTATGAGGAGAGCCTTAGTGTCCTATTGTCCTTTATTTGGGATTACTGTCGACCTTATGCTTGTATATTGCATTAAGCATATTTTTTTCCTTTAGGCACAATTTGCAGTTTTCAAATTAGGTAAATAAAATGGTTTTTAACCGTACAGCCAATTCCGGTTGCTGCGACTTGAATTTCGGTAACAAAATAATGTACTGGTCACTATGTCCTAACTATTACTACGCTCTGTGTCTGTGTGAGGTTTAGCCACAAAATGATGTAACATGTGTACACTACACTTCGCGACCAAAATGTGTTAGATCAGTTTTTGGTAACAATGTTTCGTAATTATTACTATTATGTTACTACATTTGTAACCAGGAACAAAGGTACCCAAAAATTAATACACTGTGACGACATTTTTGTTACCAGAATGTTACTAAACTTTGTGTATGAATAGTGACTGAGTAAATGTGTGCAATGTATACTGTGTTTCGTAACATAGTCAAAACTACAATACAATTCTAGAACATTCTTTCGTAATAAAAAGTCAGTGTTACTCAACATTTTATGTGACTTTTGTTTTTTATAATGATTTTTCTCTAGAAGATTTTTTATGAACTTCATTCACCTTCTGTGAATTTACTTACTTATTTACTGTCTAAATGCGACTAGAATATTGTATAATAGCAGTGCGGAGGTATATAAAACGTTCCTTGCATGCACCTACAACGAACGACATAGTACCAAAAATAAAAGTATTTTTTTATTGAATGTACCTCGTTTATTTGTTTTATTTTCTGACAGTAATTCACATAATATACAGTAAGTAGGTAGGTAAATAATTCCGGCCCTCAGTTGCTTTGAGACTGATATATTGATTTTTCATTGTGAACAGTAAAAAATTTCTGAAACCGATTTTTCTATCAGTTTGATGGCGATGAAAATTTGGACCTGAAATTTAATACATTTTTGAATTTAATCCATTTATTCTTTTATTACTTTACGCTTATTTATGAGGCTTAAGATCAAATAAAATATTTTTATTGTTAACAACAGCGAAAGGTGTTATATTGGCAAAATTTTAAAGTGAATGAAATAAATAATAAAAGGATTGCCAATGTTAAAAATTATAACAGCTGTTACGTAAATTAAAAAAAAAATAAAAAAAAAATAAGAGAATTTTTTTGAGCACACATACAAAATCTTGTCTGTTGACTAAATTTGAAAGGGGGTCGTAATTTTTTTCTGTGTTTTTTTTTTTTCTTATTGTTTTAATGAAAGTAGTTTTCACGTACTACTTAACCACACTGTTAATTTGCCCAATGGTTTCAATTATCTCCTAATAAAAATAAATAAGTAGATACAAGTTACCTGTTACACAAAACAATTTTTTTTAACTGGTAGAAAAAGCCTACGGCTTTAAAAGTCCGACATTAACATTCTTTGTTTACAAGTTTAAATAATATAAAAAAAACATCATGTTAGATGTAAGTCTATGCATACTTTGTACGTAAGATTTCTTTGCGTGTTGTACCCTCTTCTGTGCCCATATGTCTATGTCCTATGTTTGTTTGGATGACTGGAAGAGATCCCTATTTGGGATAAGTCCTCCTTTTGTTGTAACCTGTATTCTCATATTATGTTCTTTGTGTATAATAAAGATTTTTACATACATACATCCTATAGAGTTAGCGAATATGTTCATCTTGCGATCCAGAGCACCTCCTGAAAACAAGTCCTTAAGTTGTAAATGTAGTAGAGTATCGTAAGTGGTCGTCAGCTGAGTGCATCGAGCTGTAAGCGTCAGACACATGCTGGGGCAAGCTGTGCTGGAAGTTATTTAGCTCTGAAAAAATAAACTCCACTTTTAATTGAAATTGATTGAGTAAAGTGATGCGTCTAGTTGAAATTGTTTGTATTATTTTTGACCAATTCGTGGCTAAAGTCACCCTGTCTCGGAAATTTTGGATTAGAAATCTGGTCAGATCAAAAATATAACTAATAATAGAAGAAATAATATCGGTTGCTCTGGGCTTCGCTACCGTTCCTTCCCATGAAAGTTATTATGAAAACCATGTTTAGCGCCTCTTCTATCCATGAACTATCTACCAAATTCCATCTTTGTATATATTTCAAATAAGTGCCTCTACCATTTACCAGATTAATGAAGGTGTGGCATATTCGCACAACAAATAATTAGTTTGGAGTACGGCGGGAGCGATGGTGTTAGCTCGACCGCCGCAAAGGGAAATCTTCCCGCCAGGCGAGGTGGTATGCCTAGGGAACCGTGGCTCCAACGATGTTCTGTCGGAGGTTGTATAAAGGTATGCTCCAATCGTAGAAACTTCAATTGCGCGATTTAGTCCGCCATACTAATTTTCGCCACAAAGGGTACCTATTCTGTAAATATTCTTCTATTTACTGCAAATTTACTTAGAAAGTGAAGTTTCAAGTACCTACTAAAACACAGTATTGGTTTGGCTGCATGCAAAAGTCACCCGGAAGTTATCTGCAGGTTCCCATTTCGCTCAACCTTGACAATAAAACAGTAACTGTCGATTTTATAATATAAATATTTCAATGCTCGTTCCGCATAACAATGGCGCCGTGACTGGCGCTTCCTGGCATTTGCCTTAAATAGGCCCTGAGTTTTGCACACAAATGCCGTACAAAACAGGGGTGACTTTTAAACACCATCCAAAAAATCCTGTCACACATTTATACGGGAAGTCGTCTGGTTTAGTTTAACGTACTAAAGAGACTGTAAAAATTTGGCTGGTGTTTAAAAAGTTACTCTCTACATTCACTATTTTGGCTTGTATCTTATTAAGGCCTATGTGGCGCATGCCATCATTATTTAAACGATAAAGAACGAAATAAATTTGAACGCTATAAAGTCCTTCGTCGTTCAAATCAGATTCATACAATAAAGGCTTTTTATCATCTTTTTATTATACCTATTTACTCTATAATAGAATAAATGCGGCCCGCCAATGGGGCCCGCCTGATACAAAGCGGTTACTAAGGCCTATCCACGTCTGCAGAACCTGAGGTAGGTACTTGTACCATGGGCGCGCTGCCAACCCTGAAGACATTTTTTCATGTTCTTGCTTTACCTTTAAGATAACTACAGATAAAAAGGAACTCTTCAGTACGCGGCAATTATGAACCACACTTGGTTACTGTGACATAACATTTCTAATCCGGTATAAACAAATTTCGCCCTTGGAATAAACCCTCGTAAGAACCCTCAAATGCCCTCAATAAAGAAAATTGAAGTTTACTTTGGAAATAACTAAAATATTTAGGTCACTATTAAATCGACAAATTACACTATAATTGGTTTCGTTGTTCTTCTGTATTTTACTAATAAATACCTACTTACCGATTTTTGATTTTGAGACGATGTACGTACGAGTATTTTAGTTAAAATGGGCTTAAAAATGTTTCTTATTTTTGTGATAACTAATATAAAATTTTTGGAGAGAAATGGGGGAGACCTTTGTCTAGCAGTGGGACGAAATTAAAAAGATTAACACGCAAATTCTCAAACGTTTCCTCAAACTCGACTCAACCTTACTCCAACTCATCGGTATGATTAGTCGTCACTAGCTTCCTTGACTTATCAAATATAAGGTTGGTCGAGAGGTACCTTGAGGCGGCCACGAAAGTTGTTATAAATTAGTATTTTACCACTTTTTGCCTAGTTAACTACTTAATTTGTTTATTTTTTACTATATTCTTTTCTATTTTTAAATTTTTGTGCTTCGGATTGTTATTATAACCTGTGTCTTTCCTCATTGAAATTTGCTCAAGCAACCAATTATGAATGTAATTTTCAAGGCAAGTTCGAGGCACCCTCCAATAAGTTTGAGTGAAGGATGTCCTTAAGGTTAATTTTAAGAATACGGGGGTAAGGCTACACTTTGACTACTGGTTTATTGTTTTCTTATGTTTTCGCGATTGTTATTCATTAAATTAAACTATTTTAATACGGTTTTATCGCGTTTATTACTTATTTATTTACACCTGACGTTTCAAACACTTTACAGCGTTCATGGTCGCAGGCAGACTAAGTTAACATTTGTCTTTGATGTCATAAGATTACAAAACTACCGCCCGAAATTTTTATTGGGAACTATTCCGATTCACGCAGTATTGGCTCACAGTATCTAAGGGTCTTGCAGTCTGCTTCCGAGTTTGCGATTTTATTAAGTTAATGACTGGGTCCCAAGCTGGCGGTACCTGCCATCCATCCTCTCTATTGAAATTAGGATGTTTTTTAATTTCAATAGCTTCACGTAACATCCTTGGAATGAATCTGTTTTCCTTTGCAAGGACTTGAGGATTATCAAAACGCATATAGTGGTTGGGTTTGTCTAGAGCATGTTCACAGACTGCAGACTTGGTTGAGCGTCTATTTTTCATGTCAGCAATATGTTCTTTTATACGAGTATTAATGCTTCTCTTTGTTTGCCCAATGTATGATAAACCACAGTCAATTTTATAAACTCCAGCATCTTGCAATGGGATATTGGATTTTACAGGTCTTAAAAATTGGTTAATTTTCTTATGCGGCTTGTAATAGGTCTTGATTGAAGCTCGCCTAAGTATGTTACCAATCTTGTCCGTGACTCCCTTTATGTATGGTAAGATGGCAGGAAAACGATCAACTGTGTGTGGCTTGGGTCGACTTCTGTGACATATGTGTGGGAGGCTGAGATTGTTGCTTCTTAAGACAGACTTGACTCGGTGAAGCTCCTCCTTAAGATGGTGGGTGTCACAGATGCCGTGTGCTCTCTGTAACAAAGATTTGCCTACGGTAGCTAACTGACATGGATGATGGTGAGATTTACCGTTGAGATATTTGTCTGTGTGGGTGGGCTTTCTGTACACAGTGTGACTGATACTATTGTCAAGATTTCTAGTTATTAAAACATCAAGAAAGGCTAATGAATTATTGATCTCAGGTTCCATAGTGAATTTAATTTTACTATTAATGGAATTTAAATGATCTAATAAAACAGAGACTTGAGTTTTGGGGAGTACAACAAAAGTATCATCTACGTACCGTTTGAACATCTTCGGCATAGCCAGGGTGCTTGAAAGAGCCTTCTCCTCAAGGTCTTCCATGAAAATGTCGGCAACAATGGACAAACCCAACCACTATATGCGTTTTGATAATCCTCAAGTCCTTGCAAAGGAAAACAGATTCATTCCAAGGATGTTACGTGAAGCTATTGAAATTAAAAAACATCCTAATTTCAATAGAGAGGATGGATGGCAGGTACCGCCAGCTTGGGACCCAGTCATTAACTTAATAAAATCGCAATCTCGGAAGCAGACTGCAAGACCCTTAGATACTGTGAGCCAATACTGCGTGAATCGGAATAGTTCCCAATAAAAATTTCGGGCGGTAGTTTTGTAATCTTATGACATCAAAGACAAATGTTAACTTAGTCTGCCTGCGACCATGAACGCTGTAAAGTGTTATAAGTAATAAACGCGATAAAACCGTATTAAAATAGTTTAATTTACTGGTTTATTCTTGAGGACAAGTTTGCGAGAATGTTAATGTCTAACTTTTGTCTATTGTTTTTTTATTTATTTGTTAAAACCGTTGACTTGATATTTGTCATACAATGTTCTGTAGATCCTTGTTTGAATTATGATCATGTTGAAAAAGTTTTAAATTAATAGATTATTTAATCTTATAACAAATATGTTTAGTTAATGTTGTAGTTGTAGTGTTGTGTTGTAGTTAAATAACTGACTTATTTGACTACACTCTGTATATATTAATTTGTCATCATCATCATCATAATTTTTAACATATTTTGTAAACCCATATGCGCAAATAAAGATTTTGATTGATTGACTTTTAATACTTTGTTAACTTTTTGAAAGCTCCAACCGGTCCGAAGTTCCATACAGGCTGTATGGAACTCATATTAGTGGCTTTATTTTTCTGAAGTATCACAAGTCACCCCACTTCCGGTTACGTTCGTGCTCGGCTCACTTCCGCTTCCGTTGATAATCTTAATTCCTTTTTAATTCGTGGTGTAGTTTTACGAGCATTGAAAGTTGCCACTTGTTTATTCATAAGTAGATATCCGTAGATTTATTTTGAATAAATGAATGAAACATGATACTACAATTTTAAGAGTTCAACCACTAAACGTGTGTATAAACTACCGACATAATTTGTTAAGTCTGACACCAAGCTGTAAAGGATCGATTGACCATGTAACCCGCACGATATGAAAGAAAAAAAAAATGTATGAGCTCCAAAAGGCTCGTGAATCCTTTGCAGGACAAAGAAATAAGTATGAATGAAATTATCAGGAGGAGGAGGAGGAGAATTTGTGAAATGATTATGACTCGATGAATCGAATAAAAATAGTTCGACTCACCTATTATGTCGAATGAAAATCGTTCGAAAAGAAAGAAAATTGGACTCACCGATTTTACACACCAAAAAATAGCCCTCGTGGTTGTGTTTTGGCTTTGGAGTTACCGAGATCAGCCTGCAAATACAAAGAGGAGACGGCGTATCGACTGGTGCACCGTTACGGTCATTGACGCAGTGACGTTCGTTTCAGCGTAGAATATGTTGTAAAATATTTTAAACCATTTAGTGTTAAGTGTTTCAATGCTGTACTGTTATGGAAACACAAAAAACGTAAGTAAATAATATATTTTTGAATTTACTTTATTGATTTAGTGTTACACAAAATATACATTTAGTTTTTAATCTTCAAAATATCTGTAATATAAAGAAATATAAATATATTGTTTATTTTGAAATCTTCGATTTGCTAGCGACATATATTGATAAGTAGAGGGAGTCGGCAATAGAGGCGGAGCCACGACCAAACCGAGCTCCCCGCACTCTGCCTTTCGCCCCGCATAGCCTCACACAATTTTTGTAAGGAAGTTCTCCGTGGCCCATATTACCGCTCCCAGCTAATTTGCAAGTAGGTTGCGTGGGTTTTACAAACTGATACATTTCGCGGCTTTGGACGTCACTCTGAGTTATGTGACAAGTGAGGTTTCATGTTACGAGGTCACAGTGCAAGAAATAAATGATACAAATATCCAAATAAACGCTGCCAGTTTTAGAAGTTTTTAAGCAATTTAAAATCCTAGTCTAATCTAAATATAATTTTATATTTTACTAGCAGTTCTGTCTGTCTTGTTCCATTCGTTCACGCGTGATGCGATGACCAATGAAAAAGGAGATTAATTTTTATAGGGTTCCGTAGTAAACACAAGGAACCCTTATAGTTTCGTCATGTCTGTCCGTCTGTATGTCTATAGGACAGACTGTCGGTATATGTTTCATTAAATTGATCGTATACTTCACGGCACTGTTCTCCCACTATATGTAGAAATATGCTAATTTGAACTTTTTAATTCTTCTTCTTTGTCTACCTTCATACATTTATAAATCATATACCGACACAGACAAAAGTTAAAAATATATCTTAACCTCCGAACACAGTCGGAGTCGGAAATAGTAATTTTGCACAAAACTGATGAACCGTCATTTTTGACTTACTACTCGTATGATTATTGGGTTTATTACTACGATTTTGGTATCTAATATTTTTTTGTTTGATAGCATATATATTCAGTTTCTGAGTAGGTCAGTTATGGTTGACATGTAGATATGGTATGAAAAGGTTCACTATTGCAAACGAAGTCAAACGTCTGAACCTGAACAGGTAGACAGAACATCCTATTTTCTTTTTGCATGTTAACATTTGCTTTAATTAATTAGGAATTTAATAAATATCATAATCTAGTCTTAAAACCCAAGAACTATTCTGGCCCCGCCCCATGAGTAAGTAGGTAGAAAGTCAAAAAATTATTCGCTATGTTATCAGAAGGTACCTGTAATGGAAGACTATTGCCGCAGTAATTAACTAATTCGCGACCAATTAATTACCGGGCACGGGGAGTGCCGGGAAATGGAACACTCGTCCTAATGAAATGACCCACAATAAATACAAAAGGAATAATAACAAATACATTAATATTAAAGTATTCTTTAATATATGATTTTCAAAGCTAAATATGAAGTTCGTAGCACAGTCGTAGAAACGCTACGGCGTAGCAAGCCTTGTACTACGGCGTAGATGCGATACAACTTTTTAATTCTCATTTTCCGATTGCGTAAAAGTTAGGTTTTGTGTGAGTCTAGTCTAAGTAGGCAAACAGGCGCCACCTGATGGTAAGTGGTTAGCGTAGCCTATGAACGCCTGCAACACCGGAGATGCCGACCCTGAAGGACAGGAAAATGTTAGTACTCTTGGTCGTCGCACATTTGCTATTTTTATTTATTTATTTACATGATACTATGTGCATGAACTCTTCTCGTTCAGGATTCAGTGGGGATTTTTATTTGTAGAGGTTCATTAATTCGTCGACCCTGTGCACCTTGGTGTCAGTTTTTCGGAAGCGCCATTCGACGTTTGACGAGGTTTTAACGACCAACTAATAATAGAATCATCATTATTATCAGACAATTAGGTGATCCAAGCCTGCAATGTCCTAACTATCTGGAACAACTAAAAGTGTGATTCCCGTATAGGAATTATACCTAAACCTCCAGGTCGAAGGTGAGCGCCTTCTACGCTGGACCACAAAGGCTATTTATCTATACAGGGTTATTTTGAAACTAATGATCAAATTTCAATATGATTCAAGACTACAATAATCAACATTTGTCAAGGTTTATTTACATGATTTACGAAAGGTATAATATAATTTTAAAAGCTTTTACTTTTATACCGAAATTTACGCGAACATGGAGTGCGTGTCGTATGTACACAGACGTGGCGAATGGCACTGAGGCGCGGGGCGGCTAATGATTCGTGCATACGACCTAATAAGGTGACCACACTCTATTAAAATTTATTATTATTTGGTGGGATTTTAATTAAAAAATATCGATTTTTTAATAAATAGTTTTATTATTGATTATAAATCGTCTGACAAAATTTGGCTAGTATTTAATAACCCTGTATAACGCGTTGGCAGCCGCCCACACCGTTTGGCAGCCGCTTTGGCGCAGTGTGGCCTATTCTAAATTACGCAGACTGCTTTAAACACGACTAGCCGTTCTCTGTGGTTTCATCCGCCAGAAGTGGGAATGTACTTTCTTTTTCTTCTTTAAATCCTAGCGTTATCTTGGTTGCATCCTCAGCCGTTTGCTTCGGAGCCCGGAGTTCGCATTTCTACTTTTACGTCTCTACTTCGCCCGGTCTTTATCATTGACAGAAAGTCCATTAAGTAGCCTGTGCTAACTGCCTTCATGGTCCAGTAGTTAAGCCTTTCTGGGCGTAGGCTTGAGAGTCTTCCGAAACCAGCTACGCCACACATGTATCTTCTTGTATTCACGAAAAGGCGATAGACTTGATAGGGAAAATTAATGGAGCAAAAGATAACGACTGTTTTATGTTCCCAATAGTTAGAAAAGGAATTTATTTAGATACAAAGAACACAATTGCTATGATTAAATTAAGAAATTAATAACAAAAATATAGTTCTCAGTCCATACAGAGATCCGTAGTAGAAGAAGTAAATTTTTTTCTTCTGTCAATCCGCCAAATGACAAATATCGCTCTATGCCTTGTATAGTGCAAGGTCCATAAGCGGTGGCGTCCTCATTGGTGATGTAAGCGATTTGAGTCGCCACACCTTAATGGGTATGGCTAATAGTCACGTATCTTGTACTATGGAAAACATTAATATGGCGAATCACCAGGAAATAGAGGTGGCACAAAATAGCGGGCAAATTTAAATAGAGCAGTCAATAGCCATTTTGACTCGACAAGAAGAAGTGGTTACGTTAAGGCGTTTCTTTAAGACCCGAAGGTTAGAGGTCGTGAACCGTGGGCTCGATTCCCACGGCAAGCATACTTTGTTTAGTTGTTTCCAGTTGCTAGTAGAAAGAGTTTTAAAATCTGTTAGGTACTCGTAGTTCTGAAGAGTGCCCAAGTATACAAACAAACGTTTCGTCTGAAGACCTGGCGGCGGCGATCGTAGGTTCGATTCCCACAAGAATTATTACTTTGTTTTTTACCAGTTTAGTTACGACTTTAAAAGTTTTAACCTGATTATCTAAAATTCTAAAGAAAGTCCAAAACAATTAAACAAATAGAGCAGTGTTATATACGATACTATAATATAGTTAAATAAATATTATTTATTTTCAAAGTAAGTATAATATTTCTAGCATTCAAACATCAAATAAACAGTTATAAACGGTTAAGTTTTAATGAAATTGTCGACAGAGCAACAAACCCATAGAGTAATGAAAACGTTTACCGCCCCGCTCCCTACCCCGCTTCCCGCCCCGCTGCCCGCCTCGCTCGCCGCCCGAGCGAAATTCAATTCTTTCATAGTTTCCGTCGGCCTTCCCTCTTACCGAAAGTTTTGCTACCAATTACCTTTATGCTCTGTTGTTCTTGCAAAACATTTTGATTCCGTACTTTTTTTTGTAGTTTTAATTCGATGAATTCGATAATAAGTATGTGAACGATATTTTTTCATTTATTTCATTCAATCATCTTACAGTTTGCACCGATACCACCCGATACCTATATAACATGAGATATACGATGTTATTTGTCTACGTCAATAAAAAAGCTAGGCTTTTATAAGAATACATCTTTTAAGAGTTTCGGAACATAAAAAAGGGTTACGGAGGTCAGATGGCAGTCGCTCCATTGTACTAACCAGTGCCGCCAAATCTAGGACCATGATTTACAGCGTACTTTAAGCGGAAGCTGAGGACGAAACTAGGAGAATACGCTTAGACAAAGAAGATGTGAGATATTATGCCAAGTATTATTATTTTCAACAAGTGCAAGACGCATTGTGGCGGCATTAGCATATAAAGCCTCCGAGCTGCACGTGTGGACGAGGGCGGAGCCCCAAGCCTCAGCACAACGTTCACCACGCAATTCGTATTAATTGCTTATTCATTTCACTCATTACCTTGATTGGACTAGTCATATAGTTTCTTTCATTTGAATGTATGTAGGGTAAACTGAAAACTTGGTAATTGCTCTTTAATTGATCCAAGTTATTTCCTAAGCAGAAAGGTTCTCAAATGGCGACCACGAACCGGCAAGCACTGCGTTGGACATCCACCGACCGAGTTAGATGACCTAAAAAAGGTCTCACGCAAAAGCGGCCTGCGTCCAGCAGGCCGCTTCCGCCCGGTCATTTTGGAAATCATTAGAAAAGGTTGACATGATGATGATGATTTCCTAAGCGCAAAGGAAACAATAGAATGCAACGTTACGTGGTCTCATGCGACTGGACAGCTGTGGACTGACCGATGAACCGGTCTTCTTCTTCCTGTTGAGTCGAAGTTTCCTGGGGAGAGGATCAGCCAATTTGCGTTACCGAAAACTGTCCACGCGGATTGTTGCCCAGGGTGCGCCGGACGCAGTGTTTCGACATGTCACATGTATGGGCAGACTCCTTTCGTGCACTCCGATGAACCAGTGAGGTTCTCGAATGGCAACCTAACAGACTGGACATCCAACAACCAGACGGCCCGAGGATCTAAAGAAGGTGGCAGACAGCTTCCAACCGGCCATTTTGGAAATTTTTGGAGGAGGCTAGAAAGAGACTGCCTGCGACTGAATTGATAATGATGCGACTGCTAATTCCTAATGTATGAAAAGCGGGCAGGTGGTTCGACGTAGACACTGGATGATATCGCTTGACTGCTAAGAAGAACAAAAAATCATAATTTCTGTTAAGACTTTTATGAGATGACTACAGTCTCAAATAAATTATATTATGAACAACATTTTTCCCAAGAATCTCGTGCCGCCAGCAATTCATAACGCTGTATTACAAGCTTGGAGCTATTCTTAGCTCGTTCTTAATTATTATGGCAGCAGACTGCACGCTGGATATACGCGATATCGCGACTTACTGCAATTTTATGGTGGTTTATAAACGATAATAAACACTTTTTAAAGTATTACACTCTGATTCGTATCGACATTCGATACGTTTACTTTGTTTTTTGAAGTGACTACGGGCGGAGCACATAAGCGGAGAACCAAAATAACCTGAAGAAGGACAATGGTAAGCGTTGGATGCGGGCTGGTTCCAATTCATTCTTTGTTCTTTTTTATTTTAGTCATTAAATGTACTAACATAGGGCAAGTTGTACGAACAAGACTAAGTATGGATCTCAGTTATCTGAAAATAAACATATTTTTTTTTTACTACACTTCTAAGCAAAGATCGGGCGTGGTTTATTCGTAGGCAGATCTGTAGGTAGCATGTCTCATCACTCTTACGTGACATGACGCAAAGGCAGCGGACTCGTTGCAGCGAATTATTTTCATTTAACATTTAATTAAGCGATAAGCGGGGTCGCGTTAAATTGCTTTTTTAATCAATGCCGGTCACGGAACTTGTCGCTCTGGGTGTCAATTCTCTTATTTTACATTTGCACAATTGAATCGTAATTGGTTGGTATTGGAAATTTTTGACGTTTTTGGTATTGTGTTACTAATTTTAAGACTAATCGTATTTCATTGGCATGCCATTGAACTCCAACTGGAAATATTGCTAATCGAAAAATCATCAAAATCGTAATTTTTTTCAATAATCGGTACTCTGTTATTTATTAAATTTAAATTTTTTCTAGTTTCATTTTAGTTGCAATTAAATTTAAATTCAAAATTGTGTTAGCAGAATACCAATATTGAGCATATCAAAAATTCATCATAATTGAGTATCAGTTGCATGTTCTTCTAAAGTTTATTAGCGGAATTGGCCCCCTGATTATTTATTACTCATTTGAATATACTTACTTACTAAAAAGTTCCTAGCAGTATGTTTTTTCGATGAAAATACTTATAAAACAATAACGTATTTTGTTGCTGATGCATTGAGTTTTAACACTATCTTTTGTAATCTTATGACAACAAAGACAAATGTTAACTTAGTCTGCCTGCGACCATGAACGCTGTAAAGTATTTGAAACGTCAGGTATAATAAATAAGTAATAAACGCGATAAAAGCCGTATTAAAATAGTTTTAATTTAGAGAAAGTATTATTTGCTTTATGAATGCACTTAAATGGAAAGTAGTAAAAAGGTTATTGTTGTCAAAATTCCGGTATTCCGAACGCCACCAGGAGCTGGCGGAGGCGAGGTACAGTCGGTGACAAAAACACTTTTCGCTATCAATAAAAATATATATTTAACAAGTTATACCATTAGGACTTACTTGATCCAATTGCTGAGTGACCCGATCTTGGCTTTTGAAACGAGAGAGAGGCAGAGTGCTCTATTCTGCGCGATAACTCGCCAGCTGTCAGCTTCCAATTCTCGCAGATCATTAGGGCAGGAAACATTATTTTTAAATGGCATTTTATAGTAATTCCCTTGGACGACATGAAGGTGGCCATTGCCTGCACCACGCCGCAAGCACGGCTCTCTGAGTTATTTATTTTCGCTACCGACTTCCTAAAAGGAGGAGTTTCTCATTTCGACGGTTTTTTACCGTATACCTAATTCCATAATTTCAGAACGGATTTAAAAAAAAAATATTTTTCAAAAGATCTACTATAATACTTAATGAGATGAGAATATCTCGGATTCAAAAAAATCTTCAAGTTGGCGCCAGAAAATGATTTTTGTTTCTTGGAAAAATGATCATTTACAGTTCAATTTATTATTAAACACTCGTAAATTCACCACAAAAAATAGCGGAGAGTGTACTAAATTCATTCGATCGCGGCTCAGCGCCGCGCGCCGGTTCGCTTCCATTTGAATATATCACGAGGGCCATTCAGATTTCTGAGCGGTTTTTGCACCACGAATTCAATTTCGCAAACTTTGTGTGCGTTCTTATGTTAATGTTAACTCAATTTGATATTATATTTTGACGTATATAACGTCAATATATTCACGTCTGACTCTTTGGTTTTTGTTACACACAGGACAAGCTTGTCGCCTAGTGTGGCTGTGGGGCCAACTGTTAATTTGTATTGTAGAAAGCAAATAAATCATTTGTTCATTCAGATACTGCTGGAGTAATGCGGTGCAGGCTGACCTGTAAGATTGGAGCTGACAAGATAACTGCGTAGGATAGAACACTCTGGCGCTCTCTTTTGAGCGAATGATACTGACTGCAGAATATACATATTCATACTTTATATTATAAATTGCGAAAGTCTGTCTGTTACGCTTTCACTGCCAAACAGCCGAACGGATTTTGATAAAATTTGGTATAAATATAGATAAAGACCCGGGGTCAAACATAGGCTACGTTATGACGCAGGCGGAGCTGCGGGAAACAGCTAGTTTATAATAAAAAAAAATATACTTTTTCTGTAGATCCCACACAGATGTAATATTAGAGAATGTTGCATAATTATGTTGTCTAACATTTTATATGCATTTAAATTGTGTTCATTGTTAAATAATGTTATCGTGTTACACAATGTTTTATTATATTATATGGGTAACTGCTGTGTGCGAGCACCTTAAAGTCATGTCTGAAACAAAGGTGTTTTAATTTGTAGTAAATATATACTATAATTATTCAGGTTTGCGTGTAGAACCGAGGACTCGTATTGTCACTCATTCGAGTCGTTTCTTCGAGTCGCTGAGCCAGTGCGGTAAGCAATTTACTAGCAACAAATTCGGATTAATTTAAACCATTTTAATACAGTTCTTATCGCGTTTATTACGCTCCGCCTGCGTTACAAAGTAGCCTATGTTTGACCCCGGGCCTTCAACTATATTCATACCAAATTTCATCAAAATCCCTTCAGCGGTTTGGCCGTGAAAGCGTAACAGACAGACTTTCGCATTTATAATATTAGTATGGATTTATTGACACCTAACATTTCAAATACTTTGCAGCTTTCATCGCGGGTAGACTTTATTAACTTTTATTCGTAATAAAATGTGTAACAATCGCGAAAATTATTCCTAACTCCTTGATATTTGAACGGTTTTATTCTATTTTTTCTCAGCTCTTTGACAGTGTATAGCAAAGAATTTCTTAAAAAGCATCGCGGAGGCGGTGGCGGAGCGCGGACGTGACCCAGCGAAGGCTTTCAAATTCGCTTATTGATAATGCCCTGAAAGGCCGGCGGAAGTGCGCCTTTTGTGGACCATTCAGGCACACTCTATAGGAATTATAATCGCTCTAAGCTAATGATTTTAACATCTTTTTCAATGTTAATAAATAAAGATGCAAAGGGATTTTTGAATTAATGGAGTGCTTCGTGGATATTTTTATCCGACTTGCGAAATCCAGTACAGAGAAGGTCCTTAATTCGATTCAATGTTTGAATGAATTAAGAAATTTTTTTTTGTTCGATAAGATTTACTTTTTTAGTATATATTTTTTTTTATCAAAATGAGTACAGTAGTTTAATTGTAAAATCAAAATGACTGGAAATATGAGAAAATGATATTGAGGTCATCCAAGTGAACAAAATCTAATATTTTTGATCTTTTATTCTCATACTTTTTCGAGTTGCTTGCTTGATCATAAATTAGTCTGCCAAAGACAATTCTTATCAGTGTTACAAAAGTATTTTTGGGCTCAGTTTTCCTTGGGATTAAAACATATCGTATAGCTTGACCTCGTAGGCCAATCGATCCTTCACATCCTAGTATCAGAGCGGTCAATAAACTCTGTATGCCTTGAAACAGATGATGATTTATCTCTCGATACCAGGGTGTGAAAGATCGATTGATCTACTAGACATCAGTTTCAAAACCGTCTAGTGTTATGAAAATCAACATGTGGCTAAAACATTATAAAGATGAGCGGAGAACTGATGGCCGATGGGCCAGATGTGTTCTCGAATGGCGACGACGAATTGGTAAGCGCAGCGTTGGACTCCCATTGATCAGATGTTCAGATGACCTAAAAAAGGTCGCAGGCAAACGTTGGCCGTTTTCGACCGGTCACTTTGAAAATCATTGGGAGAGGCGTCCTGCAGTGGGCTGACTGCGGCTGTAATGATGATGATGATGAAAGTTTGTAACAGTTGTATCATGTTGTTGACTGATGTAATGATATCTAATTATTTAATTGAAGGTCTAAAGTCATGTAACATTTAACCAGTTTTGGCTTCGCTTGGTTAAATAAAGCTGCTTCGGGCAGTAACACAAGTCCGCATGTAATATTAATGGAAGGCTTCACAAACTGATGAAAGCCTTCGCTGTTGCCGGCTGAATTTGATTAAATATGTTTTTGGTAAATGTTTGTAAATGTAAGGTTATTTTGAAGCCATTATCTCATTTTTAAAAAGTGTTTAGAACCTTAAACTACTGTATTTTTCTTCTTGAAAGTAGATAATTAGATAGTTGAAAAAAATATTGTAAAAATTTGCTCAATTGTATCAAAATAACAGCGCATAAAGGCTGCTACCAGCGCTAGCGACCTTGAAAATACAGAAAAATTAATTAATTTTTTTGTAAGTGAGATTATCAGAAATCCTCGCGCAACTTTTTGCTAGTATCCTTAAGTTACATTAGAACCTCAAAAGTCATTGAAATACTATCCGCTTTAGAAACCTTTACAAAAAGTGTCAAAAGTGCCCTTTTTTAGTAATTTTTACAAAGGAAACTGCGTTGGTAGCAGCCTTAATCCAGAGGCGGATTCAGACAGTCCAGTAGCTGTGCTATAGATGCGTAGCTATTATTGTAGAGCTGCTACACATTCTTAGCTATTATTGTAGAGGCGCTACACACTCGTATTTATTATTATGAGTACACATTCGTAGGGACTATTGTAGAGGTGCTACACATTCGTAGTGATTATTGAAGAGGTGCTACACATTCGTAGCGATTATTGTAGATCTGCTACACATTCTTAGCGATTATTGTAGAGCTGCTACACATTCTTAGCTATTATTGTAGAGGCGCTACACACTCGCATTTATTATTATGAGTACACATTCGTACGGACTATTGTAGAGGTGCTACACATTCGTAGTGATTATTGAAGAGGTGCTACACATTCGTAGCGATTATTGTAGAGCTGCTACACATTCTTAGCGATTATTGTAGAGCTGCTACACATTCTTAGCTATTATTGTAGAGGCGCTACACACTCGTATTTATTATTATGAGTACACATTCGTACGGACTATTGTAGAGGTGCTACACATTCGTAGCGATTATTGCAAAGGTGCTACAAACCCGTAGCTATTTTTGTAGAGGTACTACACATTAGAAGCTATTCTTGTAGAGGTCCTGGGTGCTGAGGGTTTAAATGGGTCAAAATGGTAGGTATGAATTGGGCGTCAATTCTTTTATTTTATATAGTGTACAATTGAATTGTAAAAAGTCGTAATTGAATATCAGTTGCATGATCTTTTAAAGTTTATTAGTGGAATTGACCTCCTGGGTGTGTTAGTGGCCAACACTTTTACCCTCGTATTAAAAATAGTTTAATAAGCTGATGTTAGCTAAAATTTTAGCGTCTCGTTTCTTCACGCTGAATATCGAATAGATGAGAAAGGGACGAAACATGTTTAACCAGACATGTGGTAAACAAATTATTTTTAATACGATTATTAGATTTAACCAAACGTTCCAAGGCCTAATTAGGGTTTGGAAGCGTGTCTGGCCTTGATCTGGGTGCGCGACGGGTCAACAGCGGGGTCTCTGACGTAATCCGTATAACGACCACCAAATGACAGCCGGGACCAACGGTTTGACGTGCTTTCCGAAGCATGGAATCATCATCATTATTATTTATTACAATCATCAAGCCTGCAATGTCCCAAACTGGAAACAACTAAACAAAGTATGCGAAACGGTAAAACTAATCTACTAAAACCTTTCCACATATTGAGCTGTACACTCCCTCATACAGCACCGAAGCTAGAAACAGAACAGCCTATTAACGAGAAGCCTATGAAAAGTGTGATGCTTATTTCTGTCGCATACAGCCTTTGTAAATGTACCGCAAACGAGATTAGGTCGCTACCCACAGTACTTGTAGTACTATTTTCGATTTAATATTACCTGCTTGTGATGTCTAATACCTATTAAGATATCTGTTAATATTGTCTTGATATTCATCATCATAATTTTAATCGCAGTCAGTCCAGGACATAGGCTTCTCCTAATGATTTCCAAAATGGTCGGTTGTAAGCGGCCTGTGTCTGGCGTTTGACTGCGACTTTCCTTAGGTCATCTGACCACCGGTGGATGTCCAACGTTGCGCTTTTCGGTTCATGTGAAATGTTTATTACCTGGGTTTGCTATCTAATTCCTGTCCTCTATGAAATTTGAAGGGAAATAAGCAAAATTAAAATAAAATAACAAAAAAAACTTTTACAATATTTATTTGAAGAAGAAGAAGCTGAAAGTTACACAAAGTTAAAAACTCGAATTAAAAAAAAATGAATTTATATTGGAAGTTACCTATTTAATGTTGAGTAAAGAAGTAATTGCGATTAAAACGAGAAAAGAAAATTAGGGGCGCAGGAGATCGAATGGCCAATATTTAGATCCCTTTAAAGTTTTAAATTAAAAAAATAAAATCAAAGGTTAATAAAATAAAAAATGTAGAAAGCGCAGGCACTGGCTGACCGATAATGCTGGCTTCGGCTGTGTGGTTACCTCAGTTTAAGCAAAAATGTCTATCGCAGATTAAAACGGTAGTATAAGCAGTGTCCTCTTGTTTCAATAAAAGAAATGTGGTATGCACTCCTGACACCTCAGGAAGCTGGTAGAACTCCCAGTGTTCAGCGGAGGGAGTGCTGAGGGAAACTTGAGGTGTTCTTTTTAACCCTGAAGTAGGAATAACAAAATAACTTTCAAAAGACTGCTTATGAAACAATGGTTTACTATAGGGCGGGGCTCTGGAAATTTCTAGGTTTTATTCCTGTTCAAAATCCTTTTCAATATATGTAAAATTTTGTTATAATGGAGTAGGTTTATTCCTAAATTTAGGGCTGAATCTTGTTTGGTTGTAATTATAAAAAAAGAAAGTCATAATTCCAAATGGTAGGTTTTACCCGACAATGAAAAATCTACATAATTTTGTAAAAAAAACGATTTTGTATGAAATATTTCAATTTGAATTTATATATTCTACGCTTATTTATGTGTACCAATGGTGAGAAATCATTTTAAGACCGAAATTAGATAAAATTTTAATAAAATGCACATGTGAATAAAATACACATTCTACCCACTTTTGTAAATTATAAATTTCTCACAAAACCCCCAATTTAACCAGAAAGTTATTAGACCAAATGGAAGAATTAATCGGTTATTTAGCTCAATAGGACAATAATTAAAATAAAATAAATTACCTTTTCAGGGTTCTTTATGTATATCCAACAAAACACTTTTGTCTTATAGCGCCGTACGACAACCACGTCGGCGAAAATATTTGTTACGACGGTTGCACTATTAAACTCCAAAATAACAGTATTAAATGGCTATTGAAACCTTTAAATTATAAAAATAGCGAGCAACTATCGACCCGCTCCGAAAATCATCTGATTTCGTCTGCCGGTGTCGGCAAGTGTCTAGCTGTCAGTTCAGTCGTAGTGATGGGGACATCGGGAGTCGACATTTGCTCGAATCGACTCGATGAACTATCTATCGACTTCGTGCCGAACCGTGTGAAAACAACAGGCATATAGTATCGATTTTTGAGATACGCCGGCGACAATTAAACCAACTCGCACGGATTCAATGAGTGATTAAATAAATCCGGAACAAGTAAGGAATGATTCGATTATCGTTTACTGGCTCGTGGAGTTATTCGCACGGCCAGACCACACCAGTCGAAATCAAAAATTACCACCCGCGTACATTTCAAAAATACAGAATGTTGCTTCCACGATCGCAATCGATATATCTCTTTTTTTAAATAGGTACCTAGTGCACAATTGAATCGCAATGACTTGACTTTGACGCTTCTGATATTCCGTTACTCATTTTATTTACATTTCCCTACTAATATCATTGAAATACGCTCCAGTCGCAAATGAATAGAGATTCAAAACTGTTTAAGCAGAATACCACTATTGAGTGTATCTAAAAAAATGCAACACAATTAAGTCGCGATTGAATATCAGTTGCGTGGCCTTTAAAAGTTCATTAGCGGAATCGATCCCCTACTCAACAATTGAGCAATTAGGCAGTTAATCGACTTAATATTTATGGCATAGCAAAAATGGCATTACACATGGTCGCCATTTAATAACCTTTCTGCCTCATCGGTCATCGGTTCTCCGCGCTATGTGCCTCGCCCACTGCCACTTCAAAGAACTAATCCGCTGGGCTATGTCGGGACTTTTACTGTCCTACGGATTTTCTAATTTCTTTCATAGCTCTTTGGGCGACCTTGAGCTTTCTTATGAGCCCTATAGTCAGGGACTATGTAGATATAGATATGTGAATGTTGTTTGTGATATTTCAATGAAGACATAATTCATTCCATTCCACTTTCTTCAAGTTTCAAATATTACGTCCGAATAAAAATGTTGCGACTTAAACATCTTAGAAACCAAGAGAAAACGCTTAATGAGACTTAGCTAATGAAACGAGTAAACAAACTGTTCATTAGCCTAAACACGTCTCTTAAAACAATAAGTATTGTTTAATTAATGCGTATCCCATTTGTATTCCGTCGGACTTGGAATAAATTAAAAGTTAATAGCCCGATGAGGCTTCGTCCGGGAAACCAAGTGTTTACGTTGTTATGAAAATGTTGATAGTACGGAAAACAAGTTCTAGTCAGTACTTTCAATCATTCCCATTAGCTCAAGTACATTTCATACATCTTTATCTTTAAGTTTAATTGTCCCTTTACCTCAAGTTTGACTCGAAGAGATTGCTTCAGCGATAAGTCCGCCTTTGTGTCGCATTATTTTTGTTGACGTGTATCTTTTTGGTGCAATAAAGATTGTATTGTCTTCATTCATATCAAGTGAGATTCATGGTTATTGGACGTCTCTGACGTGGTTTATTTAATTACCACCAAATGGTAGCCTGGATCAAGTGCTTACCGTGCCTGCCGAAGCACGGAATCCTTATTAATATTAGAATGCAAGTAAGTGAAAATTTTAGTTAACTAACTCGTTTCTAAAATGTATTCAAAGCAATCACGATCACGACTTTACATACTCAAAAATAGCCCTTGCGGTATGTTATGATGTTAACGTTATTTGCAATTACCGCGATTCACCTGCAGGAAAATTCTAGATTAATAGTATTTGTACGTACTTATCGAACTTTATCTCTGTACTACCCTAACCTACCTTGTAATAACTGGTATTTGCCGGGCGCCTGCGCGCCGCGGTGGGGGGGGGGGGCGATAATAAAATAAGGAGCTCCCGATTCCTACCCCCTTACACCCCCACAGCCCGCAGCTACAAAATCAGATACTAATCGTGCATTGTTATCTTTGGCTGGTCTTTCTCTATTGCATTGTTAGATTGGAATTTGTAACAATGTATTGATAAATTCTTAGAATTGGTCCCATTTGATTTAGTTTTACTGGCGCCGAGTTACAAGGAGGCCCGACCCCAGATAAACTGAGAAGGTGGCAGGAGAAAGATGAGAAGAAAGACAATATTAATTTTATTCTTCTTGCATCTAATACATTGATTCTTCATATTTTTTTACGTAAGTATATTAGATGTGTTAATGTAGGTATGTTTATTTTAGGTTTCTGCACCGCTCGCGCAAGTATTTTTTTATTTCAGCTCCTTACTACCTTAAGGTGCCAACCTTAAGGTAGTAAGGAGCTTGGTAGAGATTGTATTATTCTTTTTGTTTTAATCTGATTATTGATTTATTTATTTCATGTACACGCTGTAAATATACATTGGAAACTTAACATTAGGAAAACTGGGTACAAGGGTTCTACTTATTTATAAAGAAATTTCTTTCAGAAATTAATTTAATTAAGAATAATTAATTATAAAGGCGTAGGGATGTGACGACCCTATCGCCCACTGGGTCCCCTTCCCATTGCATTCAGTCTTCGCAGGGCAGCTTGTGGCGAGCTGTTGGTGAGTGGTGACACCGCGGACCTGAGAGCTCCCAGGGGAGGCCGCTGTCCCTCGCCTTCCTTCGCCAAGGTAGGTGTTGGACGCTTCTACTAGTTTCTTAGGTTTTTGGGGAGAAAATAATAATGCGTGCTGCCTTGGACAGCATTGGATACATTCAAGTATATTTTTTAGTTTTATGCGGCGAGCTGTTAAAGAGACATATTACAATGTTTGCGCCATCTACGTATATTTGACATAAACCAGCAGAGGATGCTGCTCGTGTCGCGATTATCGAACTAGTGTTCGATTCACCACTAGGTGGCGCTACGTGCAACAGTAGGAGTGGACACCGATGAGGGACGGGACCCCTACCTCTGTCTTGCCTTAGAAGGCCGGCCAAAGTAGAGTCGCAAGAGCTATATATAGCTTGAGGATGGAAGTGAATTGCACGTAATGGCGTAATAACGGGGAAACTAGCTCACGAAGCGACTCGCGATGGCGAAAGCGGAGCCGCACCTCTCGGCACCCTTAGCCGTTCATTCTAATGTTGCCCCTCTGTTGCCAAATGCGGCGACTATTTCGGTGACCCATTCACTGAGTGGCGAGTCACCGCCTGCCACAAATAGTCAGGAATCATGATTATGGCAGGTGTCTGATTTCTATTGCTATAGCCCAGTTTAAATCCATTCAAACTTCATAACCATAATCCATTTTATTCTTTTTACTCATTAGCAATAGTTCCTCCTCCTGCCCAGATCTGTTCATGGAAATTATATTTTGATATAGCCGAGGACGGGTTCGGACAAGAGCACCATATGATATCAACTTCTTCAAAGAGCCTCTACGCGTTGGATCCATATCTCCGCCCAAGCCTCTCAAAGGACCGGGCAACCCATGAATCCCAAGCGGAGACACGTTATTAATTATTATGTATTTATCATATGTGTAAATGGCGCAATAAATTAATATTCATCATATCACATCATCATATCAATATCAAAAAAAAATATTCATTCTTCTTATCTTCGTTTCTCTCTTTCTCTATGTTCACCCTATATCTCTCTACACAGCTCATAACTACATCTTATGAAATTTGTGTTATGAGATTTAACATTAATTCCATGACCAATTCGTATCTTCAATTAAAATGACTATAAACATTGTTCTGGAAGATGCATTATCTTAGCCGAATTAGAAGCCAAAGCCAAATCTTTGGACATGAGAAAGGGCGTTATTTTCAAAGTAAAAGAGAAATAATCGACTTTTTAAGTGACCTACAAAAGCTTCTGGCAAAGGCTCCAAGTTAAAGGATTTAAGACAAAATAGTATGATCTAAAAAAGGAGAATGCGATGGGTGTGCGATGCCAAGTAAATCTACATGGCGACCGGGACAAAGGCCGACAATTAGCCCGCGCCGCCACAATATATGCAGAACTGTAGTTTTACATCAATATAATATAAAATTATAATTTAAGTTAGATATTTAGTAGTAGATAAAGGTTGTTATTCAAAAGTATGATTAAGACAAGATGTACAATAGGTGGCATTGTCGCAAAAGTGTGGAAATTTAGGCAGAAACACGCTTGTACGATAAGATTACATATAGAAAGAACAGCTCATCTAAACCTAAATTCGTAGAAAGCACGTTTTGCCGAAAACCTTGTTGATAGAAAGCTACCTTAGGTTAGTGAAAAACAACAAAAAGAGCTAAGTTAAAAAAGCGATCACCTTCAATGCGTATGGCATACCTCGTGCATGTATCATGTCTTGACTTTTTAACCAGCTTTCAGCGGCGGGTGTGAGTTGACGAAGTTCCAACATTCCACCGGGAAATCAGTGAAGTGGGTCGATGATCACATGAGATAAGGTCTGGTCAGGTGCTCCGCAGTCGCGGCGTCAATAAAAGCGACTATCATCATCAAGCGGAATACATGATTAGTCAATCCAGCAGAACCTAATGTCAGAATTTTTCGGAACCGCCTTTCCGCGTGCAACGTGAACGTGGTTTCTTTAACGACCACCAGATGGCAGCCGGGGTCAACGGCTTAACGTGCTTTGCACGGAATCATTATCATTATCAGACAATCAGGTGATTCAAGCCTGCAATGTCCTGACCAAGCTGGAAACAGCAAAAGTATGCTTCCCATAGGAATCGAACCCTCTGTCAATCGAAACTCTGGGTCCGAGGCAAAAGCCTTCACCACTGGACCACAGAGGCAGAAAAAAACGATAAAGTTAACATACCGACATTTTTGTTCTATGCCCCTGGCAAGAGAGTGCGTGTTCCGTGCCAGCAGGCTTGCCAACTCCCGGCTTCTAATGTGTAGGCTGTATGCTGCATCTTATTTGGAAGCCTGTGCAGATTTATTTATATAGGTTCTACTAGCGATCACCCCAGGCTCTACTGCTGTGGGAAGTTAATGGTGTCCTTTCATGATGACATCTTTTCTCGCTCGCTCGCGATTTTGCGTGTTATTATTGGATAATACCATGTCTATTGCTGCAAATTTAAAAAGTCATACACTTTGGAAGATTTCGTAGATGAAGGAAAGTGTACTATTTTTGGTAGGATAATAATTTTTCAAATTTTAAATTGAGTGATAGTTTCCGGAAATATTTCGACAACCATTTTGCATTCTGTTGTAATTACGTGAAAGTGAATGAAGGACAAACTTTATTTTTCTCTTTTATTAACATAGTTTATTACTTGTTTTTAGTTTAAAATTGAAAAGTTTTCGTGTGATTGTTGTATGCCGAGTGCTTGTTTACAAAAACTAAAGAATAACTCGTTTGCAAATCTCACTTTTGATGAAAAAAAATCATTAATATTAAATGGACAATATCAACCGGGATTAAATTTAACTCAAATGAAAGGTAAAGTAACTAGAAAATTTAATATAAAACAATACGACGCGTTTATCTGGCTCGATACTTTGTTCGTAAACTTAACGCAAATCGGCCTTTATAAGGCCATTTCGGGTATCCTCAAGTTAATATGTTTCCATTTCTATAAATTTATGGATACTTGAGGTGGTCTAACCAATATACAACGAGAACAAGCCTACTGTAAGTTCCAAGATTTTCGAATGATGAGTGTCTGTGTCTGAACGAGCCTTAGTCTAGAAGAGTAAATGAACAAGCCTCAACTTTTAGGTGAGTTATTTTTTTAAATTTTATTTTCGAATCTTTGCTAAACGCCGTCTGATTTTAACACGTTACTAAAAATTATGTTTTTTTCACTGCGAAACACTAGGTAAACATTATTCAATTGGTATTGGTTTCGAATAACTCTGACACCAGGGCGTACATGGTCGATTGACCACATAACCCACAAGATACGAACTAAAGATTGGTATATGTAACGTATGCAAGTACTAAATGTGCATTTTTTTTAATTAACCTATATTGTCCCACTGCTGGGCAAAGGTCTCCCCCAAGTCCTAAATGTGCCTATCCTGAGGTAAATGTCTGTGCACGTCACTGCTTATGTTACTATGAAGAATGGAAAGAATGTGATGACACCTCACACGTATTTTTTGATAAACCGTTTAAGACTTCTGGTGGATTAAACAATCTCACGTATATACAAATAAATATGCATGAAAAAAATAGTGCTGAAAACTTACAGTCTGGCCACGGGGGAATTCACCAATACTTCGAAATGTGATTGTTATATTATGTAGATTTTTTACACGACTAATCAAAGGGGGCTTAACAGCCTGGCCATCTGGCCATGGAGGAATTTGCCACAACCAATTTCGCCGCGATGACACCGGCGGCTAAAAGAAATATATAACAAACTAGCTGTTTCCCGCAGCTCCACCTGCGTCAAAAAGTAGCCTATGTTTGACCACGAGTCTTCAACTATACTCATACCAAATTTTATAAAAATCCGTTCAGCGGTTTGGCCGTGAAGGCGTAACAGACAGATAGACAGACTTTCGCATTTATAATATTAGTATGAATGCACTAAAAGCCACGGAAACTGTTGACTGGCGAGGCGAAATGAGGAGTAGTAACGATTAGTGCACTGAAACAAATGCATTTGTATGTATTTCTTTTAGTCGCCGGTAACCCCCCTTTGATCAGTCGTGTAAAATATCTACAAAATATAACAATCACATCTCGAAGTATCCATTAGCATGAAGGTCTGACCGCAGATTGACACAATAACCGCACTGCCACCTAAATTACCGTCGTAATCCAGCTATTCAATCGAGCGCAGGCCGCGCCGCACGACACCTGCCATTAACATGCGGGGGTTTCGTCCTTGGAAAGATTTTTATTGTTGTTTGTTACAATGTTTTTGCATTTTTTATTTATTGAATACAGATACTGACAGAATATACAGTTTCTCAATGCTTGATGTGAGGTTAAGATAGGACAAATTACATTGGTTAATGAGACACATGAGTGAACAATGGATTTTATTGCCTGCCTGAAACACCTTATGCCCCTGATTTCCCTGTGAAAAGAGTTACGGAGGTCAGATGGCAGTCACTTCATTGTTATAACCAGTGCCGCCAAATCATGAATTATGTAACAGCGTACCCTAGGCTCCGAAGCGTAGCCTGCACCAGGGCAGGGAACCTCCTCGAGTGCCCGGTCCTTTGAAAGCTTTGCATTCTCACTTGATCCCAAGGATCCGGTGAGAGGGCGGGCTGACAAGGGATTCGGGACGGTGCACCCTGGGTGACAGTTAATAACTCCCTGGTAGTCGGGGTCTTGTTGACTGTCGGCCAATTTCTGCCAACAGCCCACTCCACCGCCGTCTATGATGAGACGGCGAATGGATGTGGGTCTGGGGGACGGGCGTGGTCCATTTATGGGCCACTGCCCGATTTGGGGGGGGGGGGCGAAAGGCCAAAACGAGGGGGCCGAAAGGCCATGGCTGGAGGGCGTCGTGGTAGAATGCTAACGCGACCCCATGGCGTCCTCAACAGCCGGTGCGGAAACGCCGGAGGGGTTTTAGTGGGTAGTCCAGGCACTCTGCCTGGGAGTCCCACACTTTGTGCGTAAATGCATTTCCCTTCCGTAAAAAAAAAAAAAAAAAAGGCTCCGAAGCGTAAGCTGTGGACTCAACTAGGAAAGTACGCTTGGACGAAGAAGAACAAAGGATTTTATTGTTCCAAATACAATTTTTATAGCACTAAAACTTATACTTTAAAGCTATTTACAATCTTAAAATAAATTAAAAAATGGGAAGAAATAAATTTATAAATTAATTGAAATTATAAAATGTCTTAATTAATCATCTAAATTGCAATTTAAAACATAAAATTACAGGATTAAGATGTTTAAAAGTTAAATTGCAATTTATTTAAAATACACAGTGAATACATTTAGATTTAAAGCGTAAATTTACGTAGAACATATTAATAAAACGGTGAAGGCTCTCGCGCGGGCGGAAATTTGTTACATCCTGCCTTCCGACGGAGGTACCAACGAAGCCTATATTACGGTAACCTGTGTTCGTATGAATACAAACTATACTCACAAGGCCATACTGTCTAAAGCCATACGAAGTGAACCCCATTCCGAAGTATGAATATAGAACGGAATCTTAAAATTCTGGAGGATTTTTTTCACTTAACTCGACGCGTGCAGCTGAAAACAAAGGTTCGGTTTTGTAAGTTTTTTATTTGTCCGTTATTAAGTACTAGCTGTTTCCCGCAACTCCGCCTGCGTCAAAAAGTAGCCTATGTTTGACCCTGGGTCCTCAACTATATTCATATCAAATTTCATCAAAACCCATTCAGCAGTTTGGCCGTGATAGCGTAACAGACAGACAGACTTTCATACTTATAATATTAAATCCATTTAGCGGTTAGGCCGTGAAAGCGTAACAGACAGACAGATAGATAGACAGATTTTCGCACTTATATAATACTAGATGTTTCCCGCAGCTCCGCCTGCGTCAAAAAGTAACCTATGTTTGACCCCGGGTCTTCAACTATATCCATACCAAATTTCATCAAAATCCGTTTAGCGGATTGGCCGTGAAAGCGTAACAGACAGACAGACAGACTTTCATACTTATAATATTAAATCCATTTAGCGGTAAGGCCGTGAAAGCGTAACAGACAGACAGATAGATAGACAGACTTTCGCACTTATATAATACTAGCTGTTTCCCGCAGCTCCGCCTGCGTCAAAAAGTAACCTATTTTTGACCCCGGGTCTTCAACTATATCCATACCAAATTTCATCAAAATCCGTTTAGGGTTTAGCCGTGAGAGCGTAACAGCCAGACAGACAGACAGATTTTCGTATTTATAATATTAGTATAGACTAGCTGTTTTCCGCAGCTCCGCCTGCGTCAAAAAATAGCTTAAGTTTGACTCCGGGTCTTCAACTATATTAATACCAAATTTCACCAAAATCCGTCCAGCGGTTTGGCCGTGAAAGAGTAACAGACAGACAGACGGACAGACAGACAGACAGACTTTCGCATTTATAATATTAGTATGGACTAGCTGTTTCCCGCAGCTCCGCCTGCGTCAAAAAGTAGCCTATGTTTGACCCTGGGTCTTCAACTATATTCATAAAGCAAGTGAACCAATACATAATCATCTAAAGAAGGTCGGTGACGAGCGCTGGATGAAGGCTGCTTCCAACCTATTCTTTTGGTAATCCTTGCAGGAGGCCTTGTTCAGCAGTGGACTGACTGCGCCTGAAAAGATAATGTCAAAAATATGTTTATATGTATATTAAATTCGTTTTATATTTGAAAAACCATTAAAATTACATTGTCAATTTTTGAAATGATATCTTACATGATGGAGTTTATAAGGTAAATAAACATAGAAAAAATATACAACCGAATTGGGAACCTCCTTTCAGTAAAACTAAATTGATTAAATTATAAACTCTTGTGAGAAGAAAAAAATCCCTCGTTGAAGGTTTTTACAACATTTTAATTACGCTTCTTCATAGTCGTTCGTCGTTCATTAAGTCTGGAAAAACTTTTGAATCAATAAAAAGTTATTTGCTTCAATGGAGTTAAGTAGTTACTAGGAAGTTTCCAGGAATTTTATTACAGAGCTTTTTCTAGAGGAAACACTTTTCAGTGTCCATATTTTCTATCGTCACGAGAATTTCGGGAAATTCGATGTTGCCATATCATTATTCATCATCAACATTTTAGCCGTATTATAAGTTTACAGCCGGACATAGGCCTCTTATTTTTTCTTGTCGAGTCGAAATGGCTGACTCTTTAGATTCGTTTAGACCAATAAATATAAGTGGCAATTCATTTTGTAGGTATAATATGCAACATTTATTTATTTAACACTTCTTTGCCAACAGTAAAAAAACATAAGTATGAACACCATGGATGATCTATTAATAATTCTGTGACATCGTGAAACTAAGAAGCATAACATTTAAAAGTACATTCAAAAAACATTTAAAAGCAAATCAGTGGTTTGTTCGTCGAGCAAACGTATCGATGATCCTTAACCATTTGCTTTCGCTGCGGCACACATTTTCATTTTTATTGTGTAAATTAATGTGTTTTGAATCATTCATTCTGTGTATTTTAAGAGTGTAATATGTGTGTCTTTGGATGTCAATAAAGTGATTAGGTATCTATCTATCGTTTACCAATGGCGTCCTTATCGCGAATCTCTTTCAGACAACCTCAGAGTACTTAAGTAATCATTATACATAGGAGAAAACATGTTATATGTTTCATTTCGATCAATCCAGTGTCCAAACACTGGCTGTCACTTATTACAAAATAAACAAAATAAGTAGCATCCGTCCGTGACCAAAATAGCTTAGCGTGGCTTATCGTGAAATCAGGCGACTCAACCAAAATGACTATTATTTGGATAATTATCCGTTTATTGAATCGTAGCAGCCGATGCCTGTCTATCTGATCAAACGCAACGCAGTTTAATTTGTATGTGACACGTATTGTCATTCAGTAATGGAACTACGAAGCAATAAACACCAGTGGAACTACAAACACAGTTTGGAAGTTAGCTGGGGCTTAATAATTGGTCTCGCGCGCGCTCGACTAGATACCGCGCTATGAAGAAAAATCAGTTTCCAGGATGCGGCAACTTTATATTGTAGTGTGTGTAAGACAATGTGCCATGTATTTCTTGTACCATTATTCTTACATAGTTTGAATACGCAAACTGGTTTTGCTTCTGTTTTTTAAATTTTTCGACGTCCAACTCACTTATCCTACTATGCCGCAAGTATTCCGAATTCGCGTAGTTTTAGTTGCCGCATTTGTCTTGTACGCCCACGGTATCTAGTCGAGCGCGCGCAGGATCAATTATTAATCTATGCTGGAGCCTTATTTTGAAAAGTATGACTCACGCAAAATCGGTGAGTCGAATGATTTTAGTTCCATATAGAATTTTTTTCATTCGTCATATTCGGTGAGTCGAACTATTTAATTTGTCATACATTGAAATATAGAGCTCGTGAATCCGGAATCGAACACAATCGATCTATTTGGTATCGATATCAACGGTATCGCTTTAATGATGTGTGCATTAATTATGAAGTGGTGCTAGTGAATACCATAGTTTGATTGAAGTTGTATGTAAAGGTGAGTAATTAATACAGCCTCAGAGTAAAATCGCTGATGAATAACCTTGCGTAGATTATTCCCAATATTATATTGGTATATTTATTCCGTATAGCTATAGGACTCTGACCCGGAGCCGAAGTGTGCGTGGATCACACCTGCACTGCTTATGGAGCCCCGTGGATCGGTTCGGTCACCATGGTCTCGCTTGTTCATCGGGCGCCGGTCGCCAAACCCGCCATGCAGCCGTCAATGACATCTTGCGAAGGGCGCTCTTTATGCAAAATACCCGCAGTTCTGGAGACACAAATTGTGCGGGACGATGGGAGGCGCCCTGACGGGATGTCATTGTTACCTTGGAGGATGGGTCGAGCCCTGGTTTAGGACGCCACGTGCTCCGATACCTCGGCAGCTAGGTACCTCCCAGCCTGGCTGGTCCGACCCGCGAACGATTCAAGGCCAATAAATATAGTTGTCTCGGCACTCAGTACGAGTTCACAGCCTTGGTGTCAAGACACTAGGCCCGTGGTGCGCCGGTGCGCGGGGTCTTCACAAGGAGATCAGTAGACGCCTAAAAGAGGCAACGGGTGACCCTCGCGCGGGCAGTTTTCTTGCTCAGCGAATAGCCATCGCTATTCAACGCGGGAATAATGCTGCCTGCGTGATGGGAACTCTACGCAGGGGACCCAATTTAGATTATATTTATTGTTTTGTATTTATTTATATTTATATGTTTACTTATGATATATCAATAAAACTAAATCGGTATATTATATATGTTGATCCTACTTATTCTGAATAACTTTGAAACCAGGGTGTACAGGATCGATTGGCTATATAACCCACTCGAAATAAATAAATGAATCCTACTTATTGTTTTTTTACAACACGATTCTACTTCGCTAACTATGAACTCATAGAAACCAAGTGCATTTGACAAAAATTACCTACCCTCTTTTCCAAAATTAATGCACATTTTGCCTGTAGCTGTAGATAGCTAACCTCTGACGTAGTTTCGACATGCCGGCATCGCAGCCTCTCATTGAATTACCCGCCCCTCAATATGCCTCGTAATGAATCGAGTTACGACCTACCTCCGTCCAATTTGTTTGGATAGTAGATCGATAGGTACGTCAACATTTCAGCCATCATCATATCGAGAGGGTTACAATCGTTAGTCTCACCGAAAATCATTTGATATCGAACGAAAATTTTGAAATTGGAATTTTGGTCTTCCCAAATTTTACTTGGCCAGATCGACTCGCTAAGAAGAAGAAACGAAAATCATTCGACTCACAGATCCAATTGCGAGTCAAATTTTACAAAATTTGCACTCAAATTTTACAAGTGAGTCAAATTTTACAAAAATTGCACTCCAGAAGTTTTACCTGCCGTGAGGTGTACCTATTTATTTATTTGGAAAGCCAGGACTTAAATACAAGAAACATATTAGAACTAATATTAAGAAACATGAAGCCACTTTATAGGTTTTAACAAATAGAAATAATATGTTTTATAAAAAGTCATGTACACAACACTATCAAAGCAAGACAAAAAAATAGTGAATTTGAACCCAAAAAGTATAGTAATTAAACTAGTAAGTAAGTATGAAACTACTTTCTTCCAGAATCAAGCTGTGATGCAATAAAAATAACAATGATAGCATATATTCGCCTGTTTTCAAACATTCTACTGAAACAGAGAAACTATTAACCCTTCAGCTATCGGAAGCAACAGCCGGAGATTGTATATAAAATATGTACACATAATATATGTATGACCTTACTTTCTCATATCTCTCAACACATAATCTGCAAAATGGCTTACATTGTACTCCGGAAAGCAAATATAACCTGTTACCTGATACACCGGCGTTTATGAGAAGGTAAAGTTTATGCGGACCCTCTCCGGCCGTAAACGTCCGACCCTGATTTACGCTCGCAGGAAAAGCGGCAGCTACTAATAAAGACGTACTCGTAAATATCACTTTCTTATTTTGCCTTTTATTTGTGTTCATTGTTCTATATTGTGAGTCAGATTTAGAGAGGTAGGATATTTTGTAAGATAGTCCGTCTGGGGAAGTACCTCCACCCTACAAAAGACCGCAGCCAAATAACACTGTGATGCAGTGTTGTGTTCCTGCTGGTGAGTAGGGTCGCCAAGCTCCAGGGGGTCGCTCTGATGATAGCGGACAGGTCGCCAACGTGCTCGTGACATCTCCGGTGTTGCAGGCGTTCATAGGCTACGATAACCACTTACCATCAGGTGGGCCGTACGCCTGTTTGCCTACTTGTAATAAAAAAAAAGATTCTATGCAAATGCCGATTTACACAAGATACCAAGACTAAGGAAAATAACATCTCAAAGAAAAGTGTTAAGTTTCATACAATTTTGGACATTATCACCAAGGATTTATATTTTTGCAAAACTCTGTCACCACGGTGTACAGGGTAGATTGGCCGGGTAACCCACTCGATATGAATGAAATATTTGTAGGAAACTTTTACAACGCAGTGTGTAGCAGCAGTCACATGCTTGGTGACTAGCGTAACATACGGATCCTGTAAGTAACTATTTGTTGTTTTTTACTGTTGTAGTACCTACCAGTTATTGCCTTATTCTAATTGACATAGCCAGGTTTGGTTTTACAATTTGTATAGGCTTCGATAACAGAGTTTCATTAGAACGATTGACCTACATTCACTACATTTGGTATTTTACGTATCTACAGTTATTATCCATTGAATGGTTCTTATATTCATGACCCCCGGTAAAACAACAGGTGACGAATTCTAAAATCACGACAGAAAATTAATAATTTGTTTATATACGAGTTACTGGTCTTTACACAATCAAGTAAAGTAAACTTAAAGTTAGGCTGTTTACTTAGTAAATATTTGTGACGTGCTTTTAGGTCACACACTTATTTTTTTGTTATTGTTACTTTTCACCTTTAGAAAATACTTACTAAAATCCTTCCATACAGAAATTATTTATTTTGTAATTAAATAAAATCCCGTAAGAATTTCAAAATATTCGTTCTTAGCTGACGTTACCTACTTACTTATAAATGCTCAAGGTATCTGTGGGGTATGAACATCTCATACATCTACAGCCATAGAACGCAAAGGATCTAGATGAAGTCGCGGAAGATGCCGCCCATTCAACCATTCTGGTCGCAGTGTAGGAACTGTTACGTATTAGTTACTTTTAGCTTCATAGGTCTACGGGTCGATTCATACGTATTCAGTACTACTCCAGGAGCAAATTCCGAAAAAATGTATTCCCTTGGTGTTTAAGTGCGCGTATGAAACCGTGAGAAAAAGCTAGTCATTGCTATACTTGTATACCTAGCCTTGAAAACTAGCATATTCTAAGTTTACTAACTTTTAAACTGACTTTTAGCATATTATATTTATGTATAGATATTATACACCGTCCATTTTCATGATCTAATCGTGTACATAATTAGCCGGCAAGCTAGCTGCGATGCTAATAGTCATTGTTGGTTCATGGTGTGTTTGTGAGGCTAATTAGTAGAGTGCAACCTTATCTATTCTGTGGCATTAGTTGGTTCGTGTCGTCAAAGGTTAGTTGGGAAGCTGTCATTCTGAATTCATCTCATTTCAATTGTTTTGTTATGTTTTTTGCACATCACAAATGGTATAGACCATAGATTAATAATTGGTCTCGCGCGCTCGACTAGATACCGCGCTGTGAAGAAAAATCAGTTTCCAGAATGCGGCCACTTAATAGGAAAGTGTGTGTAAAACAATTTGCAAAGACGCACACTAGCGTCGATTATGGTGTTGCCAGCTACTTGACTGGTGCCCGACCAATGGGAAAATTATTAATTGCTGCGGTCTTGTTACGTGTTATAAAAAGTAGCTCAGAAAAATCTTTAAAATGAAAATAAAATAAAACTGGCCAAGTGTGAGTCGGCTCGCATGTAGAGGGTTCTGTACTATTTTTTATTTTTCTCCATTTGGACCTCCTAACAAATTTAATATTATCTCATAGGTTTTCCTGTAATTTATGAATCGAAATTCTGGAATCGATAGTTTCGGAGATAAGGTAGGGGAAATGGTTAGGTTTTGTCTACTTTATTTTATAATTCTAATATAGAATCCTAAAATTGCAAAAAAACTTTCTTTTGATTTATTATTACACAGTACAGTATGTTAAACGTTACTTTAATTTTCTATTTAGCTTGGAGCTAATTGATTACTGACCTCTTTTTAGTTGTAACCCGGGTTTAAATACAGATAAATAAATAGACATACACATCCTATTAATATTATAAACGCGAAAGTTTGTAAGTATGGATGGCTGTTTGTTACTCTTTCACAACTAAACCGCTGAATTGATTTTCATGAAATTTGGTACGGATATAGTTCAAGACCCGGAGTCAAACATAGGCTACCTTTTGACGCAGGCTGAGCTGCGGTAAACATCTTGTACATACGAGTAGATATTATCATGGCCTTTTTCCATACAGTAGTGTTGCCGGAAAATACATTACACATCGAATAATAATCGATTCTTTGATAGTTGAAAATATAATCTTAGGTATCGATAGTGATCATATATCGATAGTATCGATATTGATACTATTGATAATATATTTCTGTAATTTTTTTCTGTATGAGTTGAATGACGATGATTTGTGTTGTGCGAGTTCCGGTATATATGTATAGTATCGGTGTCTGAAATGCTTGGTATTTTTGTTAATCCATTAATCGATTATTTTTCATAAATTCTCAAAAATCAATACTAAGGATTAGATTATATCGATACCACAGATACATAATCGATTAATAACCATTGATATAAACGATAACTTTGTTGATTAAATCGATATAATTTATATCAACCCATTTCAATAATCGACTGATTCTTTGATATTGCAGTTAATAATCGATTAATTGTCAAAAATCGATTAAATTTATTATATCAATACTTTCGATACATATCCTAGATTATTTAAAAAAAAACCAAATTCGATTAATCAATTACGGCAACAATACCTTACGGGGTACCAACTACCTAAAGGCCATATTTAGAATGTTGGTGGGCGTAAAGTGGAAATGAAATCAAAATAGTGATAGGTTGCTAGTCGCATCGCCTACTGATAGGTACGGTTCTTCGATTTTCGCCCACTTCCTCGGCCGGCTTATATGGTCTGCGCGGGAAGAGAAGCAGCTAGTACATTCCACATATTTATTTTTCTCCCAGATCAGCATTAAAGAAATAAGATGTTAAAGACAGACAAAATTGTCCGAATAGTCAAAATTACAACATCCCTCTTTTAGGGTCGGGAGTTAAAAAACAAAATATCTAAATAATAAAAATCGAAACCTCGGGGAATTTGGGATTATTTAATACACGGCAACATTGAGCACCAAGCGGTACTTCGCGCCATATTTTAGGGTTATATTATTTTCGTGAGTAATTTATGTCCATATTTCGAAATAATACAATACTTATTGATGGTATGTAATACCAGTATCTTCCATATTTCTTTTAGTATTATTCTTACACAGTTTGACTACGCAAACTGCACATTTTGCGTCTACTTTTACATTAAATTTTATATTTATCTAGACATCCAACTCACTCATCGGTCGCGGCATGACTGACGCGGGTATGCCGCAACCATGCCGGTTTCGGCATGGTTTTAGTTGCGAATTTATGTAGTATGCCGACGGTATCTAGTCGTAGCGCAGCGGAGACCAATTATTAATCTATGGGTATAGACGTCCGATTTCACTGATATTTTTCACTGACATTTCCACGTACTTAAAATTTTCTTGTGGATACATATGTAGATTGATTAGTGTTTAATATTTATTAGTTAGGGAAATGTTTTAATTTTTTTCGATTTTGACATTTTTCCTATAATTTTGATACCATATTCGATAGATTAAGAAGAAAAATAAAATTTTCATGATGTTCTTTCTTGCGCATAAATAAAAGTCAGTTTGATTTTTTACAATTTATCACTTGAAAATACGAATGTAACGTCTCATTTATCAAAATTGGTTTAGCCGCGTCTTGACTACGTGAAACAAAGGGTAAAGGGTAAAACAAATATTGAAAATGTTTGATGTCGCCGAAGTCGGGTAAAAATAAGCTTTTCTATCTAACTCTACATTATTAAATATATGCATGTACATAAATTGCTTGCAAAAGGGTGCAAAAGAATACATTCATTCATTCACTCCACTGCGGGTCGTGTTTTGTTGACATTGAACGTCAAAGGGCATCTGGGCATAGTTGTCGAACCGTTTCCCGTTCATATACGAGTACGATACGGACTAATCACCCCTGAATGCTAACTATATATATATATAGCTTGCAGAAATATATATACTAATTTCTCCTACAACTGTGTTTTTTTATATTTGTACAATAAGTTAGCAAACAGGCGTACGGCCCACCTGATGATAAGTGGTTACCGAAGCCTATGAACGCCTGCAACATCGGAGATGTCACGAGCGCTTTGCCGACCTTGAACGAATTTTTTGAAGGCTCCCATGTTATAATCACTATGGAAAACCATGGCAAGGATGTGTTGTTGCAAAAGTGATAGTTTCTTAGTGAAACAGTGAACAGGATGTGTTGGTGTTTTGCAACAACACATCCTGACGCTGACCTTGCAAAACAGTCAATAGTGCAAAATATCGAAATTCGGCAACACTATCGAAGGTATCGATAGGCTTTGTGTCGATATCGATCACACAGTTTGGTGGTCGTGGACCATGAAGATGATTTTCGTAGCCGACTCTCTATTATCCTAACAACTTTTGCCAAGATGCTAGACCATGACACTATATTTTTTTTAATCAAATACGCTAGCTATTGTTTGAAGTAATATACAGTGAAAGTCACACATATTTACATATTACATTATATACATGATATGTTCGAATTTTCAAAACCACTTAATTAAATTAATAAACACACATATTGATTAATTACTATTAGAAATTTAAACCAACATAATTGTGATGTCAAAATTTGGGTCAAATAGTAAGGTGTAGCTGAACTGTGTTAAATCAATAGTGTAGTGTGACCGTATACAGCACGTGGCGATGAAATTGAAACGAGCCCTCTATAAAGTTATGTCAAATGCTTTTCATTCATTATTTCGAATGTATCAGTGCTATTTGTAACCTTTTCTGCTTCCATCGCAGTTTCATACTATGTTTTTCAAAGCATTTAATCATCTGGTAAACAATAAGTACTTATACACATATTCAATAACATGAATTGTAACAACCAGTTTGTGAACCAAATTTAAAAAAAACACTAAACAGTGGTCTTAGTTTATGGCAAATATTCTATACTTTGTCTATGAAACTTGCATTTAAATCTACGTTGATCATAGAGGAAAATATAGTGATGTGGTAGATAATATGTGCTTTTGTAGATATATCAGTTTATTTTTTTATTACACAACTACCAAATAAATCAACTCGCTGGAGATTGGGCGCCCCGGAGAACTAGACAATGAAATACTTATATAACAAAAAGCTACACCGCGGAGTAATAACAAAGAGGAGATGGCGTATTGAGAGCTTCCTTACAAAAATTGTGCGAGGCTGAAAGCAGACGTGCGGAGAGCTCGGGTTGGCCATGCGGAGCCTCTATTGACGATTCAAAAAAGATCATCATAAAAATGATATTTATATTTCTGTATATAGCAGATATTTTGAACATCATACACTGACACATATTTTGTGTAAAACTAAATCAATCAAATAAATTCTAAAATATGTTATTTACTTACGTTTATTGTGATCCCATAACAGTACAGCATAAACACTTAAAACTTAATAGTTTAAAATATTTTACAAAATATTCTAAGTTGAAACGTAGCAAATGGAAATCCGTAGTCTCTGCCTACCCCTACGGGAAAAAGGTGTGATGGTATGTATATTATGTATGAAACGAAACATTAGAGCTCGCTCCACGTCACGCATCTTTCACAGTTGAACGAAAAATTACGTAAGCTACGCCCACTTCCGTCGTCATTGCGCCAATGATCATAACGGTGCACCAGTCGATACGCCGTCTCCTTTTTGTATTTGCTCCATGAGCTACACCAACTAACTTGGTGACGGAAATCTTCTGGAAGCTTCTTATCCGAAAACAAAAAAGAAATACATATATTCTAATTCAAACGAAAGGCAGACGCGGATAATGAAAATTCATGCGTCGGGCTCCGCCGCATCTGTAAATATCGAGGGTGCGGAAATTGCAGTTGTTTGCTTTAATTGCACAGTCATGTCCAATACATCCTTGTTGAGCCCGGCCGCAAGCCGTGCCCAGCAACTTGTACAAAACAAGACTCCAAGATGACGTCCAACCGATTCCACTTATTTATTTACAAGATTAAAAAATTATCTTCTTTTCGAGTCAGAACAAAAACAGTCGAAAAAGCACACGTTTATTTCTCAATGTGTCAAAATGGCTATTGATGCACTATATTGTATTTGCCCAATACTTTGCCAACCTCTGTTTGCCCGATGATTCGTCATATTAATGTCTTCCATAGTGCAAGAGTCGGGACTATTGGAGCACGGAAGGAAGTAAGCCATTGATTGCGCAGCTCCACTGGAAAACTATTATTCATTGGAAAAGGCCCATAAAGCACGATTCTCCGCACATCTTCCAACACCAACTTCCAGACTGCCCAGTGAAGGTCATGAGTAGGCGGCATTTTTCAGCCGGGGGCAAAGATGTATATGATGAAGGGTACAGATTCTTCCATCGCTTCAGTCTGGTCTCCTTTGACCACTGCAAAACTGATGTGTAATACGATGGCTCAGCGTCCCAAACGCAATAAAAATGTTAACATTTTATTCTGCCGTCGTCGGAGATAAAGATTCTCTTTTAGTCCCAGAGCCATAACTGCAAGTTCTATTTCCTGTTCTATCTTTTGTTTGTGACAAAATCACCCTGCATCCCCTCGCTAATGGCCGACCTTATTTATACATGTATAGCGCGTTAAATATTCATGCAGGCTCTACAGCGACGTTACTACGTTTATCATTACAATTGGCTTTAATGACGTTTAATTTATTCACAAAGCCTTCTCTCGGACCTACAAATTGTAGGCCTTAACGATATAGTATATCTTATCTAATGTTGGAACCATGTTGGGACCCAGCATTTTCACATTGATCTATTGTAAGTGGCAAATTATTAATTCTTAAGTATGTGTGAGTATTGACGGAGGTCAGACGCCCATCATCATCATTTTAGCATGTATTCCTAGTTGCGTCGTCAGCTTACGCTTCGGAGCCTTTTTGTGTGGCAATATTAAGCATTGCTAAGACAATCTTGTGATTCATGCCTGCAATGCCCTAATCAAACTGGAAAGACCTAAACAAACTATGCTTAAGAAAATTGAATCCGCGCCTTCCAAGTCCGCAAGTAATCGCTCTTAACCACTGGACCAAAGAGGCAGTTTGAAAGCAATAGCTGCCTGACATCAAACTTTGAGAATCTTGTCATTTTGAAACAACATTTTTCTTTATCTTTAGAGATTCCGCATTTGTACTTTGTATTTTGGAGTCGATGCTAGATCTGATTCTAGTCATCTATTTTTATTGTTAGTGAATGGATGGTTTTGTCATTAAAACGAAAATGCGATTGAATAACTCAAGTTTTTTCAACGTTATGCAGAACTAACTTTTTGAAAACTACCTTTGTTGCACGTTTATAGTTAATGTTAAAGTTAGTAACTTACTCGAGCTCGCTCGTCGATAAGGACATAATTCCCGCAGTCCGCATTGTTATTCCTCCGGCGACCTCCTTTGTGACGTTTTAGGAGCATGCAATGCCGCATCTCCTGTCTCACTCGCACTCTACCAATCCACATTGATGTAAGTGAAACAGTTGTAGAGATGCGTGCGGTTTGCGCCATGGGCTCGTGACGAAGTCCTTCGTGCCGTCTCATTCTTTAATTAGTTTTGGAAGAAGTGCGAAAGGGAGGGAGATATCGGCGCAACAGTTGTCGCACGTAGTATCGATCGCGATGTATGGCCACGTGCGGCGCCTGCCTCCGCCCTACACCAGTTACTGCCCGGAAGAATCCAGTTGTTCGCTATTCCTCTCCTCCCTACCTTCAACCTTAACTTTATCTGACACGTAAAGGCGTCGTTGTATACGTCACACATTGGGGGAATTGTGGTCTTGGTGCTGGCGATTATTGCTTCATCTCTTTTTCCGTTACGCTCGCTCGTAAAATAAAATAGAATGAACTGCGACTCTCTGACATGACAACGCAATTCATAATGGATACCTAATCATAATAGGCCTCTACACGAGTAACAATATACAAAGAGTTATCTCGTACGGTGGTAGAAAACTTTGCTCCAATTTGAATACCGTTTTAAGTAATTGATGCCTTAATTGACCCATTTCTATATTAGGTTGGCTATTAGAGTGATTACAGTGTGTTGTCCCATTAATTTGCCTAGCGGTACACATACCAAAAGTAAGGCCTCTCCTGTTCCAAATTGAAGGAGTGTCCAGCGATGGTACACGTAGACTATGTTATCTATATGGACGATTCACGAAATGATTTTGCAGCGTAGCAATGTGTCAGACGAATATCTATTACTATGTAACAAATACATTGATTCTTAGTGACATTTATCAAAGTTAAATACCCCAATTCACAACTACGCTCTTCCCTCCGATTAAAATAATGAATGTAGGAAGGTAATCGGCTACGTTGAATGCATCATCTCAAATGATGTGCACATACTTATTGATACAAATTACATTCCAGACGGGCGAAGAAAAAGTACAATATCAGGAAAATGATCAACAGATTTCTTAGAAACTGAAAAGACTTTGAAAATTAAGCCTAAGAATAGCAAATTATGTCAAGCCTCTACACAAAGACACCTAATTAGTATGGAAGACTTTCCAAGGATTGGGGCATAAATACAACCTCCGAGAGAATATCGTAGGAGCCGCGCGGTTCCCCAGGCATACCACCTCGCCTGGTGGGAAAATCATCCATTTGCGGTCGAGCATCACACCATCGCTGCTGCTGTATCTCCAAAACATTTAGACCTTTAAACAAATGCCCTAAAATCGGACACTGTAACATCATGGACAATATTACTCACACTAAAATAATCCAAAAGTAAATTCGGACGATCAAGCTGAAACTTTTATATCGTACCTATCTTCTCGGAAGAAGTCACATCTGCCAGCCAATGCCTAGACCCGCGAGGTTATTGCTCGGACTTTCCTCATTTGTTCTCTAATATCTGAACGGATGCCGACACAGACAGACTTTCTCAATGATTGCATGAATTTCATCTTGCTGCCAACTGAATATCAATGAAGGCGATTGAATAAAGCGAATCTGTTTTTCTAGTTTAAAAAAGATTGATAGTTGAGGTAGATCCATACTAATATTACAAGTGCGACAGTCTGTCTTTTACGATCTCACGGCCAAACCACTGAACGGATTTTAATGAAATTTGGTTTGAATATAGTTGAAGACCCGGGGTCAAACATAGGCTACTTTTTGACGCAGGCGGAGCTGCGAGAAACAGTTAGTAATAAATAAATAGGGACAAATAACACGAATTGAGTTCGCCCCAAAGTAAGTTCGGGATTTATGGGATGATGATAAGCTCATAGCGAGGTGACTGGTGTTATTGGTGATCCCAAAATGCCAGTCAAGCTTAAAGTACAGGTTTACAAAACCACGAAGAATTCTGGTGTGCTATTTTTGAAAAGGGTAAGTCACGCAAAATCGGTGAGTCGAATAATTTTTCTTCGATATCGAATGTTTTTCGTTCGTTAACGAAGGATTTTTTCGACATAATCGAACTTCATTATACTAGAGTAAATTGCGTTGTTAGTCTTGGAATGAAAGTTATCCGACTTTGGTGAAATCGGCCCTTAGTATACCTTTCCTCCCGTTATAAGCTAGTTCAAAATAAATGATTTATCATGTAAGTCTAGTGTACAGTAAAAGATAAAAGTCATTCTTTATCCAGACTAGCTGTGACTAAGTAGTGAGTGGGAGTAAGAAGAGGGTCTCAGGTATGTACAGGGAATATACAGAGCTGTGTCTTGTATTTTTTTGTGTTCTTTGTTTCGCGAGTGAGGCGGAGGTCAGGCTAGGGTGACCATAAATGTATGAAATAATTTTGTCTTATAAAAAAACAGTATTGCTGTTTTAAAACCTGCTACTCGTACTCACCGATTATGTCGCATGGAAATAATTTGAAATCGAACGAAAATTATTTGAGTCACCAGTTTTGAGCGAAACAAATAGCACTCCAGCTGTGATACTACGTGGGGCGCACTATAAGTTTCCGGAATGAATATGAAAAAATACTATTAAAGGTACAAAATTAATTTATTGTTTTCAAAATAATCTCCCTTGGCGTCTATGCACTTTTTCATTCGATGAAACCAGTTTTGAAAACTTTTGTGCCACTCCTCTGTGGTGACCTCTGAAACGTGTTTTTCATACTCCTCGACAGCCTCTTCTGGTGATGAAAATCGTTGACCGCGTAATTGGTTCTTAATTTTTGGGAACAGAAAAAAATCACAAGGTGCCAGGTCGGGACTGTATGCAGGATGACTCATGAGTTCTACATTTTTCGCCTTCAAAAAGCCGTTTGTCTGTCTGGCCGTGTGAGAACTAGCATTGTCGTGGTGTAGGATGATACGGCGTTTACGGTTATTTTTACGGAGTTCGTCAATAACTTCCGGCAAACAAATGGTCGTGTACCAGTCACTATTCACTGTACGACGATTCTCTAAAGCAACAGTAGCCACGTGTCCAGTTTTATTAAAAAAAGAAGCAATCATCCGCTTAGATGCACTTTTCACGCGCGCCACTTTGGTTGGTTTCGGCTCATCTTGAAAGACCCATACGCTCGATTGCTGCTTTGTTTTGGGATCGTAGCAATAAATCCATGTTTCGTCACCTGTTACTATGTCCCACACCAAATTTGACGCACCTTCGTTGAATCTGGTAAGCATGGCACTGCACCAAGTGACGCGGTCCGTTTTTTGAGCCTCGGTCAAGTTGTGTGGGATCCACCGCGAGCACAGCTTTCTCACACACAAATGTTTGTGTAGGATTAATTGTATTTGACTCATGCCTATTTCTAAGGATGCGCGAATTTCATGGTAGGTCACATGCCTGTCTGTTTCAATCATACGGCGCACAGCATTGATGTTTTTGTTGGTCACAGCGGTGGACGGCCGACCATCGCGAGATTCGTCACTGAGATTGATACGACCACGCTTGAATTCTGCAAACCAGCTATAAACAGTTGTCTTGCATGGTGCTTCATTGCCAAAAGCTGTTTCAAGCCGAGCGATGTTCTGTTGAGCTGTCAAATTACACTTAAAATCGTAGAAAATCATACTACGAAAATTTTCCCGAGTTAAATCCATGTTGATGCAGACACACAATTTTTTAAATGGCGCCACAAGGTAAAAACAAAAGACAGTCAGATGAAACAAACTGCATTCTACAGCCAAAGAGTTCTATTTTCAAATGTTGCAATAAATTTTTAAATATTGTTTATGTAGGTGGCCAGTTCCGGAAACTTACAGTGCGCCCTATGTATTTACCTTTCTAGATGTCTATGTACTAAGTCTAAAACCCAAGAATAGGCGTTAAAATGGAGAATGATTTTTCAAATTGAAGAAGTACTTAAAATACATACAAATTGGTGGGATTGATGCTAAGTGCAGTGCATTCTCTACATGCCAACGATTAGGATAATTAGAATGTAGTTAAAGATTCAGTAAGAACCAATACTGCCAAATCTTGGACCATGATCAAGACGCGTACCCTAGGCTCTGAATCGTAAACTAAGGATGTAACTAGCAAAACACTCATGGACGAAGAAGAAAACTGTTTAAATTTACAACTAGATATTCATAACCTTAGAAAATATAAATGTAAGACCTTAATAACTGAATGGCTATTTCCATTAGACTATGATGAGACAGAAGAACTCATTACTAACAAATAATAAAGTAATTTAAAATAAAAGCAATAAGACTAAACTATCTGTAGACAGATGATAATATAGGTACTCAATGGAGGCCACAACTAACTGATGATAGTTAATAACTCTGCGTGTAGACTGTTCTTGGTCTCTGATCCCAAGATTCTTTTGCAGGGTTGAGAACTGCATAACCTATTTGTTATTTATTATATGTTTGGAAGAGCGGGTCCCCCTGCCACAGGCTTTTTCTAAGCTTACTAGGTGGGTCCCAGAAATTTGTATTGTTTAATTACTGGCTTGAAAATTAAGATTTTTTTTTTTGTTTAGGCTCGTAATTTAACCATAATCATTTCAACCTCAGCTAGACCACTACTGCACGTAGGCCTCTCCTAATGATATCCAATCAGACCGTTTAGAAGCGGTCTGCATTAGCGTTTGCTTGCGACCATTCTCAAGTCATTGGTCGGTAAAGATGAAAACATGCTACACAAAACCTAAATTCCAATTTTCCCAACAAACATGGTCACCCTATTTAGAGGAGGAAGGGGGGACAGTTTAGTGAAAATGGTCCCTGGAAACGATGGGCCGTGCTGTGCGGGCAGGTCGGGGCGCACGCACGCCGTCTACTGACCTACTTTGTGAACGATCGTCCGACTTGCTGTCGTCATTAACTTTGCTATCAAAGTAAATTTTCAAATTTGTTTTTGAGATTTGGGATTTTTTTAGCAAGAGCAATACTGATCGCATTTTGTAGGTATAGAGTGACTTGTTTTGGCTGTAAACTGTTTACTCGTAGCACAATAGTAGACGTACTTAAAGCATTTATTTTGGGTTATGCAGAGAGCCTGAATGTGGCTGCACCAGGTGTAAAAGGTTATGGCGGGCTCCCCAACTCGGCTATCTCGGCATGCGACTAATGGGGGCCACACGAAATAGATGAATACGAGTGTTGTGGTGGTATCTTCAGAGAAAATGCACAAATCCGAGACTTTACAAAACTATATTTATTTTATTACTGTTTTCCGCACATTAATCAATTATTATAACTCAGATAAGGTAATTCAAATAAAAAATACATAATATAGAAGTGGAGCGGAGCTGTTGCTGTTGTTGGATGACGTAAAAACAATGTGGATTAAAAGAGAGGTAGTACATTAAGTTTTAAGTAGTAGTACATTATGTTTTAAGAGAGGAAGGACATTTTGTAAGGAGTAGTCCGTCTGAGGAAGTACCTCCACCCTACAGAAGACCGCAGCCAAATAACACTGTGATGCAGTGTTGTGTTCGTGCTGGTGAGTAGGCTCTACAACAACGTCAACGGATTTTGATGAAATTTGGTATGAATACTCGTATAGCTGAAGACCCGGGGTCAAACCTAGGCTACTTTTTGACGCAGGCGGAGCTGCGAGAAAAAGCTAGTATGGTCCATAAATCTGTGCTCGCTCATAGCGTTTTCCCTAATAAATTCCGAGCGGTAAAACTCGGTAACCTAATTTTTAGGGTTCCGTAGGTACTCTAAGAGTAAAATGAGACCCTATTACAAAGACTTCGCTGTCCGTCTGTCACCAGGCGCTATCTCAAGACAGTTCAAATCACAAAAGTTCAAATTTTTACAGATTAAGTATTTCTGTTGCCACTATAACAACAAATACAAAAAAATGTAATAATGTAGATATGTAAGAGGGCTCCCATACAACAAACGTGATTCTTTGCGTTTTTAAGGATCTGAAAATTAAAAAAAAAATAGTTGGATCACAGATAAAAAATTGAGGCGCCACGTCCAGCGGAGTCGCACCTGCCGCCGCCACCTGGCCGTCTGCGTCACCGGCGCGCCCTCTTTCGTAGTAAGTATTAACATCGATTTACTATCATTAGCGAAACTTTACGACATGCAACTGGTAGTCAATAAGGTTCATAAGACACTAAAATATTACTCATAGAATTAACAGTTGCCTCCCGAAAGATTTGTGATAGATTAACCGACTCAGGAGTCCTATTTTTAAAAAGGATGACTAACGCAAAATGAAAATCTTTCGACTCACTGATTTAGGGCATGCTGTTCAATAGGCTATATATATAACAAATAGGCTCTTGAATAGTTTTAAAAGAAGCGGCTTAAGCAAAAAGCATGACATTACATGAAGCATTAAGAACGGCAGTCATTTTTTTAAATTTACTACCCTTTATGTACAGCGGTATAATAAATTAAAAAGAAATTGACAAAATAAAAAAAAAAAATTGTTTAATATCAGCTGCACTGTCAACCGCGTGATCCGTGGCTGATCGCGTGAACCCGGGTCTTTATGGTCGTCGGCACGGAATCGTAATTCTACACCATCGCCTGTCTTCAAACTATTCTCAATAATGCTTAGTACTCAAGAGGACTATCCAATTAAAAAAAAATCGAGGAAACGTATGTTAACCTTAACTGCAATGTGTATTAGAGTGAAAGAAAGAAAGAAAGAAATAGTTTGTTTGCAATGAAAGTGGTACAGTTTGGTGGTAAATAACGATATAGCCGCACAATCAACCTTATTAGATATGCAAAGAAAATTAATACATTATACATTTACATTTAAATTAATTCAGTTCACAATAAAGTAATTTTTATAATATTTTTAAACCAGTCAAATATTATCATTATATCTAAATATTTATTTTGAGATTTAAAGGTGTTATTATTAAAGGAACAAAAAATATTCGTTGGACCCGGCTGCAATCGGGTGATCGTTTAAGGAATCTACTTTGGAGGTAGCTTAAAAAAGTTATATTCACTCAGCAGGATTAATCTGTGAGAGATTGGAGCCGACTGCAAGCGAGCCATCGCGCAGAATAGAACACTCTGGCGCTCTCTCGTTTCGAAAGTCAAGATCCACTTCGGGACGGATAATATATATCGATAGCAGGGATAATACATATCGATCTTCAAATAATAATCGCTCTCCAAATTCAAATGAATAAATGAATCAGTTTCACTTTGTTCAGCAAGCGCTTTTGTCGCTTACTATACTAGTGTAGACTATGCATTATCGAACTAAAAATGAGTCGCAATAAAATTCTATTATGGCGTTTGTTTAGCTCGCGTTAACAAAGAAGCGTGTTATTTGCATGCCTTTGCCATCCTTTGTGTTGGGTTCGAAGATTTTTCATCTTTAGTAACTGCAATAATTTGTTAACCAAAAATGTTTTGTGCGGAAGATAAGAAAAATTTAAAACTTCTCACATCCTCAGCTTAGTTTTTTGGTACCTTTAGTCGTGGTCCTAGATATACTAATTGTGTGTACTGATTGTGATAATGGAGCGACTGCCTTTTCACTTTCATTTTCAACTACTGGAAAACTAACACTTAAGGGATCAATAGAATCCATAACAAACACGACAGCCAGTTGTCGCTTGGGTCCTGGTGTACTATTTTTGAAAATCATTAGCGTCACCGATTTTGCCTAATGACGTTAATGATTTTCATTTGACATTTAAGTCATACATTTCAAAAAATGGGCTTTTAAGTGGTTACGGGTATCATACTAATAGAAATTCATACTCTTTATTTTAAAATCAAAGATTTTTTTTCAAAGAGGTGTTTCATATTAAGGTTTCTGCGTTTCCACCAGAGATGTGCGAGGGAAATGTGTCGTGCGAGGGTGTGTAGCGGAGCTGTGACAATAATGCCAGTAATGTGCAGTGCGAGCAGCGCGAAGTCAGGGCCCGGTGTGGTGTAGTGGGAGCAGAAGCTGGCAACCCATTCCTCTCATCACATTTCTCGCAACACATCTCTTGTAACACATCTCACGCGCACTCTCTCGCTTGTTTTGTACATACATAAATCTCGCTCCGCTTCCACCAGAGCTGTGCAAAGCGAGGCTAGGTAAATGAAGCGATTCTAGTGGTTCTTCAAAAACACATCTCTCGCTACGCATCCTCGCTCATCTCTAGTGGAAACACTTTGAATTAAGCTTTTGAAATGTATGTCGCAAACACTGGTAAACCAAATAATTAAATAAAAAGAAAAAATATATTTTCGTGCCAAAAATAATAAACCGAAGCCACCCCATAAAAATTATATTCTAAATTATATTATTCACCACTTGTTTAACTAGTAGAAAAAGCCACCCTTTACATTATTAATGTAGTTAAATAAATAAATATTCAAGATATATTCAAATGCATACTTCTGTGTACATTTCATTACAGCACCACTACAGAACACATAATTTCTCAGCTTGCCTAGATTTGCGAGTATAATTCCTGCAAACATCAATTTATTCATATGCTAACTAGCTGGAGAGATGTCGGGTACAGCGCGGCTAATAAAACTACATTCAGATTTACGTTACATTACAACGACTTCTATCAAATAGATAGTGATTTCCTCTAGTCTGGAAGTATCGACCCTGATTACCCTACTTCTGCTGTTATTATAAATTTCTATAATAATAATAATACTTTACATCCATTCAAACTTCATAACCATAACCCATTTTAATTCTGTTCACTCCTTAGCAATAGTTCCTCCTTCTGCCCAGACCTGTTCATGGAAATGTCGACGGGTTTGGGCAGGAGCCTATCAACTTCTCCAAAGCCTCTCAAAGGACCGGGGCAACCCGTGATTCCCAAGTGGAGATACATAATAATAAATACTTTATTGCACCAGAAAAATACAATTTTAAGACACATACATGTAGACATAATGATGTGCAAAGGCGGCCTTATCGCAATAGCAATTTCTTACAGGCAACCCTTTTTGTAAGAAAAAAATTTAGGAAAAGAAAGGCATGGTGCCGAAACACAAGCTAAATATAATAGTATAAACTTACACAAAATAAACTAAAATAAACTTACTTAGTAAAGTTGTTAAGTTACTTCTTTATAGTCTGACTATTGTCCAAAGTGTAGTACATTAATTTTATTAGACTGATTCTACCGTGCAACATGCACACTGTTTATAGCTAAACCAAAATTGATATATAAAATTGACTGTGACCGTGGTTTATCATACATTGGGCAAACAAAGAGAAGCATTAATACTCGTATAAAAGAACATATTGCTGGCATGAAAAATAGACGCTCAACCAAGTCTGCAGTCTGTGAACATGCTCTAGACAAACCCAACCACTATATGCGTTTTGATAATCCTCAAGTCCTTGCAAAGGAAAACAGATTCATTCCAAGGATGTTACGTGAAGCTATTGAAATTAAAAAACATCCTAATTTCAATAGAGAGGATGGATGGCAGGTACCGCCAGCTTGGGACCCAGTCATTAACTTAATAAAATCGCAAACTCGGAAGCAGACTGCAAGACCCTTAGATACTGTGAGCCAATACTGCGTGAATCGGAATAGTTCCCAATAAAATTTCAGGCGGTAGTTTGTAATCTTATGACATCAAAGACAAATTTTAACTTAGTCTGCCTGCGACCATGAACGCTGTAAAGTGTTTGAAACGTCAGGTGTAAATAAATAAGTAATAAACGCGATAAAACCGTATTAAAATAGTTTAATTTAATAGATATATTTGTTTTTGTAAAAAAAAAATTTTGGTGCAATAAGAGTATTTGTATTGTATTGTAATGTAGAAGCGGCAGAATCAGCACACAAAAACCAAGTGTCTATAGGTTTTATATCCCTCAGCGAATTCTGGAGTGCTATTTTTGTTCGTTATCAATGGATTTTTGTTCGATATCGAACGATTTTCATTCGGAATATATGTCACATTTTTCGAAAAGAACACTCCAGGTTTCGCTGAGCGATATCAAACCTTAGCACACTTGGTTTTTAAAATACTTTAAGTTAACGTTAGGTGCAAGTAAATCCATACTAATATTATAAATGCGAAAGTCTGTCTGTCTGCTACGCTTTCATGGCCAAATCGCTGAACGGAATTTGATGAAATTTGGTATGAATATAGTTGAAGACCCAGGATCAAACATAGGCTACTTTTTGACGCAGGCGGAGCTGCGGGAAAAATCTAATAAGTAATAAACATGATATAACCATTTCCTATTAAAATGATAATAGAATACCTATTATCGCTTAGTTAATGAAAACTTTTCAATGTGACTTGTCTTCATCATAAAATAAAAATAAATATTTAAAATAAAACAGTATGGTATTTGTGTATGTTTTATGTATATTTACGTAGTGTATGAACTTTAAGCTTTTGATAAAATTTGCTCTATAAGTAATAAATATTTCCCCCTTATCTTTTTTGCGCCAAACTATCTTTCTGTTTCTGCCAATGGTTGACTGGTAGAGAATGCTCTTAGCATTAAGTCCGCCAATTGTTATAAGTATATGTGTACTTTGTGGGGCAATAAAGTTTTAATAAATAATATTTCAAGTACCCAACCCAATCTGTTGTTGTAAAGTCTTTGTCTCCCAACGCGGCGTACGCGAGACGCGACGGCGAGGCGACGGGACGGCTACATAAATCAGCGTGATGTTTGTAAATCTGTCTGTCCTGTGACGAGCTGCACTCGCAACCCTAATGCAAAACTATTTGTCAGACATTTTCCTCTGGATGATCGTTCACATTGAGCCGTTCTCCTGCTAGTTTCAAGAAAATTGGGAGGCTCAGAAATAAAAATAGAATTTGTTTCTCAACTCTCAACAAAAAGGCAGATACTCACTTATGACTGTACTTTAAAATTGTCTTCATACGCTTCATAATTTATCAGGCTAGCCTCAATGAAGAGGATTTAGATTTTTAAGTATTATTATCTTTTTGATACTAGTAGAAATGCTAATGCTTATGAATGGATGTTCTACCTCAATTTCTACTTGGTACACAGATTAGTTTTTTTTAAGTTAAGTGCAACACTTGACATAAAAAATTATAACTTTTAACATACTGGTTTATCAGAAATTAGTGTGCTTATTTCTTTCGCCGCTAAATCTACAAGTGATAACGTGCTTTTCTATTCAATGTTTACTCGAATATTCAAGTCAACTCGTTCAGTGTGAATTGTCATTTCGCGGCATTTTGAGAAATGCTGCAATAAACAATGCGCTGTGATTTATTTATTATAATACAGATATAAAAGGGGAGACGGGTCGGATTGGGGCGTGGACCATAAAACTCTACACCAAACCTTGTTAGCATATTTTCTCGAGCTCAATTTTATCTTTGTTGAATGACGTGAATGTTTATTTCGCTGTAAGAGTACCATAAACTAGAGAAGAGAGAATTTTCGACGTCCATACTGATATTATAAATGCGAAAGTCTGTCTGTTACGCTTTCACGGCCAAACCGCTGAAAGGGTTTAGATAAAATTTGTATGAATATAGTCGAAGACCCGGGATCAAACATAACCTAGTTTTTGACGCAGGCGGAGCTGCGGGAAACAGCTAGTTTTCAATAAATATTTTTGAGAGATCAGCAAGAGATTTTTTTTTACGTTGACATATTTTGCTCCACATATATTTAACACTTTCGCTGACAGTAACGCCTCTCGACGTAGATAACAATTGAGTGCTATTGTTATTTACTTCACAGTCAGCGCAAGTGTTAATAAAAATTCTTAATGTTGTATATCGTATTTCTTGGTTGCGTCCTCAGCATATGCTTCAGAACCTAAGGAACGCTTTTAGCATGGCCCGTCATTTGGCGGTACGGTAAATTAAGGAAAGGCATCGACTTTATTACTACTTGAAAGGGTATGAAAATAAGTGTAAATTGAAAACGGACACCTCCGATATGGAACAGATAGACTTACAGAACTTTACTTGTGGTTACAATCTACTGAAGAATATATGAAGACCATTCAACTAGCCCAAACATACACACATCACATTTATTTTTGAAATGTATAACATATATCATGACATATATCTAGCTTATTTTTTGGCGAAAATAGAACAGACTTTTTTAAACACTATTTTTTACGCACTTAAATTCTATAACTATAATATATATCTTGTATCTTCTTTTTAAAGTTCTCTTTATCCCTTCTTCTCCTATCTATTTAAATGAAAAAATTTCCTTTCGTCAGATTGATGACCGGTTACGCTCTGCCGGTAACCCAACCCTTGACGTGCCGCCTTGTTCGTCACATTCTTACTCAAAGTCGTTTGCTGTTGTGGCAGCTAAGCTTTGGAATTCACTTCCTGTGGAAGTAAGGTTGTCACAAAGTTTAAACGCTTTTAAAATAAATCTTTCAAACTCTCTTTTGCTGAACTTAGACATTTAAAGTATAAGCTAGTTACATGGGTGTATGTATGTTTATTTATATGTATGTATGATTATTCTATATAGTTATGTAGGTTTATTTAATGTATATCTTTTATAATAATATTATATTGTACATACTTCTACCCTTCTGGTAAGCATATCTTCTCCTGCCACTAGCTGGTTGACTGTAAGAGATCCCTAAGTGGGATAAGTCCGCCATTGTACTTATTGTTTTTTCATGCTTGTGTATGTAAATTATTTGTTTGTACAATAAAGATATTACAAACAAACAAATATATAGGTATATTCTATAACTTGATTATGTGCTGTATTTCAAATATTATAAATCTTAATTATTATATAATATTTATTTTCGGTAGATGGCGTAACAATAATTTTGTATTGAGAGTAACCAGGAAAGTTGGCGCGTTTCAATTTATGGCGATTGAATATCGGTATAGCATATATTCTGTAATCTATGCATATATGTAGAACAAAAATCATTCGACTAGCCGATTTTGCGTGTGTCACACTTTTCAAAAATAGCACTTCTGATTCAATCAATCAATCAATTTATTTGCATAAAAATGTTTGTTTACAAGGTGGTACATTACATTAATTGTCCATTTACATTTTACCTCTTGCTCTTGAGGTGTGCAAAGTTGTTTATATTTAATAATAATAATTGTAATTTAATAATCATATCCTTTTTTTTCTAAAATATTAATAAACATTAAAAATTAAATTCTTAATTTTTTTTTATTACACTTGATTAAGTCATCTCGCTGAAAGCTTCGTGAAGAAGAAAAAAATAAATACATCATCATCATCCTAGCGTGTATTCCTAGTTGCGTCTTTAGCTTACGCTTCGGAGGGTACGCTGTAAGTCATGGTCCTTGATTGGGCGGAACTGGTTATTTTAATGGAGCGACTGCAGTCTGACCTCCGTAACCCTTTTTCAAAGAAAAACCAGACCAACAAGAACATGACTCAAGGTGTGTTAGTGGCCAACACTTAGAATTTTTCAGGCTGCCCTAAGGTATCTTAACTTGTCTTCCGAAGCACGAATGAGCTCAAGATAGAAAATGCCACTAAATGGCGACCAATCCAATAGTGATCGCGTCACGCCGTCGCTTTACACGCCGTCGCTACGGATAGGCGGGTCGCGCTTGACTTACGAGCTCCTCGCTCGAAAAGCTCTGAAAAAAATTACATGAATCATATAAATAAATGAACTTCAGAAGTTTAGCCTATAATCTGCGGCGTGTCAACATATTGCCTCCGCAGCTTCAGAAGGCTTTCCTGCTTTCAAGCGCGAGGGATGCCGCTCAAATTTATACATTTATAAATTACATCCGAACGTTGCCCGATTTCCCGATTACATTTCTCTGTTAATTTAGAAAGGTTAATTGAACTAATAATGCTTATATTAATCAGCGGAGTTAATAATTGCGTTAATAATTTTGTTGGATGTTAGGTTTAAATAGAATAATTTATGTGTAAAAGTTTATTAATATAAAACAAATAGATTGACTGATTCTCTTGTTAAAATGTCAATTTTTGAAATTTCAATTTCATTTTTTTATTTTAATTTTGGAACTTTAATTTAATTTTAATTAGTTTGGATTATCACGGATGATGATGGAGATTTTTGTAATCATTTTTCGCGTTATTAATTTTATGTGACCCAATTTTAATTTGATCACGTTAATATGCATAACTTAAAACTTATTTGATTTGTCTAAATTTAATTAATTACATTCACCTAACTTTGAAAAGATAGTTGATTGATTGATTTTATAATTTTAAATATGTAGGGAAAATTTTTGTATTTCTGGAGGTGGGCGTTGACATTCGCGACACAGTTTTTAACTACTACGGGTGCCATCGACCTTGGTTTACTGTAAATAAAGATTTATTATTAATAAAAAAAAAAAATTAAAAATACTTTGCTGGATATTGTCTTTTCCATTTAGATCTCAATATAGCAGTTATGATTATCTAGATCAAATGGAAATAAAGGATTACTAGCATTTAAAAAATACACTGCGATTACGGAATGAACTCCCTGCCATGGTTCCCCCTAGTGACTATAAAATCGGAGCCAGCCTTCAAAAAGGGCGTAAAAAAATTCCATTAGGGTTGGCAACGCGCTTGTGACATCCCTGGTGTTGCAGGCGTTCATAGGCTACGGTAACCACTAACGATCAGGTGGGCCGTACGCCTGTTTGCCTGCTTAATAGTATAAAAAAAAAATTAACAACTGTTATCTTCATGATATCGTAACTTTGATTTACATAGACATACCATCACGCCTTTTTCGCCCGGCGAAAAGCGGGCTAGTAGTCTCTGCCTACCCCGGCAGAGACTACTAGCCCGCTTTTCGCCCCCGCGAGAAATGAGACGTGATGAGTTGCGAACCGCATCGCCGCCATTTAGATTTTTGTTATTTTCCAAAATCATAGCATTCCCACGAGTGTAGGGGTACACAAACTGTCGCATCCAGCAGAGCCCCCTGTGCCAGGTGAAGGCTAGCCTTTATCTGGGGGCGCCCTCACCACTGGGCAATTGGCACGCTTTCGACTAGGCTCGCCCCTAGCCACGCATCTCTCAGCACGGCTTACCTTAACTTAACTTTGATTTAGATGTGACAATATTTTCACTTAGCAATTAAAATAAAAAACAAGGAAGAAAATCATAAAAATCATAAATTACAGTAATAACATAAACAATATAAAATAATAAAACCCTTTTTCACATTCAACGTTCCGATCTCGTAGACGTGCTACGAATGGCTACGAGGGTGCTACAAATCGCTACGCGGTTACGCGGACTGCATATATTACTGACTGTATCGGGATACCTGACCAAGACAAACATTTTCTATTCTGAGCAGACCCGGACACTCCATATAATAGCGGTGAGCCCGATATCTATTAGGTACTACTACTTCGATTCGATCGCGCACGCACGAGCGTCAATGTGTGCGTGTAGTCGTAGGGTTGTTTATTTACCGTATCTGCTTCTTATCAGGGACTCAAATTTGTGATATGAAATATTAAAAAAAAATGAGTAGAATAGCCTATGGGTTTATTCTGCTTTTTTTTCTGTTGCATTTTTAGCCATTTAGACACATTTTTTATTACTTTCTACACTTGTTCAGGCATCTCTATTTTTGAAATGTTTGAGCTTGGCCACAGGACAATCCAAGACGGCGAATTTTGCCGCGACTAAAAGAAATACATATGTTTCAGTGCACTAATCATTACTACTCCTCATTTCGCCTCGCCAGATACCGGATCCCGTAGCTTTTTAGTGCATTTGTTAGATATGTATTTCTTTTAATCGCCGGTGGCATCGCGGCGAAATTCGCCGTGGGGAATCACCCCGTGGCCAGGCCATTTATAATATGTATGTTGAAAATTGTTTGATATCGAACAAAAATTCTTCGATATCTAACCGTCGTTAAAAATTCTCGTTAATGAATAAAAATTATTCGACTCGCCGATTTAGCCTGTGTCACACTTCATAGCACTCCTGATCTCTGCAACCAAAAGCAAAATGACAATCATAATAGGGTACTTGACTATATTCATACTTGGGCAATATTTGCATACGAAACAATATGTACGCTAAAAAGTAACCGAATCTGAAAACAACAACAAAATTGGTTGTTAATTAAGTAATTGGATTTTAAAGTTTTTTCAAGAAGAAAAGTAAGAGTGTAGTGGTGACGTCTTGCTATCTCCTTTCTACGCACGAAACTAAGTGAAATGTTTCATAAGAATGATAAAAATAAATTGAATAGAATACCCAATTATAGTACTTTCGTTACATATTGACCTGGAAAGATAAGATCGTAAGTTGTAGATCGAGATTATTTCGACAAGTGTTGACAGCCGTAGATAAATGGCTTACGTTCTCCACACGGGCGCGGAGTTGCGGGACTGCGGAATTTGCGGATTAGAGGCGGATCTTAGGGAGCTTGGTTATGTTGCGCAGAAATTTTGGAGGTAATTACTCGTACGGTATTCGCCCGAGAGCGTTCGTAATGAAAAGTAATTGCGCTTTTAATATTTACTAGCTGTCGCTTGAGACTTTGCCTTAGAGTTATTTTTAGCTGTAAAATTATAGAAGTTGTATTAATACTCAATTTATTTTAGCATTCACATCAAAAAAACATCAGTATTATTAACCGAAAAGAGAAAGATTTCTTTAAATTCGTTTAAAATAAATTATGAGCCTTTGAAATTCGGCGGTAGGAGAAACTGTCAAAAAACATGAAAATGACACACTTAGGGGTGACGTCCCCACCACGTTAACACTCTTCTTCACAAGAAAATTTTAAATGTTATTTACTGGTTTGTATAACCAATTTTGTTGTATTTTCGTCGTTCCAGGTCGATGAATTAATCATTTCATGATGTGGTCGATCATATGGCCAAAACAGAATCATTGAGCTTCCAATATTAATAATGATATGATCAACTGATGCACGACTACGTCATGATCTGGACAAGAACCAAGTGATCATGTCGTAAAATTGTTACATTTTTAACCAGTAGAGGCGCTGATGTTGCTACTTTTATGAGCATTATCATGGCGGCGGACTATCAGCTGTAAAAAAAATATTATTGTGAAAATAAAAGGATTAGAATAAATTTATTATCGTAAAGCGCTTAGTAATATATACTAAACTTTAAACAAAATTTCAGAATGATTTCTTATGTTTTCGCGATTGTTATTCATTAAATTAAACTATTTTAATACGGTTTTATCGCGTTTATTACTTATTTATTTACACCTGACGTTTCAAACACTTTACAGCGTTCATCGTCCAAGCCGCACACAGTTGATCGTTTTCCTGCCATCTTACCATACATAAAGGGAGTCACGGACAAGATTGGTAACATACTTAGGCGAGCTTCAATCAAGACCTATTACAAGCCGCATAAGAAAATAAACCAATTTTTAAGACCTGTAAAATCCAATATCCCATTGCAAGATGCTGGAGTTTATAAAATTGACTGTGACTGTGGTTTATCATACATTGGGCAAACAAAGAGAAGCATTAATACTTGTATAAAAGAACATATTGCTGACATGAAAAATAGACGCTCAACCAAGTCTGCAGTCTGTGAACATGCTCTAGACAAACCCAACCACTATATGCGTTTTGATAATCCTCAAGTCCTTGCAAAGGAAAACAGATTCATTCCAAGGATGTTACGTGAAGCTATTGAAATTAAAAAACATCCTAATTTCAATAGAGAGGATGGATGGCAGGTACCGCCAGCTTGGGACCCAGTCATTAACTTAATAAAATCACAAACTCGGAAGTAGACTGCAAGACCCTTAGATACTGTGAGCCAATACTGCGTGAATCGGAATAGTTCCCAATAAAATTTCAGGCGGTAGTTTGTAATCTTATGACATCAAAGACAAATTTTAACTTAGTCTGCCTGCGACCATGAACGCTGTAAAGTGTTTGAAACGTCAGGTGTAAATAAATAAGTAATAAACGCGATAAAACCGTATTAAAATAGTTTAATTTAATGAAAATTTCAGAACTTAAAAGTAATGTTTCGAGCATAAAAAATATGAATTTATATTGAAATGGTCTAGTCAAACGTGGATGACCATATCATTAATAGATTTGTTCGATTCTGCTTACGTCATATCATGAAATGGTCGCATTTCATGATGTGGTCAACCATATCATAAAATGATCAATTCTACGATTTGGCCATGTCATATATATTCTTTCGTATAAAATATTGTCCAAATATGAATACAGTCAAGTAGCCTTTAATAATCTCTCCTTTTCATCTCAGCGCCTTCCCGGTTACGTCCTCGGCTGTTTGCCCAAGGCAAGTCTAAGTAGCCTGTAATAATGTATCTCTCAGAAGAAGTTTTAGCAGGTGTCATTATAAATCCATAAGAATGAGTTGGTTGCGAGACTGAGTGAAGGTGTTGGTCGTTACAGCATAAACTTTAAATAAAACAGGGCCTATATCTAACAGATTGCCAGGATGCCAAACAGCAAAAAATGCTGTAAAATTACTACGTCTACGTCCCTCCAATAACAATGACAAAACAAGGTATTATAAGGTTACTATACACCGTGAAATTTTAGTCGTTTTGAACCCATCGTCCAGTGACACCATTCATGCAACCGAACAAATTTCCCCAAGGAACATAGCTCGAAACATGGATAACAAATTTGTCACTGGAGTCACTGGACGATGGGTCCGAAACGACAAAAATTTCATGGTGTATAAACTACAAAAACTTCAATATCATTTTCGACCTAACAAATGCCTAGAACAGAGTCTTTGTGGGGTAAATGGAAGTGCTCCGGCGAAAGCGGCAGTTAAACTTCAATATCCCGTCGGAAGCGACTTCATAGAAGGCTGTATTCGCGGCGACGATGGCACATAATAAGGAAGACGCAGGAATTGTTAGAAGCGCCCCCCCTTTCGCCCTGCGGCGTGTTGGAGGAATATTAACAGATTTATGGCCATCCTCCGCCCTCTCTTGTGTTATAGCTACATAGACTTCTAAACAAATAAAACGTGTGGTTTCTGGATAAAGAAGAGATTGCTTTATATCATTCAGGATGACTCCTCCATTTCATCTACGATTGGTTAGACGAAAGAACTTTTCGTCAAAGACAGGATTGTTCATCTACGAACCATTCGTTGACAGAATTTTTTGTCACCGGGCAATTGAACGACAGCACCGTTCATCTAAGAACGAATCGGCAACAGAATGTGTCGCCAAGTTCATTAATCTTCTAAAACCCACTGCTGGACATAGCCTCTCTGTCTACGCCAACCTTCTCTGCCTATTAAATATCACATCTGCGATCAGTGAACTTTGAAACGATTGACTTGACCCATTGAGAAAAGAACGTTTATTTCTGTGTGCGGTTTCAATGCTTTTTTTAAACGATTGATTTGCCTAGTCCATCACAGAAAGGCCAATGTAATCCTAGCTCTAAATAAATGCTGCACTGGTGTTTTAGTCAATAAAGTAATCCAGCTAACTGAACAATAGAAACACGCTTCAATGTTCGCGTTGAATTTGAAACATGGTTCAGCTATTTTATTAAAATCCCAGATTTTTAGATAGAATGATTTCTATCGCAAGGTTTGTTTTTTATTTCAGTCATGACTGCGCTCGCTAGAGGTAGTTGAGGTCACCTTTTAAAGGTCATCTGCTCAGGTATCTCATTCATATTTTTCTGCCACCAAACATGGTTGCATTGTTGTTTTGAAAGGCAATTAAGTCCGCCTCATTGTTATTATGTTAAAAGGTTTATGTTAAATTATATTGAGGCAATAAAGAGTATTTGCATTGCATTGTGAATTTATCAATGTTATGGTGCTCCAATACTGCTGTTACAAAATATTTACTAACGTTAGTAAACATTTTGTAAGCCTGTAATAATGTATCTCTACAGAAGAAGTCTTGGCAGGTGTCATTACACATCCATTAGAATGAGTTGGTTGCGAGACTGAGTGAAGGTGTTGGTCGTTACAGCATAAACTTTAAATAAAACAGGGCCCATATCTAACAGATTGCCAGGATGCCAAACAGCAAAAAATGCTGTAAAATTACTACATCTACGTCCCTCAAATAACAACATAAACGATGGGACATATGCTTATTTCAATTACAAATAATTATGAGATCAACTGAGTAAATACCATCAAAATCGGACAGGCAGGAAATCTGGTTAGAATGGACGAAGCCAGTATTCCTAAGCGTTTACTAGAAAGTAAAACAAAGAGTCGCAGAAGTCGAGGCAGACCCAGGTTAAGTTGGATAGATGGAGTGGAAAAAGATTTGAGTAATGGCGGTGTCAGGAGCTGGCCACAGAAGAAAAATCGAACAATCTGCAGAAATTTACTTGACCAGGCCCAGGCCCATCAGGACTGGGGTATGGGACATCTGGCCCGCACACTGGTCTGCAGGCTAAATGTCTACACTATATGTATGCTTACAAATGGTTTATAAGTATATAAAAATATCTTCTTTGTCGTGTCGATAACTTTCAATTCTGTTTAGACCAATAGGCTGCCACCTCAGCCGCACCTATTGTTGCCCCCCCCCCCCTTTTTATTTACTTGTTTACAAAAATTTGACCATACATTATAGTAGTTGTCAGTTAAGATTTTTATTTAGTCAGTGCGCTGTTAGTCCATTGAATAAGAAATATAAACTAGGTGAGCTAATTCTGCGTTCTTCAAACACTTTGACTCTTGCCACTCCCTCTCACCATACTGGGTTTTACTCCAACTCCTTTCCCGTCACAGCTGTCAGACTCTGGAACGCGCTACCTGAGTCAATTAGGAAAGCCTCCAGTCGTGCTGGTTTTCAAACATGTTTCAAAGCTCTTGTTTACGAGCATTTTCTCGCACAGCTGAGTGATTTGGGAATCTAGTTGCAATTTTACGTTACATATGATGTTTATTTTGCATTGCATTTAAGTATATATTTATTGTTTATGTAGTACAACAACAATAGTAAATACGTGTTTATATTATGTAAGTATTTGCTTTTTATATGTATTGATTTTATGCTTTTTCTGTTATTATTTTTGTGTAATTTAACTTTATTTTACACCCACCTAAAGCTCTTTGCTTGACCCAAAGGTTGACTGTTAGATAATGCTTTTAGCATTAAGTCCACGTAATTGTGCTTTACAATTGTATTTGTGCATTAAAGTTTAAATAAATAAATAATATTTTATTCTCTACAATTATAATATTTATTCATATTTGAGATTGATATGTCAAAAATTTCGAATAGAATAGGTTTTGAAGTGAACAGATGTTAGTCCCTCGATGTCCGCCGAAGCGATCCACTGCGAGCCGGATAATCCGCAGATCCGCAGCTCTCAATACGAATTCCTGATTCATTTTATCCGCTAAGATGAATATCCGATTGCGATGTGCATAACTTAAATAAATAATACGAAAGGAATATATCCGCACACAAATGGTTTTGTACAAGATATTACATATAAGCCCATAAATTACTGTTTTGTAACACTTTCATTATTTATTTCTTAAAGGTAGTTCCTTGCCACGGCGACGGTTGGTCAGCGGCCAGATACGAAACCTTAATTAAGTATTTAAGAAAGCGTTAATTTACTGACTATATGACTAGAAATTAAATTATTTCACAAGTAAAACTAAATTGATATAGCCACGACGCAGTTCTCCTCATTCCTCTTGAATCCACCCTCACGATCCACCCGTGGATCCCAGGATACTTTTTTTCTCTTCTTCAATCCACCGTTCGGTGGATTCAGATATACTCAACACGTCCACTGACTTTAAGAAACCTTCTACTTTCTTATTCCTGTATAAAGCATTAGTTAGATCACAACTGGAATGCGCGGTGTCTGTGTGGAATCCCTTTTATAATAAATACTCTGTCGCGATAGAAAATGTTCAGAAGAAATTCCTTCGTACCATGCATTTCAGGTGTTTTCGACGGTTCATCCGATATCCTCAGCTGCTTAAAGCCTACAATATGCTGACTCTCGAATCGAGGCGTAAATACTTGGAAGCTGTTGTTTTGTATAATATCGTTCATGGTAATATTGACTCCTGTAACCTTGTAAATAAGTTATCTTACCTTGTCCCAAGATCTGCTCATAGACGTGAAGTACGATCTCGACCCCTTTTCTATCTGCCAACTTGTCGGACTAATTCTGGACATCGTTCCCCGGTTCATCGTATGGTTGAATCACATAATAAATTATTTCAGTCAAAAATAGACTTGTTTGTAAACTCAATGCGTCAATACAAAAAGTTGCTTGGTGTGATTTTGAGCGAGTATGATTTTAAATATGTATTACGTTAAACTCCTTTCCTACTTGTTTGTGTTCTTTCTTTCCTTCTGTTTGTGTTTTTCTTCTATGGTTATTACTCCGGCTAAAATATTATATTTTCAGTTGTTTTCTTTTTTATATTATGATTTGCACACTAGTGGTACCTATAGTTATAATACATACTTATGTAGTTTGTGAATAACGTAGTGGGTTGCATAATTATTAATAGCATATTCTTGTATTAGAACTTTGTATTTAAGCATATTATGTAACTGTTTGTTGTTCCCATAATAAATAAATAAATAAATAAACACGAAAGTATATTGAGCCGGTTGGAACAGGTTAAAAATACTTATTTTTAATGATCTTACTTATTTGACAATTTGCGATTGAATACGTACCTGATTCATTCATATTGTGTGGAGTCACAATTATTCGGAACCGCCTCTCGGCCTCTGGCGTGGTGCCGTCTTGATGGTCTGATGCAAGTCTGATTTTGAGTAAAAAAAACGAATTTGTTACTTTCATTGTAGCCGCTTGCCACCACTTACTCTTTGAAGACAACTGTAAGCTTTCAGGATTTCATTAACATTTTGCACATTACGTTGCAGTGGCATTAAACCCAAGGAGGTCGGCGTCTGCACAATGAGAATTAAGTACACAGCGCGCTGAGATGGACTGGGTTCTAATTGACTAACAAATAAATAGATAACACAAGTTATCATCATTTATAAGTTCGCGACACTAATAGATAGCGTCATAGAAAATCACCGTTGCAGTATCCCTGTGTAACATAGTTACATAGGGCGCACTGTAAGTTTCCGGAACTGGCCACTTACATAAACAATATTTAAAAATTTATTGCAACATTTGAAAATAGAACTCTTTGGCTGTAGAATGCAGTTTGTTTCATCTGGCTGTCTTTTGTTTTTACCTTGTGGCGCCATTTAAAAAATTGTGTGTCTGCATCAACATGGATTTAACTCGGGAAAATTTTCGTAGTATGATTTTCTACGATTTTAAGTGTAATTTGACAGCTCAACAGGGCATCGCTCGGCTTGAAACAGCTTTTGGCAATGAAGCACCATGCAAGACAACTGTTTATAGCTGGTTTGCAGAATTCAAGCGTGGTCGTATCAATCTCAGTGACGAATCTCGCGATGGTCGGCCGTCCACCGCTGTGACCAACAAAAACATCAATGCTGTGCGCCGTATGATTGAAACAGACAGGCATGTGACCTACCATGAAATTCGCGCATCCTTAGAAATAGGCATGAGTCAAATACAATTAATCCTATACAAACATTTGGGTGTGAGAAAGCTGTGCTCGCGGTGGATCCCACACAACTTGACCGAGGCTCAAAAAACGGACCGCGTCACTTGGAGCAGTGCCATGCTTACCAGATTCAACGAAGGTGCGTCAAATTTGGTGTGGGACATAGTAACAGGTGACGAAACATGGATTTATTGTTACGATCCCAAAACAAAGCAGCAATCGAGCGTATGGGTCTTTCAAGATGAGCCGAAACCAACCAAAGTGGCGCGCGTGGAAAGTGCATCTAAGCGGATGATTGCTTCTTTTTTTAATAAAACTGGACACGTGGCTACTGTTGCTTTAGAGAATCGTCGTACAGTGAATAGTGACTGGTACACGACCATTTGTTTGCCAGAAGTTATTGACGAACTCCGTAAAAATAACCGTAAACGCCGTATCATCCTGCACCACGACAATGCTAGTTCTTACACGGCCAGACAGACAAACGACTTTTTGAAGGCGAAAAATGTAGAACTCATGAGTCATCCTGCATACAGTCCCGACCTGGCACCTTGTGACTTTTTCCTGTTCCCAAAAATTAAGAACCAATTACGCGGTCAACGATTTTCATCACCAGAAGAGGCTGTCGAGGAGTATGAAAAACACGTTTCAGAGGTCACCACAGAGGAGTGGCACAAAAGTTTTCAAAACTGGTTTCATCGAATGAAAAAGTGCATAGACGCCAAGGGAGATTATTTTGAAAAACAATAAATTAATTTTGTACCTTTAATAGTATTTTTTCATATTCATTCCGGAAACTTATGGTGCGCCCCACGTATATATGCTGAATGCCACAGATGTTGTGGATTCACAAAACATCAACTGTGACAGGTTCGTGATATCGAAAAATATATGTATGTCGCGTGACAGTTAATATAACTACCTACAAAAATAATATTGACAGTAAAATAGGGGTAGAACCGTTGCAGATTGCAGTTGCTTTATTTTGTATCAGTCGATGTGGTGGGAAAGATTGAGTTGTAACACTAGTACAGTTTTGATTATGGACTCTGGTCCGGTCGGTGGTGTTTTGTCGTGTTAACAGTTTACGTGAAGTGTTATTACGAGTGTCTGGCTATGTGTATAGGCGAGTCCTGAAAGCTAGCTAATCCTTGTTGTCCAATGGGCGTTGTGCCTAGAGTTCAGAGAGGCGCTCAGATTGCGCTGGTGATTGTGTACCCTTGACCCTTGTTTACCAATTGATGTTGGTGTTTTCATATGTTAGCATGGGAGGGATCCAAGTAGACTATTGGTTGTGGATCATCGCATGACGCGGGGTGTCGTTGGCGTCTGCTTTAACCATGATACGGGTTGCTGTCCATATACCGGACAAACATGCCCTCACTGACTTTTATGATACTTTTTATAGATACCCTGTTGAAGTTTTGCTCTGTGTCATCATCTTGACAACCGTGCCCTCCATTATAAAGGGTGGATTTTAATGAAGTACAAATATCTTAAGGAGTATTTAGGCAAAATAAAAGTAATAAGAGCAAAATTTTAAAAATCTATACGCCAGTTTCTTTTTACATTTTCCTAACAAAATTAATTTTTGGAATGGAATTTATTTGCTATCTTACTCATTTCGCTTGCGATAGACAGAGTAAAATGAGTTTTACAACTTCTGCTAGTATTGCCATCAAAATGGAAGTAAAAAGAAAATAAAAATCACTACAGGATGTCTGTATTATTATCATTCAGTAAAACATAAAACTTCGGTTTTCTCGAAAACTAGTGTGTAGAAAAATATGAGACAACATAGATCTGTTTTATCTTATTTGATTATTTAGCCCTGAAAGTATTTGTATTTAATTTAAATCCAACTTATATACAGTCCCTTCCTTCTCCTTTCCGACATGTAAAGAAGAGTTCTGTTCTTTTATTTGTGTTTTTACATTTAATTAATTTAACTATATTTAATTTAATTATGAAGGATATTAATATAACATAATTTTTCGCATGTCATTAAATGTGACAAAATATGTGATCTAGTATATAAGAACTGTAACACCAAAGTACATACCATGTTTTTCGTGAATAAAGATATTTATTATTATTTCTTAGGAATTCACGGGTTACCCCGGTCCTTTGAGAGGCTTGCGCGGGGATGTAGAGGTCCTTTGGAGAAGTTGATGTCATGTGATGCAGGAGCATCACTATTCATATGACCGTGAACGGGTTTTGGCAGGAGCCAAAACCCGTTCTCGGCCATATGAATAGTTGACATTTTCATGAACAGGAAGGAGGAGGAACTATTTCTGTGTGAAAAGAATAAATGGGCTATGGTGATAAAGTTTGGGTGGTTTAAATCTGGGTTATTTTATAGGAATTCGGGCACCTGCCATAATCATGATTACTATTAGTGGCAGACTGTGACTCGCCACTCAGTGAATGGGCTCCCCAAATAGTCAACAGGGGCAACATTGGAATGAGCGGCTAAGGGTGCCGAGAGGTGCGGCTCCAGTTTCGCCATCGTGAGTTGCCTCATGAGCGGGTTTCCCGGTTATTACGCCATTACGTACAATACACATCCACCCTCGAGCATATAGCTCTTGCGACTCCATTCTGGCCGGCCGGCTAAGGCAAGCCAGAGGTAGGGGTCTTGTTCCTCATTGGCGTCCACTCCGACCTTAGCGAAAGAAGGTCGGAGGCGAGGGACGGGGGTCTTCCCTGGGAGCACTCAGGTCCGCGGTGTCGCCACTCACCAACAGCTCGCCACAAGCTGCCCTGCGGGGACTGACTGCACTGGAAAGGGGACCCAGTGAGCGATGGGGTCGTCACATCCCTACGCCTCTTTATTATTATTATTATTTACACCGTATGTACCTACCTACTTATTGTATTCTTGTAATGTCTGCTACCTTGTATTTTTTCTTATGCAAATAAAGTGTTTTGTATAGTATTGTATGCTTGATGTGCTTGTATTTGTCATTGTATAGTGTTGTGTTTCTTTCTTTGTCAGTAAAGTTTATTCTGTTCCAAGTAATTAATTAGTATTTTCCTTCAAGTTAGAACATTTCATTGGCCGAACATTAGTTTTATTATTATTTTATGGTTTTAATTTAATAATTGCATTATTTTATGAACAAACTTAATGTTAAATTAAAGTGCAAGAAAAGAGTACTTGTATTGTATTGTAGAAACTGGCACTAGTTACATTACAATACAAAATTAAATACAATGCAGGATCATTTTACGAAGATATGCTTATCGTCTATGGTTTCGATCTCTATTTAGAAAGTTGATCTATGCACCCAACTACGCCACTCGACTTGACTATCTTCTGTTACTCACTTCGAGGGTTCTCCGGCGAAGATTGGATAGACATCTTTATTAGTGCGCTTATTATTGTATTGCTTTAAAGAAAAGTAGCATCCCTGAGAATAAATTGTTGTTGTTTTCAGCGACTACTATTGTTTTTTGAGGGTTTTCTTGAATCTAGGTTTGATCTCTTTACAATCTTTACACTCTTCCAAACTAGACAAAAATAATGATTTATTTATTAATCATCATAGGTAACCTAATGCGCATGCTCTTGAAAACATTTCATATTTTTTAACGTAATTGGTTGTGTATCTATATTCTCGTCCTTAGTAGACTATACGGTGTAATTATAATCTGCAATTGGGCCAAGACCGATCGGAATGGCGAAACACTGTGGACGCCCTCTGCCCCACCTGGGGGCCTTAGGACACTAAGTAAGTCAAGTCACAATCTGAGACTAAAGAAATTAATTATTAGACATAATTGTTATAATGATTCAATGATTAACCCCCACTAAAACAACTAATCTAATTTTAACAAACAATCGACAAGTAAGCTATAAGTAGGTTTTAAAAAAACTACACTAATGTAAGACAACTTATTTTCTTTTGAACGTTTACCTTATTGCATTATATGCGCATAAAATAGTCGGTCAGAAAGTTGGACCGCCGTAGACAGTCAGCCAAAGCTGTGACGGTCAGACGTGACATGTTTTGCGGTCAGTCACAGTTTGCGGCCAGCCAGATGCCAGAGGATATTTGTGTGGATTACTGTCTGGCCGACTGAAATTCTGGCTCATTTACATGTATATTGCTTTGGAATGGATAAAACGGTACTGTGGTATTTTATCATAGGTAGCGTGTGCTCACTCAAACTTAAATTTCTGTCGCCAAAATTCATGTTCGAGTTTGAATGATGAGATGCCACCTAATTCACACGATGATCTCACAAGAATACGAAAACTGTACGAAAACCTTGAAAGTGGAGCCAGTTCCGATCGTAATCTTCAATTTTTCGGTTTTTGTCTTAGTCAAAGGAGCAGAGAACAATAAGCGAAGGTTAGACCACTCTACATTTTCACCTTTTTCAGCAAGATTTTCACGTCAAGTGTGGAACGGCCAAGACACTACAAAATATCTGAAGCTAAGCTACAGTAGCGCTACGCTTCCAATTCTTTTTTCTATTCCTTTACATTGATTCCAAACCATTGCATTTCCCGGTCTAAAATCCTCAGTAGTCCTATTTTTGAATGATTTGCGTTCGATATTGCAGCTCACAAAAATTTAAAAGGATGGTTATTGAGGATTGCGTGGTTGATTTGTGTGTTTATTTAATTTAAACTTCTTGTAGTATTATTTCGCAATTAACTTCTTGTTACTGTTTCGTCACTTTTTTTTTTTGTATTTTTTCAGTTTTTTCTTCATTTTCATTTTGTTAGTTTTTATTTGTTTAGTTGTAAGTAGGAGTAGTTGGTTGCCACAGTCGTATAAGTTAATATGTGAACAACGCTGTGGGCTGCATTACTGTTAAAATTTAAAAATATACTATATTTGAGTATTATATGTAATGTAGCTGTTTGTTGTTTGTAAATAAATAAATAAAAATAAAAATAAATTTTTATTCGACATAGTCGCTGAGTCGTACGATTCTCAATCTACATATGAGTAATTTAATTTAAAAATAGCACTCTTGAAACTGATACCTCAATTCTATTGCAAATACATATATATAAAAAATGTACTTTAAAACTTCATAACAGCAATGCGAGCAATTAATTCTAATCTATTAATAATGTCGTAAAGCCTCCATACCACGTTTTGAGGTTATTTATTTCTCACGAAGTAAGTTCACATAATGACATGTTTTCCTGCCAAACAGATTGACAGGAAAGTCCACCATTTGTATTGTGTGGAAGTGATACAGTGTTCGATTTATGTGATTTTCTTGCTAGTTGCCAAAAGCTCCTGGAAATCGCTAAGTGCAGTCTTTCTAGCACTTCACTTAGCCTGACTCTTGTGACTCGACTTGATTATGACTTGACTTGACTTAACTACTGACTTGATTTTATACTTGTTAGATTAAACAACTTTTTTCAAAAAATTTACTTGTTACTGGCTAAATACGAAATTAAGAGCCAAATTGAAAAATAAAAAAAAATAACTTCAAACGAGACAAGCGCACGGAAGTGAAGAAAGTAAATGTAAAAAAAACTTAAAAAAAAAAAACACAAATACTATTAGCGACTAAAAATATATCTATACGTTTTTCAGGTTGGCTTGAAGACATTGCATAAGTAATATGTCCGCCATTGTAGGTACTCATTTCTTTTAATGTTAATTGGATTCAGTGCTGTATTTTTTTATATTCTCTATGTATAATATGTTGCAATAAAGTGTTAATTCATTCATTCAGACTGCTGGAAGCCATGCCTACTTGGAATTCAACTAGCACAGTACTTAAATGTTCATTCTCTATATTTAAATGGTTCAATAAAGTGTTCATTCATTCATTAATTCATTTCCCTTTAGGTAAGTAGGTACTAACTTAATTCTAAATAAAGGATTATAAAGTGCATGAAGATTTTCTCGAACGAAATCTCGCTTATTCATAAGATATTTCTTCCGCTCGAGATGTTAAACAGCTTGTCGCTTTGAGAAACAAAATGTAGAAACCTCAGACAAATATTATTTATGTTTTATGCATAATCAACAACTATAAAAATTCAGAATGTAAAAAGGACCTTAATTAAGGCAGACGTTATTTTGCAAAAGTAATATAATGTCGGTCGACAAGGTTGGGGCCCATATATTTTTGAAATTTATGTCGAATAAAAACCGTTCGACTCACCGATTATGACGAACGAATATAATTTTATGTCGAATGATAATCATTTGACTCGCACTTTTGAAACACACTTTTCAAAAATATCACTCCAATAAATGTTTTCATTATTTTCATGACCAGCCACTAAATGAACTCTTTTTAGGATCCCTGTAGTAAGTGGAAATATGTGTACCACTTGAGTGCTCCCTTAACATAAATTAAGACTTATTTATTCTGTTAATCGAGGACAATATAATCAAAATAGTTATACTTCCATACTTTTATAATTTTATGCCGACCGGTTTGAACCGCTTGGAGCCGGTTTAGTCCGGATAGCGATCAATGGCGGCATGTGACTGTAGGACCCTCGTGATCCGGGTCAAGAGACACTCCGGCTTAAGGTGAAGGTTTGTGATAACCGGGGACTTCCATCAATGCGGGCTTTGAGCACCTAATATCGGATACTTGGCACGATATCTGATGTATAGTTTGTCACTTAAGAAATTACTTCTTCTTTTTATCGAGTCAAAATGGCCAGTTTTGTTCGATGATTGATAGCTATCCATGAGAAATTACTCTTTTTTCTCCTGAATGTTACAAAGGACTTACGGAAAATAAAGACTAAAATTCACTTGTGAAATTTAAAATAAATCTTTGACGATTTTTGTGTCGTATGGCGTATTAGATAATATGCCATGTCAGTGTGCCGGTCGGGGTACTTCGTCACTACCAGGGCCGCGCCAACCCTCAGCAGCGCTTGTGTGCAAAACCTGTGAAGCGCCTCTTTTTTTATGAATCTTCATGTTTTGAAGAATTTATTTTTATTATCCAGATTTATCAGACACAGGCACGGATATAGTTTTAGGCAGCATCATCTTAAAGACAGACAAATAAAGATATAATATTGCTTGCATGATAAGTACTGTAGTACCTATCTGTCTGAATAAACTGAGTTATTAATCCATGAATTAATAAAATAACTAAACTAGTAGTTCTGTGAAGAGACTTCGCGAAACAACTCCAAATACGAGATTTGTTTATCAAGAAACATGTGTGCCAAGTTTTGTAGAAATCCGGTCAGAAATAAATATACAGCATACTTTCACCTTTTTGCCCTCATTTTACCCCTAATTAAACAAGCTCTTGACAAAAAAATTCAAATAAATCAAGAATTTTTTTTGAAGAGCATAGAGGGAGAATGTTTGCTGTATATTTATTTCTAAACGGAACACACCTACCAAGTTTTGTAAGGATCCATGCCCGGAACATACATATTTTTATACAAAATTGGCTAGTCTCGAAATGGAGACTTCGCTTACGCTCAGTCAAAAACATGTAAGCCGCGGTTAGCATATTGTATGACAAAACTGTTAGGCCACGCCCACATATTGTAAAATGTTTGATGTTAGGTGTTTGCAAACACAAAACAAAACTCTACTTACAATTTTTAGGCGCCCGGGTGCCCCCTCTTATTTTGGAGCCTGTGTGCGCCGCCCCCTTCGCACACAGGGGGCGGTCCGGCCTGATCAAGATGAAAAATGAATTTAATTATTTTCTGATTGGCCTGGGTCTTGGATGTTTCTGATGATCTCTTATATAAATTTAGTGCCGTTGAGTAAGTATAGTAATTGGAGATAAACCCTCATTATTTCCTACCGTATATTTATTAGTAGATCATCTAGCTGTTTTGAAGCCGGTACCATAAAACAAAGTTTCGTCTTTTCCGTCTAAACAAGACAAAATATCTTGAATATCTAATTAGCATAGCAGATACTGCTCTATCGCAAACTCAATTCTAACAAAAACATCTAGATTTCATCGCTGAACTTCTACGAACTGTTCTAGAATTTTCCAAAACAATTCGCTGTTAAGTAAATAGGGTTGTGGAAACGTTTTACATTAGATAACTTTTGTGAAGCACTTCGCAACTCCTGTCCGTTATGGCCGCCGCAGTTCCCGTTGTTGTGACAGTAGGCTCCTGACACTTGGGGAACTTTACAACTTACATTAACAAGTAACTACCTACCTTTTAGGTTTTCGTTCGCAGTGTCTATTGCAGCCTTGAATATACGAACGTGTCTTACCTGCAGAAAGTGTTTAATATATGTTTATTTGCAATAGAGTTATATTGGAAATTTAGCAACACACGTAAATTTCCAGAGCACGTCGGTCAAGCTCAGCTAGCTACACCTCTACTGTACACATATTTACCATTATTTAGCTAATATAAGATTAATAAAATTATCTTCCATCCCATTGTTGTGGTTTAATTTACATAGCCGCCATAGTGTCTATTACCTATATATTCAGTGTTAGTGTTTTGAAATGCCCTCAAGGCTACTGCTGCTTATTTTGAGTCCTTATGATGAATTCTATTATTTATCAACAAAAGAACTCTGACACTGACACTAGGGTATACATGGTCGATTGACAATGTAACATACAGGAAATGTTGATGATGGTTCTATTATTATTTTATTTATAATGAACTTTCTGATCGATAAATCCTTCACAACCTGACATCAGAGGAGTTATTTTAAAACTCACCGTTACCCCGGGTCTTCAACTATATTCATACCAATTTTCATCAAAATCCGTTCAGCGGTTTGGCCGTGAAAGCGTAACAGACAGATACAAAATATCAGTATGGAAGTATGGATGGATAGTTTAGATTAAGAAACGTATTCACCTGAATATTGTACACTGGGTATGTATCGCTACTATCGCTAGTCATATAGGGGCAGTATTGATTGACACGATCCTGTCCAGTTCCGCCTTACAAATTTAATGACTGTCCACCGTATATACTCGTATATGTAGGTTACCTATTTACTTCTTTAAAAATGTGTAGTTTATTCTACACTAGCTGTTTCCCGCAGCTCCGCCTGCGGCAAAAAGTAGCCTATGTTTAACCCCGGGTCTTCAACTATATTCATATCAAATTTCATTAAAATCCTTTGAGCGGTTTGGCCGTGAAAGCGTAACAGACAGACAGAAAGACATACTTTTGAATTTATAATATTAGTATGGATATGCACAAAAAAGTGCTGACGTCAGTACAAAAATAATTTTTCTGCGCACCACGGCTTCCGAAGTTGGGGACCGGGGTGACGCTGGGATAAAGATGGTGTATTGCAGGAAACTATTGTCTTATTCCTCGCCCAAGCGTGTTTTCCTAGTTGTAAGTTCCTAGATTTGGCACTGGAGTTATTACGATGGAGCGACTGCCGTCTGGCGACCATAACCATTTTTACAGGGAAACCAGACCCACAGGAAACTATAGTCTTATCACATACGTTAAAGAATGTAATAAAGCTTGATTTTTGCCGGGAAAGGCAGACTAATGTAGTTAACTGTCGTAGCAAACTCTCCCTTTACAACTTTGCTACGAAATCAGTAGACACAAAGTTCTACTCTATTCACTTACAGTAAAATATAGCTTTTTGTACTTATATTTGATACTTCGTGTAGTTTTGTTTCGCAACAGTTCATAAAACAATTTTGCAAGAACTTTCGCCATGGGACTCGAAAGGGCGAAATACAAGGAAGTTTCTTGCGCAATTGGGTCATTTTGGGGTAAAATACCTCGAAACCCTTTCGTTACGAAGCCTCTCTGATTTGCAAGGGACCTGTACCGTAGGCATACTTTGAGGAGTTATTGAGGAAAACAACAACAAATTATGTTTAAGTAATTTAAGGAACGCAATTTGACTTTTTACATGTTTTTGCTTTTATTTTCCTGATCAGTGTTTGGGTGAAATGAAATTCTTTATTTTAAATTAAAAATAGGCAAGAAAAAACATAAGTACTCGTATTTTATTTAACCTTTACCTAGCAGTGAGAAAAAAAGGTTATTTAGTCTTCAATTCTGAATGAATATTTTTCTTCCAAAGCATTATTTTCCAGATACTTTTTATATAAATATAATAAAAAGACATAGAATGGTATATCACAAGTAAACATATAAAAATTAAAACTAACTATCCTATCTAAAAATAATAAATACAAAAAAAAAAACGAAATGTAATCTAAATTGGGTCCCCTGGGCAGAGTTCCCATCACGCAGGCAGCATTCCCGCGTTGAATAGCGATGGCTATTCGCTGAGCGAGAAAGCTGCGCGAGGGTGACCCGTTGCCTCTTTTAGGCGTCTACTGATCTCAATTACAATTAAAAACTTTTATATAAATATATTGATAGACTAACTGTCGCGGCGAACTTCGTACCGCCGCCCATTATTCTTCTACCATCGCAACTCACGTAATTGTCTGGAAATTTATTCTTATAGCTCATGGGTACCTAAACACCAAAGTTTTGAAAATAGTGCGCTTTATGATTTTTGTTATGCGCACGATAGGATTTTTGAATCAACAACCTACTACGCTTTTTCCAAGTGAATAAAATATGGCTATTAAAAATTGCGTGAGAATATATTCAGGGTCAGAAACGCGCCCGTGTTACCTTTGATATTGCCATATGCTTGATTGCATACTAAATCGATTTTGTTGAAATATGTTGTTTTAATTTTTTTACCACTTATTTTGCAATTCCAATGCACCTACTACAGAACAGAAATATAGTGTACCATTTTCAAGTTTTCAACTTGTTCAGTGATACTTTGGATTAATAAACCGGTCTCAAAATTACTGATTTACACACATCAAATAAATTTAAGATCAAATAATTGTAGCAAATTAAAATAAATATAGCCGAATTAAGAATCTAACCACACATTTTAGAAAGTCGGTAGAAATATCTTATTATTTCTGAATCCTTTGATTCTTAATTCATTTTGGTCACGCGCGAGACCAATTGTTAATCTATGTTCTGAATCCATAGTGTGTCAATCACACGTAATTTTTGACTTGACTATAGTAAGTCTACATAGAACAAATGAAAAATTAAATAAATACCTTGAAAAACTCTTATCCAGGGCCGTAAAATTTATAACCTTCTCTTTTTAGAGTCGGTTAAAAATAAACATATTTTCTGAACACGGGATTTGACAATCATACTGCTTTTTACTCGAAAGATAAAAAAAATGAACCATGGCCTTATAGGACTCTTAACCAGGGCTGTATAACACAACACAAAAAAAAACACAAAATCGCTCCAAATATGACTGGCTTCGTATTATTATTATTTGAAAAAAATACAGCAGAATTACATAACCTACTCATTTTGAAAGTCTGTTAAAATGCTGAATTTTAATTTTTAGACACAGTATTTGAAATTCGTAATTAAAAAATATGAAAAAATCATCGGTAGGTACCATGTAAGTATATATTACTTCCATGGGAAAAAACCAAAGGCTTTAAACACATCTTATCAAGGTCCGTAAAACTCATGATAAAATTTTGAATCTCCCGCCATTTTTAAATTTTCTATGGTACAACCAGTTTGTATGGGAAAATAATATTGTTGTTTTTACTAATTTCCTTGCAATTTCTAATATCTTCTAACCATTTAAACCTTTTGTTAGCTCTACAAACATTTCAAAACCAAAATTAGCCAATTCGGTTAAACCGTTCTCGACTTTTAACGTGCCTAACATTTACATTTCATTTTTATATTAAAGATACAGACGGCTTCGGCAAGAAACTTTTTCCTGATCCTTGCCTCTCAAATTACTACCCACTCCAATCAAGCCGACATGACATATTGAGTTATTTCTTGACGTAGGTAATCAGAAAATTCCTATCCAACTATGGTTATTTCCGTTCAATTCTTTGTTTTCGGTTGATTTCGCCGATTGCATTAATGTGAAAGTCGATAGTAATGTTTACTAAGCTTTAACACCAAAACATATATGAAAGTATAAACGATTGTCATAACTTTAACAGATGTATAAAATAATGTGTCTTTGTCTATACATTTAGTTCTTTTTTAGTTTATTTTAAACTATTGTTAATCTTGTTGTGTAACGAGATAAATGGAGGAGACCTTAATCTGGTTTCCCTGTAAGTGAAGGTTAAATGGCAGTCGCTCCATTGTAATAAACAGTGTCGCCAAATCTAGGAACACGACCATAGGCTCCGAAGGGTAAGCTGAAGACACAACTAGAACATGCTTGGACGAAGAGGAATGGAGGAGTCCATAATAGAGTTAATAAAAAACAATCTTTATCATCGCTACATTTCCATCATCTGTGTCATTTATGTCTGTCAGCATTAACAATAGTATGCACAAAGGTCGCGTGTACCACCCTGTAGTATCGATTGCCGGCAACAAGTGCACCTTGCACCGCACTAATGGCGTTGTAATTGTAACAGAGCCAGCTGGGCTTTAAAATTTGTTATTGCTGCAAATAGAAGATTTAAAACTGCCAGTGCCAATTTATTAAAAAAGTCTCTTTATTGTTTTCTCATTAAGATTATTATGATCATTAGGATTATCCAAAAAGCTTTTAAAAACGTATTTCAAGTATCTTTCAACATAACCTGGCATGATTGATTATGAAAGTAGGTACTTACATCTTTAGCTAACCTGTTACCATTTGTCGACAAACATGTGTAGGCAAGCAGAAAGTGTTGGGTTTATCAATTTTCCGAGATTTTATCTGAAACATTTTTTTGGAGTGAAAATTATTGAAGAGTACTTAACTTATTTTATTTATTACATATACACAGTTGAATATATATATTACATTGGAAACTTAACATTAGAAAAACTTGGTACACACAAGGGTTCTACTTATTTCTAAAGACATTTCTTCCAGCAGACCCGCGACAGAAATAGGCAAAGTGGCGTACAAATAATATAATAAAAAAAATGGGTTAATTTAGTTAAAAAATAAATTGACGTCAATAAGTGATATTTATATCCTATATTGAAAATAAACGATTTCATTTCAAATATAAATATGTAGTTAATAAAAAATAAATATTTTTTTTTTTCATAATTAGTTAACATAATATAATTAGCTAACATAACTTATGTGCGATGACCTCAAGACAGTGGCCGACAGACATCGGACCTGACCCTGGAGTCTCCGACCAAGGATTAGTGGGGATTATCCTCGGATCAACCCGAAACACGTCCGTGAGTATTCAATTGTATTAAAGCTATTAGTTTATGTGAGGAAGCAATGGAGAGGTTTCTTGTAAGTTGTGTAACGTGACTTTACCTGTGTATAAATAATAATAAAAAACACCCGTTGAGACCTGCTCATGGACATGTCATATATTGATATAGCAGAGAACGGGTTACAGCAGGAGCATCACATAACATCAAGCTCGCCAAAGAATTTGAATTCTGGTAAGTACTCAAATTTTGGTAATGAATAATAAAATAGTCTAATAATGTACAAGAATATCACAGATAACTAATTATAAACTTATCTTTTCGATTTACCTTTTAACACATAAATGTAAATAGTATTAATGCGATAGGTCTGATGATTGGCAAGACCTAATTTGGCTAAGCCAAATGGATAAATATCTGACATAGTGGAAATTATTGAAGAAAGAAATTGCATGCGCAGTGCGGTAATGTCCCATCGATACGCTAAACTCATTGAATCAGCATCAGTCATCGATGCAGCAGGGGAGAGGGGAGAGACCTCAATAACGCACCTGGGCGATATAGCTGCCAAACTTTCCCACCCTGAAGTTGTCTGCGAGTGAGCGAAATAGATGTAGCCCCCTGTTATTCATACGTGATGGACTAATGGATCATTCACACGAAAATGTTTCAATGTAATATCTATTCTGTAATTATTCAATTACATCAAGTAAACAATGGTTCATTTTGTGAATGAAGACAAATTGATTGGCGCATTGCAGGTAAAACAAAGATAACGTGGTGTAATGTATAAAACCTAGCACGCTAATCCAAATATCAGTCTGAATCTGAATCTATCTATTTACGTATTTAGCATAAAATAAAGACTCTATTATCATCTTTTATTTCTCTTTATTTTAAGTATGACAGCATTCCAATATAAGTAGTTATTGGGGGCACAAAAATATGTCCTATGTCCCCCTCTGAACACTTGGCATCTTCGTCCGATAGGTTGGATGACGTGAACTTTTTTTCCTCCCAGGTAACATCAACATATAGGTACTGTCAATTGTAGGGTCTTAATTTAATGAATGAAACTTTATTTTCAATAAACATGGTAAGCGTATTTTATGCAGCATTAGCAGAAGATGTAACTGGGGATAACGCTCGGATAATGACGACCTTTTGTAAAGACACGACAGGTATCCTACTATAAGCAAGCATTATACTTCAAAGACGATATAATAATCAGCTCTATCTGCAGCCAACGTTACCAAGCGAGGTGAGAGGATCGAAATTTAAAAATATAATACAAACCAAATTGGTGTTCCGACATCCGCATCCCACCTGCAGCCAACGTCACTATGTAAAGGTGGGGAGGGAAGGAGGCTCGCCCGGCGCAGTGAGGTCAATGTCGGGCCGTCCCCCTCCTCATCCCCCTACAAATTGGCTTAACTCTATCTGAAAATGTGATGGTTTTGAAGGTTTACGTTCACTGTTGTTTAGGCATGTTAATGCGTAATTAGTTCCCTCGAAATGGTTCTAATAAATTAAACTCTCTTTGTTGGCTTCGCAGTGGGATGCAGTAATTAGAATCTAAGTACTGATAGTGTTAATTTTCTACTAGTCACATCGTCGTCTTGTTGGTAACTTGTAATTTCAATGCATTCATTTTTTGTTGGTAAATTCCATGCAAACTATTAAGAAGGCTCGTTCAGCAACGTAAAAATTAATTCCCCCAATCGGTACTAGGATTCTAAATTCATTTCTGTTTTCGGTTCGGTGTCGGCAACTTCTTCCTTCCATTGGTACCTAGGACTAAAACCAGTCATTTTCCAATCGTTTAGTCATTATGCCCTTACATAGGTACTACGGTGGTATAGATATCTCCGAGCTCGGACAGAAGCTGACGCCACTTCTTGTGATATTGAACTAGTAGTCACCAAACACCAGGCTAGAGGCGGATTTACAACATCTCATAACTAACAATACCGTGGATATTCCCCACATAATGGTGAGACCGTATCCAGTGGAGATAAATTGTGGAAGTGGCAAAGAGCCGCAGGGTATGTATAGCGCAGAATTCCACAAATTGACCTCAGTTTATCTCCGGAACTACTTCTTTTCGAAAAGCCAATTTCTTTGCAATATTGTACAAGTTTCATTATCTGTAGAACAAATACTTATAGTCAGTAAAAGCGTGAGAAAGAGCTAATTTCTTAATGATCGTCCCTCATTTGTAAAATATCTTTCTATCTAACTAGGACGCAACACCGTTTAAATATTTTACTAGCATGGGAAGTAAAATAACCTTCATAGAAATTAAAAATTATCGAAAATCAGCCAGCATTGAACCCGGCACAGGTGCTGGGATGTGTTCGCGCCGCCCTCCGGCCTCGCCCGTTTATCGACGTGTCCTTGGCTAGATGCAGCCTGTACCGTGCAACGCCAACACGCACACACCAATAATATATAAATCGATTTCACTTCCACGCTGCGTGGAGCCTTGAGGCCCTCGTAATTTAATTTTGTGGGATAAATTACGTTTTAGTTTACATAGTGGCTGTGATAGAAGAAAAGGGTCTTACATACTATACGGATCCCACTATTCTACTAAGCACAGCTCGAAAACTAGTGAACGAAATTAGCACGTTATAGCCCATCATGTTTTTCGCTCAAGAGAACAACGCAGCTGCGTTTGCTATCTGTCTTGGTTTTTAATTCACCATCATCATTTTGAGTGGGTTATATGGTCAATGGTCTTGGTGACTGAGATTATCGAAACCGCCTTTCGGCATCTGACGAGCTTCTTTTAACACCGCCAAATGGCAGCCGGGACCAACGGCTTAGCGTGCCTTCAGAAACACGGAATCATTATTATTATCAGATATTCACGTGATTCAAACCTGCAATGTCCTAACCAAACTGAACACAACTAAACAAAGTATGCTTCCCGTGGAAATCGAACCCACGGAGGCAGTTCTTAATTAACAACTCCATAAGAAGCCAGCAAAATCTGACAGTGTTGGCCTACATAACACACCTAGATCCGGTCTTACGACTTGGTTTTCCTGCTCAACGTCCAGGACCATTATTATTATTGTTAATTAGTGATTAGTACTGATACTAAAACATCTTTGGACAAAAAGGAAAAAGCTATGTGTTAGTTATGTGAATATCATAGAAGGAGAAAGGATGGGAGACAACTGAGAAATGTTTCACAGTACTTGCAAGATGAAAATTTGGCATTAGGTATATCTTCACCTTCATATTGTGGCGAATGGGCACGAGAGCCACTTGAGAGCTCATTTCGCAAAAAGGGTAGAGACGAGGTGAATGCCAGCGGCGAAACGTTTGACGCGACCCGTCTGACCTTGTTTTATCGCTTCGTACTGCGCATAAACGTAAATTAACAATATTTTAATTAACACATTTATATAATAGCTTTTGCCTGCGGCTTCGCTTAAGTACTTAAATCTTAATGGAACAACACTTTTTTCATGATGTTTTTCATTAAATCATCGTATTGTATCAATGTTTCCCCTCATCCTAAAAATATTTTACTTTTTTTATTTTTTATAGTGTGTTGTACTACCACGGCCGGTCGACATCCGCTCCTTCACTTTTGAACCGACTTCGAAAATTCAATTTTTTTATGATTGTTGCCAGAACTTCGTCAGTTCTGATCCGATTTCAAAAGTTCTTCCTATTATTTCTCGTTTTTTCGTCTACTCAATCTTCCTTGCGATCCTCGTATTCTTCGTCTTCTACATTTTCATCGCTTTCTTAGTCTTCTCTATCTTCCTTGTCTTCCGTGTTCCTATTCCCCCTTAACTTAAATTAAAATCGATTGGTTAATTTTACTGACAGAATAAAACTCAACATATATTATTAACACATATTGTCTAACATTGTTCCCTTTACAGCTCATTGATGTTTCTAGATATTTGCCGTCCTTCTTTGTTAACGAAAGAAAGAAAAAAAGAAATAGGCTCTTTATTTCTTTTTTTTATGTATTTAATCTAGTTAGAAAAGTCCGCCCACTACTGAAACAAATCATTTTGCAAGCAATCTGCTATTATCCGTGTCTCTGCCATATCAATCATAAACTTTTCCAACTATTGCTCCATCTATCAACAAACTCGGACTTACAGACGTTTCAAACGGGAATTATACTTTTCATAGTATCATTATCTCATTACTCTACTTATAATTTTTTTACACTCTTGACCAAAATAGGACATTTTAGGGTTCCGTACCTCAAAGGGTAAAGAACGAACCTTTATAGGATCACTCTGTTGTCTGTCTGTCTGTTTGTCATAGATATACGTTACGCAAGCGGTGTGCCATGTCTCATAGAGTTCCAAACATTACAACGTAATGGTACTTACGTCTACGTGCTCCAGCCTTAAGGCAAAAAGTTACAAGTCTATACGGTCCTTTATACCGATCATCAATGTTATGCAATAGAGTACTATCCTATGGCGGGCTTCGAGATCGTTCCACGAGGCGGTATTTTACGCTGTTTACTATAGTATCATCATCATATTATCTCTCTACTATAATTGTTTGTACTCGACTAAAAATTAAGATTTTTATTACAAATCTGAATAATACCCTCCCAACCCGTGGTTAACCCCATTAGTTCACCTGGGTGTACCAAGATGAGATAAGCTACAGTCTGTACAGGGGTCCTATTTTTGAAATGTATGACATATATGTCGAACAAAAATCATCCGTTATCGAACGAAAATCCTTCGTATACGAACGAAAATCATTCTATATCGAACAAACATTATTCGACTCACCGATTTTGCGTGAGTCACACTTTTCAAAAAATAGTACTCTAGTATTTTATATTGAAAATGACGCGAATCCCGTGCGACTGGCGGGACGCCCACATAAATAAGAATGTATAGAAGTATCATAGCAGGCTAATTAACTTTGGAATACGCCATGGCACTTCTACCGATTCTTATTTCTGTGGGCGTCCCGACATGCGCGGGATTCGCTTCAGTTTGAATGGACCTTTATACCGATCCTCAAAGTTATGCAGTAGAGTACTGTCCTACGGCGGGCTTCCTTCCACAAGGCAGTATTTCGCGCTGTTTACGATAGCCGCAAGGCCGATAGCATCATACTGGGGACTTTCAACTGCCTGCGGTGCTCGGCTGCTGCGGAGAGCTTGCGACAAATGTTGCATAACTGGGATTGTTGAACACCTACAAAGGAAATTTCAAACTGGGCTTAGAATCTAGAAGCTGTCAAATTCACGGAATTGCCGAGTTTGTAGGGGCATAAGCCTTAAACATGAATGTAATTGTAAACAATTTTAGAGACTATCACAATCCTCTTTTGATATCTCTTTGATCATGATGTTCGCCTTCTTTCTCATCAAGATGCAAAGATAATTAAAAAAAATATATTATTAAAGCAATGTAACAGGCCTTTTCAGAATGGCGTTGTACAGTTATTTCCTTGTTTACTACAACATAATTAAAGCTACAAGATTTATATGAAACTTGCACATTTTCAGAATTTTGGTAATCCCACTTTTTAACAGACTTCCTAATAAAGATGATGTTCAATTAGACTCCATTTTTTTTACCTATGTTTGTTACTGCATAACTCGTTCATTTCTCAACCGATGTTGAAAATTCTTTATTTGATTGAAAGGATATAGGCAAATATCAGTAAGTAAACATAATCGTAATCACTTAAAAATAAACATTCCTAGACATCAACCGAACAAAGGTCAGATGACCTGAAAAAAGTCACAGACAAACGCTTAACGCAGACCGCTTCTAAAGGGTCATTTCGGAAATCATTGTGAGAGGCCCATGTCTAGCAGTACGGTACTAGAAGTGGCCAAGAAAATTGTCAAGACCAAGAGAGAAATTAAGCGTGAAGCCCGAGACAGATCGACATGGATAGTCACTGTGGATGCCCTCTGCTCCAGATACCACACCGGACCATAACTCAAGTACGTCATGTCTATCAGTGGACTGACTGCGGCTAAAATGAAAATGAAACATTTCTAAAAAAGGATTTTATGACTACTCACTATCCTAACACTGCTCTCAATCACTATAGCTTTTCGAGGATTTAGTAATAAAAACATCAATTTCATTACCAAGAGCCTGACGCTCCCCAGACATACCACCATGACCTACTCCCCCACAATATTGGTGATGGGATGGTTAGACAAACACTCACATTTTATTGCCCATCAACCAGTTTACGACCTCTTATAATATAGCTAATCTATATCTACTCTATACTAGACAGTTTGTTGGGTCAATCGAAATGCCATGAAAGATACTTTATTAATTATTTATGAATCTGTCTTGGCTTACTGACAGACGGACATTGTGTGTCGTAGAACCTTTTAATTCTGAGGGTGTGTTTTGATTTCGTATAGAGTAGATATTTGTACGTCTTATAGGAATATATATGTAGATATCTATCCAGTTCCGAATTAAGCGAGGATTTAACTTTCAAACTAACGCACTGCATATTTAAAACATAAAATTACTAGATTAAGCGCGTAAAATACCTACTAAGATACGATGACGATACGTAATAAGGACACTGTTAGTATGTTTTGTGACGGTACTTGGAGAAATCAAAATATGCCGGTGGAAGACGATTCCGCTGGAAGTATGGAGTTGTAGAAATGCTGAGCCAGTCGTTCCGTGACCACGGTCGTTGTAACACGGTTGAAACGTCAGAAATATGAATGTATTTTACGCGCTTAATACTGTAATGTTATGTTTTAAACGAGGATTTTATTTTTAACAAACTGATCTAAGCGCAGGCTATCATAATGTAAGCACTTTGTTCTCCGAATTCTAGAAACTACCCTAGTTTTAAAAACAAACGTAGTTTGATAAGAATAGATCTTAAATAGGGACAAATCACACATATTGAGTTAGCCTCAAAGTAGAAAAGAAATAGTGGAAATTTTGAAGAAACTGTAGGTATATATAATTGCTTGAAATGATATGCTTTTTACTTTTAATAATCTTAACAATCAAAAGGCTAAAATTGTCTATGCAATCTGCACCCAGATTTGAAAGAAAGTAGCAAAGGATCGATCGAAATGGAAAATCCTTTAGGCACATAACCCCGCTAGTAGAATGTCCCGTTCAAAAAGAGACAAGTCCCCTTTTCATCCTTATTATTCTAACAGAGGGCATGACATTAAACCACCTTAGATAAAATTCTATAATTTTCCTTAAAAAATACTTAAAGTAGTTAACTTTTACACTAACCTTTCTGCTCTTTCTAAACCTGCAGCAAGTTAATCTTCATGAGATTCCGCGACGTTAACCTCACAATGACTTTCATTGGTTTAATTTAACTGCTCTTATTAACGTTATGACCGAGATGTTCATTCCCACGTCGTAATGTTCGCTTTTCCACCCACATTATAGTTTTACGACCGCCCCATATAAAACCAGCCAAGGGCATTTTGTAAACTTTAGCTTATTCGTGAGCAAAGGAGTGCTATTTTTCAGAAGAATGACTCAGCAAAAACCGATTAGTCAAATGTACAATGTTCAGATCTCTGTGTGCACCAGTACGCATACAAAATTTGTTTTATATCCAAATATAAATAGTACAAACATTAATTACATACATTATAGTGTAAATCAAGTAAAATGAAAAGAGTTTTAACATTAAGAATTGTTCATAAGAATTAAGACATATCTAAAATGCTAAATTGTGAAACATAGGTCAATATTTATTTGAAAATGGTTAAATTTCATTAAATGGTTAAAGTAAAATGTCAAAACAGTGTCATGATTTTCAAAATTAATAAGTTTGTGTCAAATTATAAAGTTAAAATAATTAATTATCAAAATTATCACACAAATATTCGTCTATAGAGGTTTTCTCTACTAATAACTTAAATAATAATTGGGTATTCTACTAATTTTATTTTTTTCTGTCATATCAATATTTTTATTTCCAGAAACAGAATTAGAAAGAATTTTTGTAATCCGTTCAAAAATAAATAAGTTATAAGCCTTTGAAATTCGGTGGAAGGGGAAACTGTCAAAAAACAAGAAAAGGATGCACTGTGTGAGCTGTGACGTCACTGCCACTCGGTTTCGTGTGTACAAAAGAGATAGCAAGACGTCCCCACCACGCTCCCACTTTTCTTTTAGACAAAACTTTAAAATCGAATTACTGCCCTAATTAACAACCAATTTTATTGTTGTTTTCAGAATCGGTTACATTTAAGTGCATATTTTGTTTAGTATAACAATATTAACCAAGTATGAATACAGTCAAGTAGCCAATTGCTTGAATTGAAAAAAATCTGTGTATTTTCGTAAATGTGAGGGTTATTTATTATACAACTAGCTGTTTCCAGCAGCTCCGCCTGCGTCAAAAAGTAGCCTATGTTTGACCCCGGGTCTTCAACTATATTCATACCAAATTTCATCAAAATCCGTTCAGCGGTTTGGTCGGGAAAGCGTTACAGACAGACAGACAGAAAGACAGACTTTCTCATATATAATATTATAATAAGCATGGATTTGGGGGCCATAGCATAAAATTATGCTTCTGTGCAGGAATGTTGTTTTTGTTGCTAAAAGATGTAGTTTATCAGAGCGACGTTGACTTTCAACTGGTTTAAATAAATCATAGTTATTTTTTACAAAAACGCAGTCTTCATTAAATATACATCGAAGGAAAAGTAGCTTAAGTTCTTGAAAATGTGCTTTACACTTATCTCTTTTTTTAAGCTTGCATATAGTTCTGATCCATTTTTATAAGCTATCTATATTTTTTTTTATTTGTTGCATTACTCCAGAAGATTATTCTGAATCGGAGTGCAGATGCCACATATCCATTATAGGCCGTTAAATATTTTTTTTTATATAATTTCAAAAATACTGAAATAAACTAGAAGGTATCTAAGGAAAAGCTGCCATAAAATTAATCATCTCACTTTCACATTTCCATGAAAAATTGTAGGAGCATATCCGCGCGTCGCAGGAAGAGAGGTCGTTGCCGAACAAAGCAACCAACCCTTCCGAGTTGCGTCCGCTCCACTCCGCTCCGCTCTCCGCCGCCGCCGATAGGGTTGACTCTTCAAACAAAATTACATAGATTAGACTGACTGTGTCTCTATCACTGCTTTATTTTACTAGCTGCTTCCCACAGCTCCTAAAAGTAGCCTATGATTGACCCCGAATCTTCAACTATATTCATGCCAAATTCCATCAAAATCCGTTCAGTGGTATGGCCGTGAAAGCCTAACAGATAGATAGACAGACAGACTTTCACACTTTGGGGTCCAAAATGAGGGCAAAAATGGGGAAGTTTGCTGTATATTTATTCCTGAACGGATTTTTACAAAAGCTGGCACACGAGATCCTTGTCAATCCTAATACAATGTAACTGAACTAGCTGATCTCAATCATACTTATTTGATATCAGCATCGTATGTTGGGTTCTCTACATGTAAAAAAACAATTAAAAAAAGGGGGGGGGGGGGGTAAATGGGGGAAGTATATAGCAGCGTTTTATGAATAAATAATAACTCAGTTTATTCAGACATATAGACGTATAAATTCAGGTAGGCCGTACGCCCGTTTGCCTACTTAATCATCAATAAAGTACCTAAAACAAAGTCGCTTTCCGCTGTCTGTCTGTCCCTATGTATGCATAAATCTTTAAAACTACGCAACGGATTTTGATGCGGTTAACTTGAATAGATAGAGTGTTTTAAGAGGAAGTAGTAATGTAAATGTAGTAATGTATAATTCATAATATAGTAGAGAAACACAGATAATTTTAGAGGTTTCTGACGCGAGGTCGTAAATTTAATACATTTTTGGCGCTTACATTGCAAACGCTGGCTTAACCCTGTGAATAGATCAAAATAATGTACTATGATATTGTAGATCTTACAAAGGTCTACAAAAAAGTCCGCAATACCATATGTCTAACTATTGCAGTTACGTCACATAAACTACTTTTTCAGTTAAAATTTGCAACAGTAACGCCGGTACAAACTAGGCTACATTATTCGTTTCATGGTATTGATCTTTATCCAAATAAATCATTTCATATTCAAGACTATTTTAATACCTGTAGATTACTTTTTGAATGAATGAAATTGGACATTCCAGTCCAAAGATAATACGGATTTGGTTTTGAGTTTCAATCACTTGGCGTGGCGCGGACGAAAACCCGGACGAAGCGGTACCTAAGTAGGCCCGTATTTTTCCCGTGGCGCGTGGGGTTCCCTAATGTTTGATAAAAAACGATAGAAAAATGATAATTTTAAAAATAATTATAGAAAAACCAATCATTTTACACACTTGGCAGGTTAATTTAATTATATAAATCATAAATTTAATTATACAATTAATCAAGTGTTACGTCCAGCACGAAAACCTGCCAAGTTCAAATTTAGAAATATTATAATTTTAGATATTTTTAACCAAGTACCTACGTATTTTCACAATTATACCATATTTTAAGTTGGGTGTACGGTATTTCGGCCAGATGGACTGTTGACGATTAAAGTTAAAAATACTAATGTAAAATATCTATTATGCATGCTGAATTGTTAGCTATATATGAGGCATTATCTTATATTGAGAGCGTGGGATTTCATAAATTCGCAATACTCACGGACTCCAGGAGCGCCCTCCAACACCTGGCTCGATGTACCTCGGGTTTCCGAGGCACACCGATAGCCTACTCCATTATTGGCGCCATTCGTAAATTAGCTACTAACAATAAAGCTATCTTTTTACAATGGATCCCATCGCATGTAGGAATTGTGGGAAATGAGGAAGCTGATTTATGTGCAAAGCAAGCCTCAGCCGACGGGATCCCATTTCAATACAATCCCTATTTTTTGGATTTGTTATATATTGTGAAACTAAATTGTACTAAAATATGGCAAGAATTTGCGGACGAAAGGTCTCTTACCAAAGGGATATGGTTCCGAACTATTCAACCCAGTCTGCCTCGATACCCGTGGTTCGTGGGGACTGGTATGAGTAGATCGGAAATTTGTATAGCTTTAAGAATTCGTTCTGGCCACATTCCATTAAATTGCTTTGGTTTTATGATGGGTAAGACTGATACCCCCAACTGTAAAGAGTGTGGAAAAATTGAAGATGTCTATCACATATTGGTGGAGTGTGTTCGCAATGAATATGAGAGATGTCGTTTAATTTGTATGTTTAATGTAAACCCCATAGATGTAGGGATATATAATAGTTTACTTGCCTATCCGTTATCGGATGAGGCTCGAATGATTTATAAACTAGTAAGTGCCGCCATTAAACGTAGATTGTGAATTCTTGTTATGTCGCTGCACCTATGAGGGTGGCATTTTCATTGTTAAAAAAACCCTCTTCCAATAAATAAAGATATAAAAAAAAAAGATTACACTACCAGTAATCTTTGCCCGAGATGATGGTGCATTATTGTGAATGCTTTTTAAGATGAGATTTAGGTGTCATTCTCTATTTCATTTGTTCATTGAAATCATTACCACAGAATTATTAATACTACTAACGTATGATTACTTTAGATCCACTAAGGTTCTTGTTCTGTGACTTCAATCTACATTCCTCCAGGAAAGACATTTGATTTCAAGCATACCAACTAATTTAATCAGCACAAGTCTAAGCTGATAGGGGGAAAATACATAACACCTACTTACATCGATTCTGAAGAGGCAGAGTAATTATGTGTATTTCGAGTCAATTTTCAGCAAGAGTTAGACATTTGTGCCAGCCCTAAACAACAGCCACAATTTATGTGTGCGCTTTTGTCTGCGTCTCCAAGTTTAACATTTTACACCGCTACCCGCTACCTTTGCCGACCTGGGGGTCATTTCCGCTAATAAACTTTAAAAGACCATGTGACGTCGTGCCTTCATCAACGGCTGCCTTTCCCCGCTTCCCCGCGCCGCATCACCCCGAGGGCCTTATATAAGCCTGCGCGCGTCCACCAGAAGGCTTTCTCGGATCATCTCGTCATCTCGAAGTTAAGCGGCTGCCTGACTGGATCTCGTGCCTACTTCGATCTCACGACCCCTATCTATATTTCTTCGTATATCCTTAACAGTCTATATTTGTAAAGTAGAAATAATAAATAGTGTGCTATTCGCTGTAACTTGGATTTATCTTCTCTCCTCACACATACCTTAAGTAGTAATTATGAACTACGTTATACTGGACTTCTCCCATTTCAGGGTTCCGGCCAGCCGTCTACCAGCTGCCTACCAGCGCCGGCCAGCCGTCTGCTCCAGCTCCAGCTACTGACGGCGAGCAGTCGAATTTCCCGGCTAAGGGAAATTCTGGTCTAACGGGGGGGGGTGTGTGACGTCGTGCCTTCATCAACGGCTGCCTTTCCCCGCTTCCCCGCGCCGCATCACCCCGAGGGCCTTATATAAGCCTGCGCGCGTCCACCAGAAGGCCTTCTCGGATCATCTCGTCATCTCGAAGTTAAGTGGCTGGCTATTTCATAGCGGCTGCCTGACTGGATCTCGTGCCTACTTCGATCTCACGACCCCTATCTATATTTCTTCGTATATCCTTAACAGTCTATATTTGTAAAGTAGAAATAATAAATAGTGTGCTATTCGCTGTAACTTGGATTTATCTTCTCTCCTCACACATACCTTAAGTAGTAATTATTAACTACGTTATAACCATGCAACTGATATTCTATTACGACTCAATTACGATGCATTTTTGATATGCTCAATATTGATATTCTGCTAACACAATTTTGAATCTTAATTTAATTGCAACTAAAACGTAATTGAATGGTAATAGTAGAAAAAAATATAAATATAATAACATAGTACCGATTACTGGAAAAGTTGATGTTTTTTTGATTAGCAAAATTTTCCAGTTGCAGTTCAATGGCATGCCAATGAAATACGATTGGTCTTAAAATTAGTAACAGAATATCAGAAACGTCAAAAGTTGTAATTGCGATTCAACTACGTTTCAATTTTGCACTATGTAAAATAAGAGAATTGACGCCCTGCACTCGTACTACTCCAACTTTTCACTGCTAGTCTTTGTTAACTATTATCTTCTTGCATTTTATTCCATACTAGCTGCCCAGGCAAACTTCGTATCGCCGCCAATAAAAGTTGCATGGTAATTATCATTCTTCTATCACCGCAACCCTCGCCAAATACTCGTTTACCTACTAAATAGTTGTTGAAAAAATAAAACTGTTTTCACTTCCTTTGCAATTTCAACACAGTACCTATTACAGAATAGACAACTTTCTGGTGTACCATTTTCAAACAATATTAACGATTGTTCAGTAAAATTCAAGGGATCAAATGAAAGTCCAAAGTTTGTATGGGGAATGGAGATTAGGTTAGTCGGTTGAATTCGAAACTTTACAAGATATATGAAACCTGTTTTCGGATTATTCAGAATTCACCCTATAAAGGGGGAAAAGGGGGATATGGGGACTATGGTCTGAAGGCAAAAACATAACGATCACTAATATCTCAATGACTTTTGGCATGTGGGTTCTTTTGAGATAAAGGAGTTCACTAAACAAGATTTTTTCTTATTGCACATCTTATGGGGATTTAGGAAACCGAAATAACTAAATCTTGACTTTTTTAATTTAACTCCTGAAAGGGAAAAATGGGACAAAGACTGAAAATATAAAAACTATAATATCGTCTATGAATTTTAGTAAATATTTTTCCAAATTCACTAGCTAAGAGGGTGAAATGGGGTTCAAAGTTGTATGGGGAAATATAATCATTTTATTCAAAGCTTCACAAAATTATTCCTTACTACGAGTAGCTGTGCCCGCGTGGAATTCCGTTTGTGTCACGGAAAAAAGTAGCCTATGTCACACTCCAGGTCTCCAGCTATCTTCACACAAAAAATCACATCAATCTTTGTTTTCATCATTCAATGTTTTTAGCATTCAGCCCCTGAATGAGGGACATGGGCATGAGTGTTATTTGTATGGTCTATCGGGTTGCTGAGTACGAAAATAACAACCATTTTAAAATCTGATATACTATCAATCCCTATTGGGACCTGATGGTGTAGTAATCTTCTAAATACTTACATAAAAAGAAGATCCTGAGAGACCTGTCTTATATAATCTAAATGATTCAAACCTAATTGGAAATCCCTTTTGATCAGGCGGGCGAAGCCGCGGGCAACAGCTAGTATGTATATGTATAGATTTGCTAGACGTAGAGTCTTAAAACTTAGCATAAAGCAAAACTTAACATTACGCAGGAGCCCTATTTTTAAAAAGAATGACTCACTCAAAATTGGTGAGTCAATTGAAAATAATTATATAACGAACGAAAATCATTCAACTCTTCGGTTTTGCATTTGGTTCTGGTAATTACGTTAACATCATTTTCATTTAGTTTTGATTCTGATTTATCCTATTAGATAGATGCTACTACCTTTTCAGATAATGTAAATTTACAATCATTTCATTTGAATTAAAAGGCGATATTCTCAAACAACTTGAAAGCATTTTGTACTGAAGGTCGATTTGAATGCAATTAGAATTCAGGGGAAATCAGTGTCGGCACCGCTTGGTACCGTAGACAGGGGTGCTATTTTTGGGATGGAATAATCTCATATGTCAAATTAAAATCGTTCGACTCATCGATTATGTCGCTTGAAAATCATTCGACATAAAACGAAAATCATTCGGATCACCGCGTTTGCGTGAGTCATACATTTCAAACATAAGACCCTAGGCAAGGCAGCCTTGTTATAAATGGAGATCGTTTGAATTGTCATGATTGAAAAATTAAATCAGTTGAGATCGGTATCAATTTAAAGTTATTTGGATTAGATAATGATCTTGAGTAATTTTAGCAGAAAATCCATTTTTATTTTGCTGAGTTTGCCGAGAGGCCATCGTACGCAATTTTAGAGCTTTCGGCAACTGTTTTTTTTTATTAGCACCTAGAGAGCACGTATTTATATGAAGATACATAAAACCTAGTTTTAGATCGTAAGTATATTTGGAGAAGTCGGCAAAATCGGCAAGCCGAATATTTTTGTACGTTATCAAATGATTTCCATTCGACATAGACAGTCAGTATAAAAAACTATAATATTGTCAATGAATTTTAGCAAATATTTTTTTCAAATTCTCCCGCTAAGAGGGTGAAATGTGGTTCAAAGTTGTACATATGGGGAAATATACCTAATAATTTTATTCGAAACTTCATAAAAAAAAATCTCATATTAAATGAGTAGATAAATACCAATTTTAGAATATTGGTTATACGGTTGTGTATCATTGATTGTGTTTATTTTAGCAACGGGAGCCCCCTTGCTCCCTTTTGTAAACAGGGGCTGCACTAAGCAAGGAGTTTTCAAAACGCACCACCTAAGGAGGTGTAATGGGGTCCGAAGTAAGTAAGGGGTAGAGAGAATCGTTAGATCATTAAATTCGAAACTTCATAATCATAAATTGTGAGTTTCTTTTGTAGTCATGGGGTGCACTGAGGAAGATTAACCTAGAGAGCACGTATTTATATGAAGGTACAAAAAAACCTAGTTTTAGATCGTAAGTATATTTGGAAAACTTACGGAAAATCGGCAAGCCGAATAATGTTTGTACGATAACGAATGATTTCCATTCGATATAGATGATGAATCGATATCAAACAAATATCCTTCGATTTCGAACGATTTTTATTCGGCATGGGTATATGTCACACACATTACAAAAATAGGGCTCCAGATCATCACAAAGCCAAAGAGTAGGAAAATATAAAACCACCTCAATCTTGAGCGATCTAAATTTTTTTTTTAAGTTCCCGATACTTCAACGTAACTATTTACACTGTTTCATTCTATGTCGTAGTTTTCGTACAGCCAGCGCCATCTACTACAATATGTTTGAACTATTGACAATTGTTAGCAAGAAATTCAAGAAACCTAAAAGCAAGCACAATTGAAAAAGGGAATACCTAGTAGGTATTATTTTTATTTAACTAATTTGAAGTCTTTAAGGCATATTTTTTTGTGATTTAATCGAATGTAAAATTACATCACAAAATGAAATAATGTAAAATCTGAACATAGCTTTGCGTATTAAGAAACACAAGGATGTTGTCATCTGTCAAATTTGGCCTTCAAATTGCTGAGGATCTTTTTGCAACTCGTAAGAGGGTTTTGCAATGTTTGATTGAATTGTAAGTTAAAATCGATGGTGTGACATATGAGTGAGGGTGTCCTCGTGTTACAATGACATCGAGGAGTAAGAATGTGGTGCGGAGTTACGAGACTGAAATCGAGAAGAGCCGTGAGGAGTCGAATTGGAAGAAGGCAGTTGACCTGGCCCAGCAACTTAAGGCGAGGTCTCCTCAACACGGTGAGTCACTTCTCTGTCAGAATCAGACCTTTGCCTTCGAGTCAATATCTCTATATTCTCCACAAACACTTGCTTATTCAGTAATCAGTGATGCAAGTTACCTGACCATAATTAATGTAAGTTGTGTTTAATTGGTCTCAAGGTATCATTGCGTGTTCATTATGGGTTTGATACATACAACGAGTTCTATCATCTGGCTTTCATTCAGTATTATGATAGGATATTATTATTTCAGCCAAAGATAATCTTGTTATCAATCATAGGCCAGTTATAAATTGTCTAGTTAAGTTAATTAGATTAGAGGATTAGGGAATGTTGTTTCCCCATATTGTATGTGCTGTATAATTTTTCATGCTGTTATCATAGAAATACAACAAATATTTTTTAACTTCCTCGATACAGGCTTGTCTAGTGAGGAAGTCATCACACTTGGAGTGTTGTTAAATCTTCTAAATGCAATGTATTACAATTGACCAATTAATGTACCAACTAAAAAATTCTATGTTTGTGAATTAATAGGCATCCAATTTTGTGCACATTGTAGTAAATAGTTTTGTTTAGAACAATTGAATAGCTTCAATCTCAATCGAGAAAACTGCCCCATCTATCTGGCTTTGTTAAAATATTATGATTATGATACTTTATTTCTCAATAACCATGTGGATATACTTATAAATAATCTTAATGGTTTGTTGTATATTGGACAATCAAAGTGAAACCTTTTGAGGCCTGCTGAAAAAGGTACAGCTTCAAAAACAGACTCAATGATCAATTAAAAATGTTAAACAAACAAGTGCAGTGATATACAAGCATCAGCTAATGCTGCTAGTGATTAATCAAATAATAAATAAATAATTACATAAAATCCATCTACTCGTTAAAAATCAATCTACAAATTTACGAATACTTTTACAGAAAGCCTTGCTCACTTCCTCATTGGTGAAGGCAAGCTCGAGGCATATTTAAACGAATGGCCACCGTCAAAAGAAAACATAGAGAGAGCACAGCGGGAATTATCAGAAGCGCGAGGCTATCTGACTCTCGCTACGGACGAGGCTGGGAAGAAAGCAGGAGTGGCACTTGACTCCCATCTGCTGCTAGGCAAACTGAACTATGCTTGCGGGTCTTACGATGAAGCATTGAAGCAGTTTAGCCTAGCCGAGCTAAATACTTTAACGGAGAAAGAGTTACCTGTGTAAGTATCAATTTTTTTTTTTTCAATTTTGTAATATTTAATATATAGTTACTTCCATATTAATTTGCCGTTATAGTTATCTTAAGAGCAAGTAGAGAATAACTATTTTACATCCATACTATTTTACTTTTTAATGTTAATTTTGTCAATCAAGTTGATTTTCAACATGATAATCGGATAAAAATACCTAAAATGAAATAAAAAAATTTGAGTAAATTGACCATTACAATTTAAAAGTAATTTGTGTAATGTAGACTGAATTAAATGATATTTTCAAAGGATGCAGGGTGGACGCAAGGAAATACGTGTGCACAGTATCAATTTTATTTTGCAACTGAATACATACAGAATTGATCTTAATTATATAGGTAGGATTTACTTCTGTAGAATGAAATCAAACAATCTCTAATGGGTTACCATGGTCACATTATTCCGTCCAAATGAAAGTGTGTAGTTAAGCGAAATGTTACCATACATCCGTATTGCACCATCTCGCTTACTCATTTGCATGGTTACCCCCCAGAATGTTTTGAAAATACAATTGAACAATTATAACAATAATAATTTATAGACTTTTGAAGGTTAAGAATAGTTCATGATCAATTTTAAAATTCCATCATAGCAACCATGTGTTAAATACACCATGCTCAAGGTGAAGGAATTGTTTACAAGAGTTGTAAATATTTATCTAACAGAGCCAGAGTCTATTTATCAGATAACAATATCCTCTATCAAAAGGGCCTTCGTTTGTTCATTGAACAATTTAATAGGAAATTTGCCTTTATTACTATCTTACTAATATTATAAATGTGAAAGTGTGTTTGTTTGTTTGTCCTTCTTTCGCGTTTGAACGGAGGAAGGGATTGATGTGATTTTTTGTGTGGAGATAGTTGGAGACCTGGAGAGTGACATAGGCTACTTTTTTCCGTGACACAAACGGAATTCCACTCGGGCGAAGCCGCGGGGACAGCTAGTACAAAATAAAGATACAAGATAATGATTTCTGGTGATGTGGTTCCTTTAACAACCATCAGGCTTCCGAAGCACAGGATCAACTTTATTCACATAGTTAGGACACATACCATTGAATCTACCTTTAGGATCCATCAGTGGATCCCAGGATAATTTTTTTTCCTCTTCGATCCACCAGTCAATCCGTGGAAACTTTTATTTCCACTTAAATCCACAAGTGGACTCGTGGTCTCTCTTATGCCCTCTAGAATCTACTAGTGGATCCGTGGATACTTTCATGTCCTCTTAAATCCACTTACATATAAATAAAAATGTTCTTCCATAAGGTGAATCCAAGGGGATGGATGGCTATAGGCGATTTGAAAAGATAAACACCTTCCTTTTGCTCTATAAGAAAGTAACTGACATTATTTAATTTTTTTTACTAATATGTTTTCATTGACATGATTATTTGTCAACATATTTATCTGCCCGTTTGGTGGTGGAGTATAGACTTACTTCCTTCCTTTCCTTCCTAAACTTCCTCATTCTCCACTCCAGTATCAGTTTAAATAAAAGTTTAAAATTCAAAAATATTGGACCCCGTCCATATTTTTGAATTTCACAATCAGCGTTTATTTGCGCTATAAGCAGATGTGTTGTGGTGCAGTAGGTTTTTGAGTGTGTCCTCCAGTGAGAACATCTACTCATCTTGCGCAGGAATAATTATATCCTTTCGTCGCAGTTGGTGTCTATATGAACATTTTAGCAAATTGGCAGCCAGTTCATTAGGGTGAGCTTGCAACTTCTCCTGATATTGTTCTGCTGCCAAAACAATTTCTTCTTTAATTGTATTCGCCTGGAGTTCCTGGTTTATCTCACTGTAAGTTATAAACCAAGGAACATTACTGATTGCTCTGAGTATCACATTTTGCATTCTCTGCAAAATAGATAGATTGGAGTTACTGCAGCCTCCCCATAGCTGTATACCGTATGTCCATATCGGCTTGAGAACTAAGTTGTAGATAAGTAGTTTATTGTCAATTGACAATATACTGTTTCTCCCGATCAGCCACTGTAAGTTTCTATAGCGTATGTTAAGTTCTTCTCTTTTACATTTCACATGCTGGCTTCAAGTAAGACGTCGGTCCAGATGGAGACCCAAGTATTTAACGTTTTCTTTATGTGGGAGAATTGTGTCATTGAGCCATACAGGTGGACAGTCGCCTCTACGTAGGGTGAAGGTGACATGTACAGATTTTGCAGGACTAGCCCTTATTCTCCACTTTTTAAGCTACTCATCCACGCAATCAAGTTCCCGCTGCAGCATAGCGGAGGCCACCTTAGGATCTGCATTACTAGCTAAAATCGCGGTATCATCCGCGTAAGTAGCTGTGGTCACTCCATTTTCTACTGGTAGATCTGCCGTGTAAATAGTATATAAGACTGGCGCCCAGTACTGAGCCCTGTGGCACTCCAGCTTTAATTTCGTGTAATATCGATGTAGAATCAGCCAACCTGACCTGGAACAGGCGATCTGAGAGGTAGGATTTAAGCAGTTCTAGATAGCTGTGAGGGATATACTTTTTTATTTTATAAATGAGACCCTTATGCCACACACGATCGAACGCTTGCTGGACATCCAAAAATGCACCTGAGCAATATTCTTTTTCTTCTAAAGTTCGTCTTATTCTATCACAGACTCTATGGACCTGCTCGACGGTGGAGTGTTGTGATCTAAATCCAAACTGGTGAGAAGGTATGATGTTGTCCCTGTCCAACATAGGTTTCAATCTACGAAGAAGTAATTTTTCAAAGACCTTTGACATTACTGGGAGGAGACTAATGGGTCTATATGACGCGACGTCGTTCAATGGTTTTCCAGATTTAAGTATCATCAGGATTTGTGATACCTTCCAAAGAAGTGGGAAATACTGGACTCTAAGGATACCATTAAACAATGTTGTTATGAATACCACAGCCTTTTTAGGTAGTTGTTTTAATACTTCCTTAGTAATAAGATCAAAACCCGGTGCTTTCTTATCTTTCAAATTTTTGATGGTATTCCAGACTTCAGAAACCGTAACCGGCCTTGGAGGAAGATACATTTGGCTATCTTGAGAGAGAAAGTCATCTACCTCCACTTCTGCATCACCATTCAGGGAAGGATTTGGGCAGAACACTTTTGCAAGATGATCAGCGAAAGTGTCTGCTTTTTCTTGCGGAGTTCTAGCCCAGGCGCTGCCTGTTTTAAGAGGGGGCACAACAGGTTGGGGTCGGTCACACCCTTTGTAATTCGCTGGATGCGGTCCTTTGCAGAGCGCGCAGAATGCTGGGGTGTTACGGTCTCGTTTTTCGCATTCAGATGTTTTGTGCGATTGGCCACATTTAACACAACGGTATGGACGCATACAATAGTTCTTCCAATGTCCATACTGTTGGCACCGTTGGCACTGGACAATAGACATTCTTTTTTTAGGATCTTCTATAATTACCGACTGGTTATAAATGTGTTTGAGTTCTTTGACAGCTTTGTTTATATAAACCCCAAATAGGTCCTGGTGTAAGATTAACAAAAGATGTGTCAAATCTTCCACGCCATACAATAGTATTGGTGGAGGTTTATTAGGTTTTTTTGGTTACTTTGCCACTCTCCTCCTCTGTGATGTCAATCGGTAACCCACTGAACTGGTTTGATGTTTTTACTGCTTCTGGTGATTGACTTCCTGACATTTTCCTTCTCTTGGGATTTCTGATGGTAGGTACTTTTTGCCAGGGGGGAGGGTGAGGGACATTTGACGCCATATCTTGAGTTTGCTGTTTAGTAGTGTCCATATCTTGTGCAGAGATATTGGTTTGTGGGCTGCTTCCCAGAGACGCAGATCTGGGTCTTGTGATGAATAAGCTGGGATGAAAAGCTTGCTGTATAATTTTTTTTGCTAGTAGCATTAACCGACACAGGGGCCTGGTCGCCCACTCCTGTGCAGTCATCGGTAACAAATTTCACACCCGCGGGCCCGGGTACCCGCGAGCGCCGGGGGTTCGCATACAAAATCGCATCCACTATTATTAGACATTTCATGAAAAAAAAAGAGTTGGGATATAACTGTATTACTTTCCCAAGGTAACACATTCACTCTTTGGGAGTCCATTTAGTTCCTCCGGGCTTGTGATAGCCAAGGGACGGGTTATATAACCGCCGCCCGTGTTTCGGCGTTGTAAACTGTTATCTTTCTGAAAGATCAAGACGCTGTCGTTGGCCTCCTTTGCAGCTCATCCGCCACCATCTCTTCTGTACAATCCAGCCCACAGAAATAGTACAGCACTAGCGACGACCTTAACCCCAAATATGTCGAAGCAGCTCGCCGTAGGGGTTTGATAACGGAGTGTCCATCTCTCCGGCCTGTTTGGTCCGCGGGAGGTATTTTATTTCCCTCCTACCCTGCATATCTGCCGGGCGTTCCCCTATCCGCCGCCTGGGGACGCGCCCTCTAGGGGTAAGGCTCCCCCGAGAGATTATTATTTATGATTATATTTTTATTATTATTTTAGTTTAAAGCTGGTGCTAAATCAAGTACAGTCGAAACAAAAATGTTTAACTTTTAAATACCTAATTTATGTACTGAGGGGGCTCGATATCCATAGCAAATTGACGGCGAGAGACGACCCGTATTGGATTGATCGCCATTCAGTGGCATTTTCTATCTCAAGCTTCTCCGTGCTTTGGAAGGCACGTTAGGCAGTTGGTCACGGTTGTTATCGATAGATGGCAGTCGTAAGACTTTGTTAATGCCTTTAAGCAGCCTAAAAAATCTGACAGTGTTGGCCAATAACACACCACGGGTCATGTAATCATGTTCTTGTTGCTCTGGTTTCCCTATAAAAAGGGTTACGGAGGACAGACAGTATTCGCTCCATTATAATAACCAGTGCCCTCAGATCTAGGACCATAACTTACAGCGTACCTAAAGAGTAAGCTAACGACGAACCTAGGAAAATACGCTAGGACGAATAATTTATTTACTTTATTTTACACATGGAGTTACGATTATCCTTTCGAAAATGAATTTAAAAAGTAATAGGATAACAGAAATTACGAGGAGGTTCACATAAAAAAAACACCTGTAAGCCCGTAGGGGCGGTATTTTTTAATGATTTGACCTGTGAACGCTGGCTGATGGTATGTATGGTAGGTAGCGTATGAAAAAATATTAGTTTCTTTGGATCCCCTCACTGGTGGATCGAAGTGGCATATAAAAATATTAGTGTCCTTGGATCCCTTCACTTGTGGATCGAAGTGGCATATAATTTTTTGAGTGTATTTGAAAACGGTGGATTGAAGAGGACAAAAAAGTGTCCTGGGATCCACTGGTGAATTGTAACTGTGGATTAAAGTGGAATGTGGGTTTAGGACCACAGAGGTAGTTTCTGACTTTGTGAGCTCAGTTTATTGGCCTTTTCAAACTAGTTATATCATCATTATAATTTCAGCCGTACTCAGTCCACTGCTGGACATAGGCCTCTCCCAATGATTTACATAATGACCGGTTGGCAGCAGCCCGCATCTAGCGCCTGCCTGCGACTTTTTTCAGATCATCTGACCATCTGGTCGGTGGATGTCCAACGCTGCGCTTGCCGGTTCGAGGCCGCCATTTGAGATCCTTTCTGCCACATCGGCCAACGGTTCTCCGCGCTATGTGCCCCGCCCACTGCCACTTCAAAGAACTAATCCGTTGGGCTATATCGGTGACTTTTGTTTTCCTACGGATCTCCACATTTCTGATTCGATCTCGTAGGGAAACACCGAGCATCGCCCTCTCTATGACTCTTTGGGCTAGACTAGTTATATGATAATTAATAATAATAAAAATTAATTAAAAATGTCTGTAGCCAAAGATCTCCGCCCCAAGAACGGAGGAACACACGCATGTTTGACAGAAAAATAAAACAAGTTAAATGAATGCGATTAAAAATGTTTGATCAACGGTTGCGTAGGCGCCGCAGTACAACTGTTTGCCTCATATTGATATGAATTCATACTGATATTTGTAATCGGCTGACATTGAGCAGTCGTACTTTGTCCGCTCGGCTGTATAATTATGACTACACTTACCTATTTATTGTGTTTAGTTCATCCACAGAATCTCGATTACGTCATTATGTGTGTAGTCTTATTTCTCAGCCATTATTCATTGTTATAATATGAAGTAGCGTATTCTAGCAATATTAGTTAGGACATGGAATAATTTGTATGAAAATTATTGGATATTGGCTGACATACAACACCAAGAGTGTCACGAACGCGTTGCCGACCCCGAACTGTAGGAGGGCCCTACAGCGTTCCTATGTCTATGTCACATGAGTAATCGAGGAGCTTGATAGCCTCAAGCGACACACGTATCCATAGGGAATGCGCTTGTCAAGCGACGGCGAGATGGGACCTGTATTGGATTGGTCGCCATTGAGTGGCATTTTCTTAGATCCTTCATGCTTCTGAACGCACGTTAAGCCGTTGGTCACGGTTGTTATCCATAGATGGCAGTCGTTACGCTGTGTCGCCCGCTCTAACATTCCTTTGGTCACGTTCCTGTTGGTCTGGTTTTGCTGTAAAAAGGGTAATGGAAGTCAGGTGGTAGTCGCTCCATTGTAACCAGTGCCGTCAGAGTTAGGATGATCATGATTTACAGCGTAACCTGAACTCCGTAGCATAAGCTAAGGATGCAACTAGAAAAAACACGCTTGGGCAAAGAATTTTTTAATTTTAGGATTCACCTTGTTGGTGGAATCCGCAATGAGAAAAATAGGATACAATGTTATAAGACTTATAAACTAAATGATGAGTAACAGTCAAGATTTATTATCGTAATTATTTGTTACTTTGTTCGACAGACGAAGTTTGCGGATTGTGGCGGAGTCGTACGCTATAAAGGGGCTTTGTTTGGAGCTCAGTGGCGCCCCCACCAGCAGTCGGTACAAACAGGTTGAGAAGGACAATGAAATGGTGAGAATAACGCTCTACTCAAACTGACGTGAATGCCGCGCGACTTGCTGGACTCCCACAGAAATAAGAATACGTAGAAGTGCCATAAGCAGGCCAGTTAACTTTGGCATACGCTACGGCACTTCGTCTATATAGCGTCAGTTTGAATAGAGCTTAACGCTTTTTGTTGATCTATTGCGTGATCGGTTCAAGAGAAGTGTTGCCACTTGTTTGGTAGCGCGCAATGAATAATTACTGTTAAGGTTGTCAATGTTAACGAAAAAGATATTATGTAAGAGATAGCGCTAATTTCTTGCCTTTTATATGTATGTTGAGAACTAATACATAAGAAATCGCGAACACATAAGAAATAATTAATAATATAATTGATAAATTCTTTAACCCTTTTTATTTTTAATACAAGTCCACTAGTGCTTAATTTTCCATTCTGAGTCAGACGAAAAAGCAAATTTGAAATTTTTTAAATATTTTAACAATATCTTTCATCGCTTTTGCCACTTGAATATGAAGCCTGGTAGTCCACATACATACATGCCACATACTCTTTGAAAATTTGGTTAGTCCTTAGGGCCTTTCCTAACCATGAGAAAATGAGACCTTTTTTGATGGTCCGATTTATTACACACATAGGAACCAAGGTTTTAATTCAAACATCTATGTTAGGTTTGTCTGTCTATTTACCATGTTTATTGCAAATAAAGTTTCATTCATACATTCATTCAACAATTATTTCCTCTCCCAACAGATCAGAAGTTTCGAGCTAGCATCAGAACTAACACTTTTATACCTTCAACGGGCGGCGACCACGACCCACGCGGGTCCAACGTTGGAGACAGCTTTACAACGAGTGCCCATACTGCATATACGAGCGGGAAGACTACAGAGCGCTATTGACAGGTGAGTGTTTCTGGGATTGTCGACGTCTATAGGCTACGGTAATCACTTACCATGGGGCGGGCCAGTTTGTCTACTAAATGGATACAAGTTTACATCAAGTGCCCATACTGCATATACGAGCGGGACGACTACAGAGTGCTGGCATCTATAGATAAAAATAATTTATTTTTATATAAGCTACGGTAACCACTTACAGTTTGCATACTTAACAACGAATTTAAGCCTACTTCTACCATTCTTCTTTGAGTGCCACTTTATTACTGAAGGTACTGTCAGCTCCCTAAATTTTGTCTTGTTCATGGCGAGTCTGAATAGCTGTTCCACAGTTCTGATTCTACACTTCTACATTACATAGGAGTGGAAATAGGCACTTTTAAGACAAAACGAATGTGACAAAATATCTTCAGGATCGTCAACGCGGCAGCATACTTTTGATATTGCAGGCTTCCATAGGCTGCGGTAACCGATAACCATCCGGCGGGTCGCACGCTCATTTGCCTTCGTAATTCTATAAAAAAATTATGATCACTGTTAAAAAAATAAAAGTTAATTTTAGAGTTGGTGTAGACCGGTATTCTTTAGCGAACCGTACCCCTACCACGAGATTTTACTGACTCAGACAGTTACTATCCGGCTACCAACTAGCGTCTTAACTACTCGTACTACTACTAGCGTACTAACTAGCGTCTGGGCGGATAGTAACTAGCGTCCGGGCGAATAGTAACTAGCGTCCGGGCGGATAGTAACTAGCGTCCGGGCGGATAGTAACTAGCGTCCGGGCGGATAGTAACTAGCGTCCGGGCGGATAGTAACTAGCGTCCGGGCGGATAGTAACTAGCGTCCGGGCGGATAGTAACTAGCGTCCGGGCGGATAGTAACTAGCGTCCGGGCGAATAGTAACTAGCGTCCGGGCGGATAGTAACTAGCGTCCGGGCGGATAGTAACTAGCGTCCGGGCGGATAGTAACTAGCGTCCGGGCGGATAGTAACTAGCGTCCGGGCGGATAGTAACTAGCGTCCGGGCGGATAGTAACTAGCGTCCGGGCGGATAGTAACTAGCGTCCGGGCGGATAGTAACTAGCGTCCGGGCGGATAGTAACTAGCGTCCGGGCGGATAGTAACTAGCGTCCGGGCGAATAGTAACTAGCGTCCGGGCGGATAGTAACTAGCGTCCGGGCGGATAGTAACTAGCGTCCGGGCGGATAGTAACTAGCGTCCGGGCGGATAGTAACTAGCGTCCGGGCGGATAGTAACTAGCGTCCGGGCGGATAGTAACTAGCGTCCGGGCGGATAGTAACTAGCGTCCGGGCGAATAGTAACTAGCGTCCGGGCGGATAGTAACTAGCGTCCGGGCGGATAGTAACTAGCGTCCGGGCGGATAGTAACTAGCGTCCGGGCGGATAGTAACTAGCGTCCGGGCGGATAGTAACTAGCGTCCGGGCGAATAGTAACTAGCGTCCGGGCGGATAGTAACTAGCGTCCGGGCGGATAGTAACTAGCGTCCGGGCGGATAGTAACTAGCGTCCGGGCGGATAGTAACTAGCGTCCGGGCGGATAGTAACTAGCGTCCGGGCGGATAGTAACTAGCGTCCGGGCGGATAGTAACTAGCGTCCGGGCGAATAGTAACTAGCGTCCGGGCGGATAGTAACTAGCGTCCGGGCGGATAGTAACTAGCGTCCGGGCGGATAGTAACTAGCGTCCGGGCGGATAGTAACTAGCGTCCGGGCGAATAGTAACTAGCGTCCGGGCGGATAGTAACTAGCGTCCGGGCGGATAGTAACTAGCGTCCGGGCGGATAGTAACTAGCGTCCGGGCGGATAGTAACTAGCGTCCGGGCGAATAGTAACTAGCGTCCGGGCGGATAGTAACTAGCGTCCGGGCGGATAGTAACTAGCGTCCGGGCGGATAGTAACTAGCGTCCGGGCGGATAGTAACTAGCGTCCGGGCGGATAGTAACTAGCGTCCGGGCGGATAGTAACTAGCGTCCGGGCGGATAGTAACTAGCGTCCGGGCGGATAGTAACTAGCGTCCGGGCGGATAGTAACTAGCGTCCGGGCGGATAGTAACTAGCGTCCGGGCGGATAGTAACTAGCGTCCGGGCGGATAGTAACTAGCGTCCGGGCGGATAGTAACTAGCGCCCGGGCGGATAGTAACTAGCGTCCGGGCGGATAGTAACTAGCGTCCGGGCGGATAGTAACTAGCGTCCGGGCGGATAGTAACTAGCGTCCGGGCGGATAGTAACTAGCGTCCGGGCGGATAGTAACTAGCGTCCGGGCGGATAGTAACTAGCGTCCGGGCGGATAGTAACTAGCGTCCGGGCGGATAGTAACTAGCGTCCGGGCGGATAGTAACTAGCGTCCGGGCGGATAGTAACTAGCGCCCAGACGCTAGTTTCTATCCGCCCAGATGCTAAATTGTTAACGTAGTCGCTAGCGACCGTGTTAATAAAATCTCGTGGTTGACATATTGAAGTCGATGTAAAGGTATGTATGTATATGATAGTCTTTGCGGTAGGAAAACTTATAGATTGTTGTGTTGGTTTTAGGTTTAAAACATTATATCACAAAATTGTGTGCGTATATTACAAAGGTATTTATACTTCCGACGTTTCACACCGTGTTACAACGGCTGTAGGAATGCCGAGCCAGTCGTGTATGTTTTAAAATGCAGTGCGTCAGTTTAAAAGTGAATTTGGTGTCAGGTACCGCGACATGCTAACGGCCGTGGAGTCGGTGTCGACGCAGGCGCTGCGATTGACGCTGACGCGGCAGCTCGCTGAAGTGCTGCTTAGAGGCGTCACGGGACAGGTATCACTACACTACACTTGACAAAATATAGCTTGATTCATATAACATATGGTTAATATTGAAGTGGGATGTGGACTGACAAGAAAACATATGTGACTTGACAGCTGTCATATGAATCAAGCGATATTTTTTCAAGTAAACTAACCACAGAATCATTAATAGTACTAACGTACAGAACGGACACTCACATCCTCCCACCCGAAATAGATACCGCACCTCACTGCGCAAATTAAGGGTAAAAATCGAGAGCAAAACAATGTAAGGATGACAATTGGGCGCGCGGCCGCGACGGATAAATATGACGCAGACACTGTAAATAGGTAACCCTGCAAGCGACACACAAATTGACGTGCGTGCGTACGAGACCGAATCGTAGTAGTAGTAATCTCGGCGCTGTTGTATGGAGTGTGTAAGATCTCATACTTGTTTTGTAGTTGTCTCACAACTGTGGCGTCTGTGTGATTATTATTCAATTTTTGTTGAGCTATTTTGGATGTATCTGTGAGGAACTGTAGTGGCTCACTAGCTGCATATAATTGTTACCTTCTGTCGGTCTTCCTAATAAATAAAAAAAGAACTTCATAGCAGTTATTTATGAATAAAAATCTCTTTTTTGGATGTAGTTCGCGAAGACTACTAGTTTAGATTAGTCGACAGATTCGCGCGAAAATTCATCGTGGCGGATTCCCACGTGGGCAGGCCTATACTTTGTTTTGTTCTATTTTTACGCAGGATACTCGGCTTTAAACTTGGTCTTATTGCCCTGTAGGTGTATAAAGCTCCAGACAAAGTGCCCGTGCCCGCTCAAAACACATTGTCGCGGCGAAGAGACGAATATGTGTCCGAGGGCCCGTGGAAGCCGAAGAAATACGCTAGCATCAATCAGGTGAGATCAACTTTTTTTTGTTAATATGGCTTTTACTTGATTTAGTCAGTAGCAATTTTTTTTTCTTAGCTGTCTCAGGCTTTTGACAGGAAGCTGAAAAAAATAGTTTCGGCGCTGTATTTATTTTTCAAAATTTGTGTTATTAGTGTTCTGTACCAAAAGGGTGTTATGATTTAGTGGCATTTTCATCTCGTGCTTCGGAAGGCACGTTAAGCCTTTGGTCCCGGTGTGCCACTAACACACCTCGGGTCATGTTTCTATTGGTCTGGTTTCCCTGTAAAAGGGTTACGGAGGTCAGAAGGCAGGCTCCATTGTAAAAACCAGTGCCGCAAAATCTAGGACTTACAGCGTATCCTAGGCTCCGAAGCGTAAGCTCACGACGCAACTAGGAACACGCTAAGATAAAGAAGAAGACCCAAAGGGTAAAACGGTACCTATTATAGCCCGACCAGGAAAATAATAACCCTGCATTGGCGTCGCTAATGATCGCCTTTAGGTGGCAACATGTTGTATGTATCATGTCAACAACAAAATTGACAATGTCATTTAATGAAATAGAAATCAATCCTTCGTTTTCTTTTAAACGTTTTGATAAATAATTTTATTTGATAATCACAAAATATACACAACGTCCACTCCTGTCTCTTTTTGGCAGATGACATTAAGATGACGGAATGTTACTTGAATACCTAGTTGCCAGTAAAATAAATTACTTCTAATATTTTCCCGCAATATGGCCAAGGCTGCTATTTTCCTGGTCGGGCTATACTATCAATAGCAATCGCACCTTCAAGACCAAGCCCTGGTTTGCGAGTCACATCCGAGCTCATGCCAGAAACTGACAAGGTGCCAACCTACATTTTGATGAATTGTTTATTTTCTTAATTTCTAGTTCGTCCCCCGCAACGAATACGAGGAAGTAGTGCTACTCCTACTCGTTGGAGAAGCGATGGCAGTTCGAGACGCAGTACTATCACAAAGTGCGGAATTCTTAGCTGCGCGTACGCATTCATTAAGAAACGCTGTAGCTATCATTGACCTGCTGGCTTTGGCTGCAGTGAGATGGGGACAATTGGCGTTGGTGCTCGAGGTTTGTACCTTATTACTGTCATTTTATAATTAAAATACAATGTTATTTTATACTAGAAACTCAACCGATGGCAGTTCGAGACGCAGTACTATCACAAAGTGCGGAATTCTTAGCTGCGCGTACGTTTTCATTAAGAAACGCTGTAGTGGTCATTGACTTGCTGACGTTGGCAGAAGTGAGAATTGGCGTTGTGCTTGAGGTTTGTGTCTTATTATTGTCACTTTATGATGTAAAATTACAATGTTATTTTATACTACAACTACAGGTGTAATTTTTATTATGTCGAAAAAATCATTGGAAATGGAACGAAAATGATTCTGAGTCATAGGTGTTGCATTTTCAAAAATTGACTTCGCGGTGTTGGTTTGGATTTAGTAAATATGTTACCGTGTTTTGCAGTTTTCGTGATCGGCTCCCTGTTTCAATAAATCTCCCTACGATTAACGAGTGCTGGCTACAGACTAAAGTTCGCCAACTATTTCTGTCAATAGGGAATAGTTAAAATATCCAAAAAAACGTTTGATTTCTTTTCTGGCGGTAGTGATAAGAAATAATACGCAGTACAATATTTTTTATTGATCTATTGGCTTATTCAAAAATCTGATATTTTTTTCAGGTAACAACGAATCTTATTCCCAAAAAAAAATTCATTAACTATCTATTTTACTGTAACACAGATTCTGTGTACGCCGACATTTTGTGCGTCGTATGCGATATGTGCGTAACTTTCGCAAACTATGTAACTGTATATGTATAATTATATGTAACCTATGGTTGTACCAATATGAAACAAATATTTAATTAAATAATGAAAATATGACTAATACAATAATTAATGTAACAAATATGACGAATTTTGGTAGAAATGAGCAAATTAAAGATACTATTTGCATATATTGGATTAGTGTACAAAATGGCCCCTCTCCCATTGCAGCGCCCGTCAGGGCCCTTAACTGTTCATAATTCTTATGACAACATCTGTATATATACATTAAGGAAGCAATAAATGATTTGATTTGATTTGAATAAGATGTGTGTCATGTGTGTGCAGTCATTAGAACGAGCGATGAAGTTCTCGTTCGGCAGCGCGCACGTGTGGCGCCAGCGAGCGCTCGCCACCGCCGCCGCCGCTCCCGCGCGTCTCGCGAGCGAGCGAGCGAGCGAGCGAGCGAGCGAGCGAGCGAGGCAGACGCAGTACACGCCTGGTATGATTGTTACAGTGCCATTCTGAGAATCGATTGTTAGTTATTGCGACAGTCTCATGTCACAACGATAGTTCGACAAAATATGTGTACGAGACACAATTGTGCGACATCTTGGAACGAGCGAACGTCGCCGTCGCACTCTTAATACAAATTTTTTAAAGGCGGTTTTAAAAAATTACTAATCTTAATTTATAACTTCTCATGTACCGTACTTAAAGGGTTAAATGTATTGTTTAACAGTTAAAACTCACAGATGATGTAATTCTATTGGTGATATAACAAAAGAAAGACATTATATCTATATGTTTCATCTTTTTCAGACACATGGTAGTTCTGAAAAATCCACTTTGCAACGAATTTTGAATTAAGGATTAAATAGGCTAGTTTACTAGAAAAATATAATTAGTCAGTCAGTTAGATAATCAAAAATCTGCTAGCAGACATAATACACTGAACGGAAAAAAATTGTATACCTTTTACACATGCCTTCTAGCAAAATAAGTGATTCGGAGTAAGAGAAAGTCGGTAAATATATGGCTCGTTAAAATTTCGTGTGACGTCACAATGTGCTACACTTTTTAGCAATATGTGACGTCACGAGCCCCCTTTCCTAAATTTTAATGCGTTAGGTATATCTAATTTATCGCTCAATTGACAAAAAGAAAAAATACGTCGCTAATATATTTTGATTCCCAAAAGGCGGACTAATTTTAACGTTAGTCTTTTGCCCCGGAAACTAGCCTTTTGGACATTAAAGTGCAAAAAGATACATCAATGGATTTTTGTAATGGATTCAAGTGGAAGCAGTGATTTTTTTGCAGTTTTAACAAATAATGGTACGGAACCCTTCGTACGCGAGTCCAATTCAAACTTGACATTTTTTTTTTACTTTATATTGACCTAGTCACTAGATTAATGTAGCCTCGTATGCAAACGGGCTTATACTGACCTACCAGTAGTAAGAGTGTATATGTGTGTCAGGCAGCAGCGCGTGGAACGCGGCGGTGCGGTCGCGTGCGGTCGTGCGTCGCGCCGTGCCGCTGCTGCCCGGCGACGCGCCGCTGCGACTACAGGCCGCCACCACCTGCTACCACATGGGCTGGGTATGTTGGTACACTAGCTGGGTGGGTGTGTGTGTGTGTGTGTGTGTGTGTACACTCACACCCTCCCATCCGAACACGCGCTCGCGATCAGGATCAGTATATTAAAGTCAATTTTATGGATTATCATGATTTGAAAATAAATGAATAAATAAATAAAAGGTTACCATTTTCACATTGGTTTCTGTTTTTAAAAAAAATCTGAAAACGTAGCGATACTGAAGAATTAGTTAAGTTTTATCTAATACTAGTTTTTAGTTTCTCCTGTAGGTACATTACTAACTACTGAAACAATATATGTTATCAATAATAAATTATTGTCTTGTTTCATTCATTTTAAAGCGTGATTTTGCAGTCGGGTTTTAGTTCTTGAACTTCTTTTTTTTTTTTTAACTAACACTCTTATTCCATTTCATAAACTACTATTTTAATTTTATTTCGATGGCATGTGTATAATGACTGACATTATAATAATAAACATAATCATTTTATTCTTTTGTAAACATGTTGAATTCAAGATGGTACATTGAAAATATTACGCACATACATTTAAGTTCCATTCCATTTTAATTCATTTCATCTTTACATTTTAGTATGAGATTAGATAAATATATTTTAATTATAGCCCGACCAATAAAATAGCAAGCTTCGCTAATTGCGAAAAAGTTTTAGAACTGATTTCTTTTACAGGCAGCTAGGCATTCATGTAACATGCTGTCATCTCAATGTCATCTGCCAAAAAGAGACAGGAGTTGTGTATTTTGTGATTATTTCCGACGATTTATTTATCAAAATGGTTATAATAGTTCATAGTAATGAGATAAAATTGATTAATAAGATGTTATCATATTTGACGCGAATGAAAACGAAGGATTGATTTGTATTTCATTAAATGACATTGTAAATTTCGTTGTTGACATGACATATACAAACATGTTGCCATCTAAAGGCGGTCAGTAGCGACGGCGATGCAGAGTTTTTATTTTCCTATTCAGGCTTTACCATTAAACAATGCTTGCAGATAGAAGATGGCATCGAATTTGCGGAAAAAGCCTTGGAAATAGAAGAGGCTTCGGAAGGGCCCATGTTGGCACGTGCCTGCCTGTACTGCGGTATTGGACAACAGATGAAAGCGCAGGTAAACATCGTCTCAGCGTTTAGCCGGTCACTTCCTATGACCTTATATACACCTGTTGCGGAAAAAGCATTGGAAATAGAAAAGGCTTCGGCATGACCCATGTTGGCACGTGCCTGCCTGTACTGCGGTATGAAGGCGATTCCGTGCTTCAGAAGGCAGGTTAAGCCGTTGGTTCCGGGTGCCATCTGGTGGTCGTTAACTTTTTAACCGACGGGCAAACTACGTCAGACGCCGAGAGACGGTTCCGCACAACTCTGACATCAGGGTGTACATGGTCAATTGACAATATAACCTACACGAAATGATAATGATGCCGGTTACGTCCTAATAAGGCCCCATTCACCTGCAAGAACCTGTCACACGGCCTATTTGCCAAAAGAAAATTCAAGGTACATTCTCAGTTACGAGCGAAACCAGACGAAGATATGCCAATGAAATCACCCTCATACTTTTTTAAATAATTATTTTTCATCTCATTTTTTTCTTCTAGAATACGAACTGTCGCATAGAGAAAGACGCGGCGAACACGAAGTGTCTAAAGTTATTATTACGAGCGGTGCAACTGGACGACAATGATCACCTTGCGTTTTACTACCTGGCGAGGCAGTACATGTATCTTGGGCTGCTCAACGAAGCGATGGTAAGTTTATTAGTTCTATCCTAACTAATAAATATCACAGAATTATTAATATTGATACTACTAATGTACAGTATGGACACGCCATTCCACTCGAAACAGATACCGCGCCGAGCTACGCAGATTTAGGGTAAAAATCGATAGCAAAATAATGAAAGGATGGCAGCACGTAAGCTATGACGTAGATACGGTTAATAACCAACTCTACGAGTAACTCACACATTGACGTGCGTACGCGACCGAATCGTAGTATTAGGCTTAATACTACTAGTATTAGGTATTGGGCTCGCCGCTGTTGTATGGAGTGTTCTCTACAATCTTCCACTACGTAGAAGATCTCAATTGTAAAGCGTGTTTTCCAGTTGTATGAACCTCTTGAGTTTAGGGTATCTTAAAGATGGCCTCGGCAAATCAATGGAAATCGGTATTTGTGAAAAAAAAAAATGACTTCAAGACATCGATATAGGATAACTACTAGAATATTCTTATTTTTATAGTCTACTAGCTTATTCTCGCAGCTCCGCCTGCGTCTAAAAGTAGCCTATGTTCGACCTCGGGTCTTGAACTGCATTCATGCCAAATTTCATCGTAATCCGTTCACCGGTTTGGCCGTGAAAGCGTAACAGACAGACAGACAGATTTTTACATTTGAGACAATCATCATAGCAAGTATATATGTATGTGTGTGTAAGTACTCTGCTACAGTGCCTGCGCAGTTATTGTATATCGATGCGTGCAGTATAAAGGTTATTCCAGGACGCGACGAGATCATGTCTAGCAGCTCGAGCGGAATGCGGCGGCGGCTTGCGGTTGTGCACAGTACTGTGGTCGTGCGCGTGCGCAGGCACTCGAGGCAACAGAGCTCTCGCGGCCGCCAAGCTGGCTCGCGACCACTACCCCGGCGCGGACTGGCCTCTGTGGAGCTTGGCGGCATTGCAGCTGTTGTGGGAGAGCGGAGAGGTCAGTCGGCATCCTCAACTGTTTGCTTCGGGGCCAAGCCGGCAGGGCAGCGGACATAGGCCTCTCCCGATGATTTCCAAAATGATCGGTTGGCAGCGGTCTGCATCCAGCGTCTGCCTGCGACCCTTTTCAGGTCATCTGTAACCATCTGGTCGGTGGATGTCCAACGTATCATTATATTGTCCGTCATTTGGAGGTTGACGCCATACTCGCCACGCTCGGCAGACGGGTTGGCGAGCGCAGTTTTTGCGGCTCATCGAACTTTCGACGCTGCTGCCCATCGAAAGTATTTAAAGCAGGGGAAGGATAGGATTTTGTTGGGTTTGGGGATAGGAAAAAAGTATTAGGATGCTACTGACCCGGATGGATTTGGGTTGAGTGAGTAGCAGCTCGGATAAATCGGGCTCGCGTACCCGTACTGCCATACTTCAAGCCATCGGAAAGATGGCTGAAGATGAGCACCCCTGACCTAAAGGGCTAGTATGGATAGTGAACTGGGGTTTTAATTACTCATCGTGTTGAGAATCGTTATTCCATGTTAGCTAAAACGTGTTTTGTCTCGTTCTTTCACACTAAATATCAAATAGGAGAGAAAGAGAAAGAACTCTCAAATTTATTTAGTCCAATACACTAGGATACAGTTAAGAATGTTTCTTAATGTGGGGGTTAGACTATGTACCGCATTTTTTTGAACTCGCCCTTTCTACCAAGTCGTAGAGGACAGGAAAGTGGAGAAGTCGGTACTTATTGTAAAATGGGCTTCCGAAAAAGGCTAGTCCCAAGAAGGTCTGTGGTTATTACGTGTATTATACTCGTAGCTGCAAATTGATTGTGTATTTCGAAATATTTATTTATTTATTCACTACACATACAGTCTTCCAAGACGTGTGTGTGAAGCGAATATTGTATGTTTATATTGCGATATTCAAATTAAGTACAACCATTTTTACCTCTTGCGTATCTAAATCACTCACGTTTTCCAATAGCTACAGAGTCTCACTCGCTACTCTCGTGATTTAATAGTTCGCTATTTTCATCAAAAACCTTATAGAACTTTTTTTGACGAAAATCGCACTACCGTTTGGCATCGTGGCGATTTGTGCACTGACTTCTGGGTCAAGCGCTAGTTAGTAGTAGCGCAAGTTACTCACATACGATGCGTTTGACGTCACTGTTTGGTGTTACACCGAACAACCTGTATAATAAATAGCTATTTAGCGCAAACAATAATAGGCTATTCTACTCAGTTGTTTTTTATTATTCATATAATAACCAAAATATGAGTACCAGTAATAGAAAACAGTCAAAAAAAACATATTCAATCCGATCAAAAATAATTAAGTTATAAACCTTTGAAATCCTATGGAATGGGAAACTGCTAAGAAACAAATAAAGGACGAACTTAGGGGTGGAGTGAACAAAAGAGATGGCAAGATGCCCCCCCACTAAGCTCCCACTTTTTAGTGTATGTATTGTTCCGTATAAAAATATTGTCCAATTATAAACACACATACACACACACAGTCAAGCAGCCTATTTATTACTTTTACAGGCGGCGTTGGCGACGGGCAAGGAGCTTCTAACACTATTGAACACGGAAGAAGGGACAAGTCAACACAACGGATACGCGGAACTCGACGCGCTTTCTGACTCGCTACACGACGACACGTATAGTGTTAGAGATGCAGGTTAGTCAGCTTTTGTATGCTTAAATCTTTAAAACTACGCAACGGATTTTAATGCGGTTTGTTTCAATAGATAGAGTGTTTCAAAAGGAAGGTTTGTATGTAAAATACATATATCAGTGGCGAAGCCTCCTTAGAACACAATTCCTACCGGATTCCGTTGGCAGATACTAATATAAAACTACTACTCTACATAGTCTTATTATCGCAAGTGACATAATTACATTGCGCGCTTTGTAGAATATTCTTTAATATGTCTGTTACAAAGTACGCCATGTATTTGAAACGCGCAACGCACACATACAAGATTTTATAATCGTAGGACGCGTGCCGCGGGGGCCGCGGGGTACTACACAGCTTGGGAACTCGCTAACAAAATTGGGAATAGAAATATTACAATGTATGTTATTCACGCACACATACACATTATGTCCACATACAAAAACTCGTCCATATAAAACCGACTATAAGCCGAACTCGGAGAGCTTCCAATCTTTATTTGTCATGTGTTTAGGTTTAGTTTCGCTTGAAAAGTTTTCGTCCAAAATTTCTCCGCTATTGTCGCGGCGGCGCCAGACCTTGTGACCTTGACCTAGGTGGACCATTATTTATTTCGCGCGCGACATTTTGCAAGTATTCGTATGGGCTAATAATTTATCTATTGTGTTAAGTAATTAGCTTGATTGTGGTATATAGTTTAAAAGAATCGAAAGTAGTGAAATTTTGTATAAACATTGTATAGTGTTTGTTATGTTTTATCTTAAAAGTTTGTTTGTTTATTTTTGTTTCTTTTCGTCACTTAGGCCGTAAGGTGAGAAATGGCGGCTTTAGTACAAAATACGAGTACAAATAGGTTGTTTCGGTTAGCCTTACAGATTACCTATTATTGCATGTGTTTTTTTACAAGTTAAGATATAACGTTTTGATTATTCACGCGTTAGCTAGGTTTTTTTGGTCCTGCTTTACTTTGCTTTTTTTCACCCCACGCCACTGACATATATATTATATATAAAAGGAGATGTTCCCACTGACATATAGACGCACGCACAGCCGTATCCGCTAATGGTAGAAACTTAACATTTTCACCATTGTTTTATTTCAAAATGAGGACGCACACTAAGAAGGGATTTTGAAAATCGAGTTTGGGCAAAAACACATTGTTTTTATTATGTATGTATGTATGGATGTTTATACCGCGATAACTGCCGAACCGTTGGTATGATTTTGTTGAAACTTTGTAGGCATGTAGAAAATATCAACACAATTTTCAACTTCGTTGGGCATCAAAATCGGTTTAGTAGTTTTGAAAATATTTATAAAAATGTCCGCGATTATATAGTGAACGAAACCATAGCGCGTTTTAAATTTGGATAGCGCCATCTAGGAGTTCTAAGCAAGCAGTTGTAGATGATTTAAAAGCGAATACATCATAAAAGTAGTTTTTGAAATAACTATAATAAAAATTTCCTGGACTCTAAATCGAGTTGAGGCAAAAACACATTGTTTGTAAAAATAAAATTAAAAAAACGATAAAATTCAAAGTGAGTATAGTAGGCATGTATAGAATTTTTAAGTTTGTTTGGCATCAAAATCCGTTTAGTAGTTTTTGAGATATTGGCATTAATGTAAAAATAAATATTTATTGAAAACTCCAAAGCTGTAAGTCCGTTTTCGTTGATAATCAGAATGTATGTAGGAAACGTTATGATGCGTATGATATTTAAAATAGATTTAGTGATATTCAACCGACTTTCATAAAAAGATGATGTAATGTTTTTTTTCGTATTTGTTACTTAATAACTCCGTTATTACGAAAACTATTTTTAAGTCCAATAAGGCATACTTTCAGTTTAGTCCAGTGAAATTTTTAAAGATATTGGTTCAGTAGTTTAGTAATAAAATAATAATAACTGTAAAACACCTACAGTTATAGTGATGATGTCGTCGAAGTAAACTAATCATTTGTCCAAATCACAAAAATAACGTTCTTCTCTTCAATTAGTGGGGCCATCGCGAAGATATTTTGAATTCGGGATATTAATCTACAAGTGTGGCAGTAGAAGGATCAATGGACCTTATAGTCCAACGGACTAAAAATTAACGATAACGGAAGGAGGTGCTTTTTAAAGTAGATAAATCTCTCAAATATACAGGTCATGAAGAAATAATTGACCTACAAGGCCCTTCCAAAATCCCAAACGGAGGAGGTTCTGAATTCGAGTGAATGTTGACAGCATAACTCTCCAACGCAACCTCTCGTCCGGGCATCAACTCTGGCCCACGGGTACAATTGTGACTTACCCGGCTAACGAGGCCCTGAAAATAACAGCATTCCTAAGGAGAGTTGACGTCGGGCAGGCGGCCGGTCGTAAAATATTAGCCAAATTATAGGAATGGTTACAACAAGAAGGAATACGTCTATAGATAAGGCGCCGCAACAAATTGTCTCTAGATATGGAGAAGACAAACATAACTTCATAACTCTATCATGTATAAATCGATTTTTTTTTTGTCTGAAAGGATATACTTACTTTCAATGAGATTCCATAGAATTTCCAAACTCCGTAGAAACAAACAACTTTAATAAAATCGTAGAAAAACTATTTTAATACGGTTTTTATCGCGTTTATTACTTACTAGCTATTTCCCGCAACTCAGCCTGCGTTAAAAGTAGCCTATGTTTGACCCCGAGTCTTCAATTATATTCATATGGAATTTCATCAAAATCCGTTCAGCGGTTTGGCCGTCAAAGCGTAACAGACAGATGGGCAGACTTTCGCAATGTAATATTAGTATGGATATTATAGTATGGATGGATAGTATAGTGTGGAGTATGGATTAATAATATATAAATAATTAATAACCTCTCTAACAACAGCAGCTAAAATAATTTCAAAAAGTTTAATTTAATGTGTAACAATTGCGAAAATATAAAAAATCATTAATTCGTAGAAAGTCAGTATGACTGGCACATGAAAGAACGATAATACAATCATCCAAATAAACTCAATTCAACATTTTTGATCTTTCATATTTTTAAACTCACTTTCTTGATCTTAAAATATTTTTGTTTATGTTTTCTAAGTCTAATCGACCCCATATTACTACGAAATCAATTTACGGCCATTAGACTGCTAGTTTTCAGGGGTCAGTCTTACTTGGGTAAAATCCATGTAGCTTGAACTCCAATGGTCAAACCAATAGTTTACACCCGGTTAGAGATGTTTATTGACTCTGTTTGCCTTGGTCTACTTATATTTATCTTCTTCGTCCAAGGGTATTTCCCAATCGCGTCTTGAGCTTACGCTTTGGAACGTTAGGTATGCTGTTTATCGTATTCCTAGATTCGGCAGTACTTGTTATTCCCATGGAGCGACTGCCTTCTGACCTTCGGGATGAACAGAAACATGGTCAGAGGTGTTTTAGTGGTTGACACTGGCAGATTTTTCAGAATGCCAAAGGCATCTGACACAGGATTACGATAAATCTCTCCCAGGTGTACGAAACTTTTGGGTTCAGAATATCTTAAATATGGCCCGAGTAAATGATGGGAAGATTTATTTTTATTTTTGTGGCTAAACTTTATTGTGTGAAATTCGCGAGGTCTATGTTCGAGGCGAACAACTAGTTATGGAGATTCATGTTCTTTAAAACATTTCGGCCGCTTCTCGAGGCACGTTGCTTTGAATGACATCCTTCGCCGGTCTCTTGCCTCGGCCAATGTACCGGCAATATTAGAACCAACGGGTATATCAAGAACCGACGGCAGGAGGCCGGGTGGGTGTCTTTAATTCCTTGGAGTATGGGCAGGGTGCTGGTGTGGGATGCCACATGTGTGGACACACTAGCTCCTTCTGAACTCCAGGGAACCTAGGTAAGGGCAGTAGCAACAGGTAAAATTAACAAATATAGCTATCTCGGCTCCTTTTTATGCAATTCGGCGTTGAGACTCTAGGTCCATGGAGCCTCGTAGCAATAAGGAAAGATATTTCGAAGAGGCTTATTGATGCGATGGGAGAACGTAGAGCTGGCGCTTTCAACTAATCAGTTTGGCAATCCAACGAGGAAATGCTGCCAGCATCATCGGCACAATGCCACAGGGACCATTTTTATGATTGTTTTTGTTTAAGGTATTTTTTTTTTTAAATTAGGTTTTTGTTTTTACTTTATTTAGTATTTTTAATATTAAGGAGTTTAGATTAATTAAGTTTTAATTTATTCTTCTATTTTGAAATGTTTATTTATATGTTTAATGATATAAATAAATAAAATTAAAAAATAATAATAACTGAATAGCTGTTTCATAGTTTATTAATTTTTTTCCCCTATGGGTGCAAAAAAGCGTTGAATGTTTGTAATCTAAATATAAAAAATGAGATGTTTTCACTGACATAAAGACGCATGCACAGACGTGAATGTGAGTTTCAAAGTTCATTTCTGCCTGTCTGTTATTGTAGAAGCGATGTTCTACAAACAAAGAAATCGTGTTCCCATATACGCACACATTCAAACATCCTTGAAATGCAGCAATCGTCCCCCACCAAACTTCACTTGTCACGGAACCACCGCGGAGTGCATGTCGTGTGTTATAACCTTATAACTAGCATTGTACCATATCCGTCAATAAATCAAAGTATTTTTCCATCAAGTCACCTTTCATTCTTAAGTCTGGACCTCACATAATCAACTTCCGCCGCAACATCTTGATCCTTCAACCGGACTGCGAAGGCTAAGCCGCCCTTGGGTCACCTTGGGTCTAGAAGCATAGTTCTACTTCGTTGAAAACAACCAGCTGCGCGTGGAAGATTGGATTCAAGATATCATCATCACAATTCAAGAATCATCAATCATATCAACAATCACATCATACAAAAACAAGTAAGCGAGTGGCGAACTGGTTATACTTCTACAGAAAATAAGCCGAAATCCTTACATTCATTCATTTTCATTTCCATATCCCAATTTTCATACAAAACTTCATTGACTTCATATCATTTAAGGAAATTAATTGATAGTTTTGTTAGAGATATCAGATCTCTGTCAATTCTTGGTGAGCCTACTGATAAATGGGACACACTACTAATTCATTTGCTTTCCAGTAAATTTGATTCACAAACATTATTCGAATGGGAAAAATTTAAATCAGAACATGAAAAACAAAATTTTGTATTTAATGATTTATTACACTTTGTGAGAAATAGATCTGAATTGTTAGAAATTATGGAACAAGGCAAAAAATATCCTAAACAACCTTCACATCACAGTTTAGTTGCAACAAATAAAACAAATCAGTCTTCATGTCCTGTTTGTCAGTCAGATCATTTTTATTTATTTTATTTTATTTATTTATTTATTTCATGTACACGCTGTAAATATACATTGGAAACTTAAAATTCGGAAAACTGTGTACAAGGGTTCTACTTATTTCTAAAGAAATTATTCATTTTATTTATTATTGCAAATCATTTTTAAATTTGTCCAATAAAGACAGAGAAGCAAAAGCAATTTCATTGAACTTGTGTCTAAACTGTTTGAAAACTGGACATTCATCAAAAAAATGTCGTTTAAGTTCATGTAAACGCTGGGATAAAAAACATAATAGTTTGATATGCCCAGAGTTGACACGTCCGGCTAACTCCCGTGTGAACGGTTGCGCTCGCGACGAAGTGGCTGCCGCCGCCGTATCGTTATCATGCGCTGCGATGACGTCGCAGGGTATGCTATCCACAGCGGTCGTGCAAGCGACGGCTCCTGGGCCGCTCGTCATGCACAATGATAATTATCGACGCGTGCGCATCTTACTTGATTCCGGGAGCACAGCTAATTTTATTACGGAACGGCTTTGTAAACAATTACGTTTACCTACTCGCGATATGATGACAACAATAAGCAGTTTGGACAAAAGTCTATCAGTTTCTAAAAAATGTTGCGATATAACCCTTTATTCATTACAATCTAATTTCACAATAACAATAACATGTGTGATTATTTCTCAAATTACGAATCCTTGGCCAAGCTCACTTATCAATAAACAGGAAATTAAATTTCCTAGCCATGTTACACTGGCAGATCCTGATTTTTATAAACCTTCAGACATTAACATACTGATAGGCAATGGTGTATTTTGGGATCTAATCGAAAATAAACAAATTAAATTAAAGTCTCATAATATTACACTGCAAAGGTCTAAATTCGGTTGGATCATTGGCGGTTCAATTCAATACAACAATTCGATTAACTGTAATTATTCTGAGACATTCTTTAAATGAAAAATTAGAAAAATTCTGGGAATTAGATAACATTACTACAACAAAAACTTCAGAGTGGTCTCCAAAAGAGAAACAATGCGAACAAAATTTTGTTGACACTACAACCCGCCTGTCAAATGGCAGATTTTGTGTGACTATACCATTAAAATCTTCCCCAAACACATTAGGAGACTCATATTCACTAGCTAAGGCACGATTTTTACAGTTAGAAAATAAGTTTAAGAAAAATTTGCAATATAAAAATGAATACACAAAATTTATCAAAGAATATATAAGCTTAGGTCATATGAGAGAGTCTAGCAATTATAGTAGTGATCAGATTAGCTATTTCGCACCTCATCATGGCGTAGAACGTTCTTGTAGTTTGACAACAAAATTGCGTGTCGTATTTGATTGTTCTTGTAAGTCGTCCTCCGGCTGTTCATTCAATGAATTACAAATGGTCGGCCCGACAATACAGGATGATTTATTTTCCATTTTATTGCGATTTCGCCAGCATAACATAGTGTTAATAGCAGATATAACTAAATGTTATCGTCAGATCGAAGTCTGTGAATCTCAGCGTTCGTTACAGCAGATCCTTTGGCGTGACGATCCCAATGAACCATTGAAGGCTTATGAACTCTGTACTGTCACCTATGGTACAGCGTCAGCACCGTATCTTGCGACACGGTGCTTGAAGCAGCTTGCTATGGACTGTGACGATCAAGTTATTAAAGAAGTAATTTCACGCGACTTCTATGTCGATGATCTCATCACCGGCGCTAGCAATGTCAATCACGTGGTTTACATGTATAAGGAAATAACCAACCAATTAGGGTCCGGTTGCTTCCCACTCAGAAAATGGTGCTCCAACAATGCAGAGGTTCTTAATCATATAAGTCAAAGTAGCACTATTTCTGATGATCTTTTTGATTTGTGCCCTAATTCAAAGCCCTTTGTAACACTAATTCAAAAACTTTAGGTATCAACTGGGATCACAAAAATGACAATATTACATTTGATATAAAATTTAAAATGTCTGGCAAAATAACAAAAAGAAATATTTTGTCAACTATTTCTCAATTATTCGATCCGATGGGATTAGTATCCCCAGCTATTTTGTACGCTAAACTAACATTACAAAGGCTATGGTTACTTAAACTTAATTGGGACGAACCAGTACCCGAAACTACACAAATTTTATGGATACAGTTTATAAATTCATTACAACAATTAAACAAACTTACAATACCCAGATTAGTTATAGCTAATATGTATATTTCTTTACAACTTCATATTTTTACTGACGCTTCCGAAGAAGCTTACGGAGCCAGCGCTTACATTCGATCTGTGGATGATCACGGAGATGTACACGTGCACCTATTATGTTCCAAAAATAAGGTAGCTCCGCTCAAACCTCAAACGATTCCACGTTTGGAACTCTGTGGGGCGTTATTAGGAGTCAGACTTAGTGAAATCATCAGAACGGCATTAAGATTAAAATTTGATCAGTTCTTCTATTGGACAGATTCATCCATTGTCTTAGGTTGGATTGGCACCCCCACCCATAAATTACAAACATTTGTTAGGAACAGAATTGCAGAAATACAGTCCACTACAGATGCGAAATCTTGGAGACATGTTCCCACGAATTTGAATCCGTCAGATCATTTGACGCGACCCATGTCGGTGGGAGAGCTATTAAACTGCGGACAGTGGTGGACGGGTCCCCAATTTCTTAAAGGTGACATATCAACATGGCCTCAATCAAATTTTACACATACTGACAAATTACCTGAGTTACGTCAAGAAGTTAGTCTCATAACAGTAGATAACTCAGATCCTAAGTTTCCATTTCATATTTTTTCATCTTATTTACGAATGCAAAGAGTGATGGCATACATACAACGTTTCTTAAACAATGCACGAAATAAAAATACAAAATTTTTAGGACCTCTACAGTTTTTTGAATTACAAGCTGCTATGCATAAATTAGCAAATTTGTCACAGCAAGATAGCTTTCCAAAAGAATTTGAATTATTGAAATCTAACAAATCTTTAAATGCAAAAAATTGATTACTTTTACTTCATCCATTTTTTGATAAAGAATTGAATTTAATTCAAGTAGGTGGCCGTCTTTTTAATTCAGACTATGAGTATAGCAAAAAACATCCAATTTTATTACACAAAAAACATATATTTACAAACTTATTATTTAATAACGAACACAAATTATTAATGCATGCTGGCCCTCAGCATGTACTTTTTTCTACTCGTCAAACCTTTTGGACAATAGGAGGTCGAGATTTAGCACGTTATGTATATCGAAACTGCACCATTTGCAATCGCTTTCGCTGTCAAACGGTGGCACCTGTGATGGGAAATTTGCCCAAAGAAAGATTTAAAACAACCTTTGCTTTTCAATATACAGCTATAGACTATGCAGGTCCTATCATGGTTGCCAACAAAGAGGGGCGAGGCTGTAGACTCATAAAGTCATACATTTGTGTTTTCGTGTGCTTCACAACAAAAGCCATTCACATCGAATTAGTTGGTAACTTAACTACTGCAAATTTTTTGTTGGCTTTGAAGAGATTCATCTCTCGTAGAGGTAAATCATCCTACATCTATAGCGACAACGGTTCTAATTTTGTTGGTGCGAATAATGAACTAAAATAACTTGTTGCCAATTATGGAGATAGTATTATTAGTGATCTTGCCCAACAATCAATCAAATTCAGTTTTTGCCCCCCCCATTCGCCTCACTTCGGAGAATTGCACGAATCCGGGGTTAAATCTATCAAAAAACATTTAAAACGAGTTGTTGGTAATTCCAATTTAACTTTCGAGCAGTTATATACAACACTTACTCAAATAGAGGCGATTTTAAATTCTAGACCGCTCTGTCCACTTTCATCCAATCCAAATGACCTTCTACCCTTAACTCCAGGCCATTTCCTTATCGGCAAAGAATTGACGTCAACACCAGAGCCAGACTACGCTGATATGCCAATTCATCGTCTTGATCGCTACCAACGTATTGAACGGCTGCGTCAACAGTTCTGGTCTAGGTGGCATACAGAATACATCACGGAGCTCCAAATCAGAAGGAAATGGAAGACGTCACAAGGATCCCTTAATATTGGAGATTTGGTTTTGATAAAAGAGGAGAATCAACCCCCCCTGAAATGGCTTTTAGGACGTATTATCCAGTTGTATCCGGGAACGGACGGGATAGCTAGAGTAGCTGACATCAAGACGTCAACAGGCATCTTACGGCGCTCCTTCTCAAGAATATGCCCTCTACAGATGCAGCAGGATGAAAATTTAACCGATCAAAGGGAAGATGGAGTTGATGATTGAAGCAAGAATGCTTCAATGGGAGGCGGCATGTAGAAGCGATGTTCTACAAACAAAGAAATCGTGTTCCCGTGTACGCACACATTCAAACATCCTTCCAATGCAGCAATCGTCCCCCACCAAACTTCACTTGTCACGGAACCACCGCGGAGTGCATGTCGTGTGTTATAACCTTATAACTAGCATTGTACCATATCCGTCAATAAATCAAAGTATTTTTCCATCAAGTCACCTTTCATTCTTAAGTCTGGACCTCACATAATCAACTTCCGCCGCAACAGTTATTTTTACAAACGATTAGACAGAAATTTGGCATAAATTTGAACCATGCCGATGTACGTACATAGGTTACTTATGGTCGCAAAAACCGAGAGATACGCGCTCGAGGAAGCTAGTATATTAAAGTAGAGAAACACTGACTATTGTAGAGATTTTTGATGTGATGTCGTAAATTGTCACATTTTTTGCGCTTACATTGTAAACGCTCGCTGTACATAAAAATAATGTACTACAGTGTTATACATCTTAAAAAGATCTACAAAAAAGTTCGCGGTACCATATGTCTAAGTATTTGTCTAAGTTACGTAACCACAACAACTTTTTCATGTTAAAATTTGCAATAGTAACGCCTATAAACTAGGCTATATTCTTCGTTTCTCGGTATTAATCCTTTTCCAAATAAATCATTTCTTATTCAAAGATTGGTGTAATACCTGTAGATTACTCATTGAATCAATGAAATCGGAAATTCATTAGGGCCAATTAATTTTGGCACACGCTACGACTACGGCATTTCTACCAGATCTTACTTCTGTGGGTTCCGCACAAGTTTTCGCGCGGATTCGCGTCAGTTTAAAATAGAGCTTTAAGTTTGGAACTCGTTAGTGTCGTGACTGTACATTATCGTCCTCAGCGTCTGTCCGCGCCTCGTCTGCCGGCGTGTACCGCGCGGAGCTGGCGCTGTCGGACGCCGCGTCCACCGCCTCGGGCGCGCGTCGCTCGCCTCTTAGCGCACACCGTGCGCGCGCCTGGCTGCTGCTGGCCGACCTGTGTCTCAGGTGATACAGCAGGAGTGTCACACCGCCGCTCGCGCCTGGCTGCTGCTGGCCGACCTGTGTCTCAGGTGATACAGCAGGAGTGTCACACCGCCGCTCGCGCCTGGCTGCTGCTGGCCGACCTGTGTCTCAGGTGATACAGCAGGAGTGTCACACCGCCGCTCGCGCCTGGTTGCTGCTGGCCGACCTGTGTCTCAGGTGATACAGCAGGAGTGTCACACCGCCGCTCGCGCCTGGCTGCTGCTGGCCGACCTGTGTCTCAGGTGATACAGCAGGAGTGTCACACCGCCGCTCGCGCCTGGCTGCTGCTGGCCGACCTGTGTCTCAGGTGATACAGCAGGAGTGTCACACCGCCGCTCGCGCCTGGCTGCTGCTGGCCGACCTGTGTCTCAGGTGATACAGCAGGAGTGTCACACCGCCGCTCGCGCCTGGTTGCTGCTGGCCGACCTGTGTCTCAGGTGATACAGCAGGAGTGTCACACCGCCGCTCGCGCCTGGCTGCTGCTGGCCGACCTGTGTCTCAGGTGATACAGCAGGAGTGTCACACCGCCGCTCGCGCCTGGCTGCTGCTGGCCGACCTGTGTCTCAGGTGATACAGACAGGAGTGTCACACCGCCGCTCGCGCCTGGCTGCTGCTGGCCGACCTGTGTCTCAGGTGATACAGCAGGAGTGTCACACCGCCGCTCGCGCCTGGCTGCTGCTGGCCGACCTGTGTCTCAGGTGATACAGCAGGAGTGTCACACCGCCGCTCGCGCCTGGTTGCTGCTGGCCGACCTGTGTCTCAGGTGATACAGCAGGAGTGTCACACCGCCGCTCGCGCCTGGCTGCTGCTGGCCGACCTGTGTCTCAGGTGATACAGCAGGAGTGTCACACCGCCGCTCGCGCCTGGCTGCTGCTGGCCGACCTGTGTCTCAGGTGATACAGACAGGAGTGTCACACCGCCGCTCGCGCCTGGCTGCTGCTGGCCGACCTGTGTCTCAGGTGATACAGCAGGAGTGTCACACCGCCGCTCGCGCCTGGCTGCTGCTGGCCGACCTGTGTCTCAGGTGATACAGCAGGAGTGTCACACCGCCGCTCGCGCCTGGCTGCTGCTGGCCGACCTGTGTCTCAGGTGATACAGCAGGAGTGTCACACCGCCGCTCGCGCCTGGCTGCTGCTGGCCGACCTGTGTCTCAGGTGATACAGCAGGAGTGTCACACCGCCGCTCGCGCCTGGCTGCTGCTGGCCGACCTGTGTCTCAGGTGATACAGCAGGAGTGTCACACCGCCGCTCGCGCCTGGCTGCTGCTGGCCGACCTGTGTCTCAGGTGATACAGCAGGAGTGTCACACCGCCGCTCGCGCCTGGTTGCTGCTGGCCGACCTGTGTCTCAGGTGATACAGCAGGAGTGTCACACCGCCGCTCGCGCCTGGCTGCTGCTGGCCGACCTGTGTCTCAGGTGATACAGCAGGAGTGTCACACCGCCGCTCGCGCCTGGCTGCTGCTGGCCGACCTGTGTCTCAGGTGATACAGCAGGAGTGTCACACCGCCGCTCGCGCCTGGCTGCTGCTGGCCGACCTGTGTCTCAGGTGATACAGCAGGAGTGTCACACCGCCGCTCGCGCCTGGCTGCTGCTGGCTGACCTGTGTCTCAGGTGATACAGCAGGAGTGTCACACCGCCGCTCGCGCCTGGCTGCTGCTGGCCGACCTGTGTCTCAGGTGATACAGACAGGAGTGTCACACCGCCGCTCGCGCCTGGCTGCTGCTGGCCGACCTGTGTCTCAGGTGATACAGCAGGAGTGTCACACCGCCGCTCGCGCCTGGCTGCTGCTGGCCGACCTGTGTCTCAGGTGATACAGCAGGAGTGTCACACCGCCGCTCGCGCCTGGCTGCTGCTGGCCGACCTGTGTCTCAGGTGATACAGCAGGAGTGTCACACCGCCGCTCGCGCCTGGCTGCTGCTGGCCGACCTGTGTCTCAGGTGATACAGCAGGAGTGTCACACCGCCGCTCGCGCCTGGCTGCTGCTGGCCGACCTGTGTCTCAGGTGATACAGACAGGAGTGTCACACCGCCGCTCGCGCCTGGCTGCTGCTGGCCGACCTGTGTCTCAGGTGATACAGCAGGAGTGTCACACCGCCGCTCGCGCCTGGCTGCTGCTGGCCGACCTGTGTCTCAGGTGATACAGACAGGAGTGTCACACCGCCGCTCGCGCCTGGCTGCTGCTGGCCGACCTGTGTCTCAGGTGATACAGACAGGAGTGTCACACCGCCGCTCGCGCCTGGCTGCTGCTGGCCGACCTGTGTCTCAGGTGATACAGACAGGAGTGTCACACCGCCGCTCGCGCCTGGCTGCTGCTGGCCGACCTGTGTCTCAGGTGATACAGCAGGAGTGTCACACCGCCGCTCGCGCCTGGCTGCTGCTGGCCGACCTGTGTCTCAGGTGATACAGACAGGAGTGTCACACCGCCGCTCGCGCCTGGCTGCTGCTGGCCGACCTGTGTCTCAGGTGATACAGACAGGAGTGTCACACCGCCGCTCGCGCCTGGCTGCTGCTGGCCGACCTGTGTCTCAGGTGATACAGCAGGAGTGTCACACCGCCGCTCGCGCCTGGCTGCTGCTGGCCGACCTGTGTCTCAGGTGATACAGACAGGAGTGTCACACCGCCGCTCGCGCCTGGCTGCTGCTGGCCGACCTGTGTCTCAGGTGATACAGACAGGAGTGTCACACCGCCGCTCGCGCCTGGCTGCTGCTGGCCGACCTGTGTCTCAGGTGATACAGACAGGAGTGTCACACCGCCGCTCGCGCCTGGCTGCTGCTGGCCGACCTGTGTCTCAGGTGATACAGCAGGAGTGTCACACCGCCGCTCGCGCCTGGCTGCTGCTGGCCGACCTGTGTCTCAGGTGATACAGACAGGAGTGTCACACCGCCGCTCGCGCCTGGCTGCTGCTGGCCGACCTGTGTCTCAGGTGATACAGACAGGAGTGTCACACCGCCGCTCGCGCCTGGCTGCTGCTGGCCGACCTGTGTCTCAGGTGATACAGACAGGAGTGTCACACCGCCGCTCGCGCCTGGCTGCTGCTGGCCGACCTGTGTCTCAGGTGATACAGCAGAAGTGTCACACCGCCGCTCGCGCCTGGCTGCTGCTGGCCGACCTGTGTCTCAGGTGATACAGACAGGAGTGTCACACCGCCGCTCGCGCCTGGCTGCTGCTGGCCGACCTGTGTCTCAGGTGATACAGACAGGAGTGTCACACCGCCGCTCGCGCCTGGCTGCTGCTGGCCGACCTGTGTCTCAGGTGATACAGCAGGAGTGTCACACCGCCGCTCGCGCCTGGCTGCTGCTGGCCGACCTGTGTCTCAGGTGATACAGACAGGAGTGTCACACCGCCGCTCGCGCCTGGCTGCTGCTGGCCGACCTGTGTCTCAGGTGATACAGACAGGAGTGTCACACCGCCGCTCGCGCCTGGCTGCTGCTGGCCGACCTGTGTCTCAGGTGATACAGACAGGAGTGTCACACCGCCGCTCGCGCCTGGCTGCTGCTGGCCGACCTGTGTCTCAGGTGATACAGCAGAAGTGTCACACCGCCGCTCGCGCCTGGCTGCTGCTGGCCGACCTGTGTCTCAGGTGATACAGACAGGAGTGTCACACCGCCGCTCGCGCCTGGCTGCTGCTGGCCGACCTGTGTCTCAGGTGATACAGACAGGAGTCTCACACCGCCGCTCGCGCCTGGCTGCTGCTGGCCGACCTGTGTCTCAGGTGATACAGACAGGAGTGTCACACCGCCGCTCGCGCCTGGCTGCTGCTGGCCGACCTGTGTCTCAGGTGATACAGCAGGAGTGTCACACCGCCGCTCGCGCCTGGCTGCTGCTGGCCGACCTGTGTCTCAGGTGATACAGACAGGAGTGTCACACCGCCGCTCGCGCCTGGCTGCTGCTGGCCGACCTGTGTCTCAGGTGATACAGACAGGAGTGTCACACCGCCGCTCGCGCCTGGCTGCTGCTGGCCGACCTGTGTCTCAGGTGATACAGACAGGAGTGTCACACCGCCGCTCGCGCCTGGCTGCTGCTGGCCGACCTGTGTCTCAGGTGATACAGCAGAAGTGTCACACCGCCGCTCGCGCCTGGCTGCTGCTGGCCGACCTGTGTCTCAGGTGATACAGACAGGAGTGTCACACCGCCGCTCGCGCCTGGCTGCTGCTGGCCGACCTGTGTCTCAGGTGATACAGACAGGAGTGTCACACCGCCGCTCGCGCCTGGCTGCTGCTGGCCGACCTGTGTCTCAGGTGATACAGCAGGAGTGTCACACCGCCGCTCGCGCCTGGCTGCTGCTGGCCGACCTGTGTCTCAGGTGATACAGACAGGAGTGTCACACCGCCGCTCGCGCCTGGCTGCTGCTGGCCGACCTGTGTCTCAGGTGATACAGACAGGAGTGTCACACCGCCGCTCGCGCCTGGCTGCTGCTGGCCGACCTGTGTCTCAGGTGATACAGACAGGAGTGTCACACCGCCGCTCGCGCCTGGCTGCTGCTGGCCGACCTGTGTCTCAGGTGATACAGCAGAAGTGTCACACCGCCGCTCGCGCCTGGCTGCTGCTGGCCGACCTGTGTCTCAGGTGATACAGACAGGAGTGTCACACCGCCGCTCGCGCCTGGCTGCTGCTGGCCGACCTGTGTCTCAGGTGATACAGACAGGAGTCTCACACCGCCGCTCGCGCCTGGCTGCTGCTGGCCGACCTGTGTCTCAGGTGATACAGACAGGAGTGTCACACCGCCGCTCGCGCCTGGCTGCTGCTGGCCGACCTGTGTCTCAGGTGATACAGCAGGAGTGTCACACCGCCGCTCGCGCCTGGCTGCTGCTGGCCGACCTGTGTCTCAGGTGATACAGACAGGAGTGTCACACCGCCGCTCGCGCCTGGCTGCTGCTGGCCGACCTGTGTCTCAGGTGATACAGACAGGAGTGTCACACCGCCGCTCGCGCCTGGCTGCTGCTGGCCGACCTGTGTCTCAGGTGATACAGACAGGAGTGTCACACCGCCGCTCGCGCCTGGCTGCTGCTGGCCGACCTGTGTCTCAGGTGATACAGACAGGAGTGTCACACCGCCGCTCGCGCCTGGCTGCTGCTGGCCGACCTGTGTCTCAGGTGATACAGACAGAGTGTCACACCGCCGCTCGCGCCTGGCTGCTGCTGGCCGACCTGTGTCTCAGGTGATACAGACAGGAGTGTCACACCGCCGCTCGCGCCTGGCTGCTGCTGGCCGACCTGTGTCTCAGGTGATACAGACAGGAGTGTCACACCGCCGCTCGCGCCTGGCTGCTGCTGGCCGACCTGTGTCTCAGGTGATACAGACAGGAGTGTCACACCGCCGCTCGCGCCTGGCTGCTGCTGGCCGACCTGTGTCTCAGGTGATACAGACAGGAGTGTCACACCGCCGCTCGCGCCTGGCTGCTGCTGGCCGACCTGTGTCTCAGGTGATACAGACAGGAGTGTCACACCGCCGCTCGCGCCTGGCTGCTGCTGGCCGACCTGTGTCTCAGGTGATACAGCAGGAGTGTCACACCGCCGCTCGCGCCTGGCTGCTGCTGGCCGACCTGTGTCTCAGGTGATACAGCAGGAGTGTCACACCGCCGCTCGCGCCTGGCTGCTGCTGGCCGACCTGTGTCTCAGGTGATACAGCAGGAGTGTCACACCGCCGCTCGCGCCTGGCTGCTGCTGGCCGACCTGTGTCTCAGGTGATACAGACAGGAGTGTCACACCGCCGCTCGCGCCTGGCTGCTGCTGGCCGACCTGTGTCTCAGGTGATACAGCAGGAGTGTCACACCGCCGCTCGCGCCTGGCTGCTGCTGGCCGACCTGTGTCTCAGGTGATACATACAGGAGTGTCACACCGCCGCTCGCGCCTGGCTGCTGCTGGCCGACCTGTGTCTCAGGTGATACAGACAGGAGTGTCACACCGCCGCTCGCGCCTGGCTGCTGCTGGCCGACCTGTGTCTCAGGTGATACAGACAGGAGTGTCACACCGCCGCTCGCGCCTGGCTGCTGCTGGCCGACCTGTGTCTCAGGTGATACAGCAGGAGTGTCACACCGCCGCTCGCGCCTGGCTGCTGCTGGCCGACCTGTGTCTCAGGTGATACAGACAGGAGTGTCACAACCGCCGCTCGCGCCTGGCTGCTGCTGGCCGACCTGTGTCTCAGGTGATACAGACAGGAGTCTCACACCGCCGCTCGCGCCTGGCTGCTGCTGGCCGACCTGTGTCTCAGGTGATACAGACAGGAGTGTCACACCGCCGCTCGCGCCTGGCTGCTGCTGGCCGACCTGTGTCTCAGGTGATACAGCAGGAGTGTCACACCGCCGCTCGCGCCTGGCTGCTGCTGGCCGACCTGTGTCTCAGGTGATACAGACAGGAGTGTCACACCGCCGCTCGCGCCTGGCTGCTGCTGGCCGACCTGTGTCTCAGGTGATACAGACAGGAGTGTCACACCGCCGCTCGCGCCTGGCTGCTGCTGGCCGACCTGTGTCTCAGGTGATACAGACAGGAGTGTCACACCGCCGCTCGCGCCTGGCTGCTGCTGGCCGACCTGTGTCTCAGTTGATACAGACAGGAGTGTCACACCGCCGCTCGCGCCTGGCTGCTGCTGGCCGACCTGTGTCTCAGGTGATACAGACAGGAGTGTCACACCGCCGCTCGCGCCTGGCTGCTGCTGGCCGACCTGTGTCTCAGGTGATACAGACAGGAGTGTCACACCGCCGCTCGCGCCTGGCTGCTGCTGGCCGACCTGTGTCTCAGGTGATACAGACAGGAGTGTCACACCGCCGCTCGCGCCTGGCTGCTGCTGGCCGACCTGTGTCTCAGGTGATACAGACAGGAGTGTCACACCGCCGCTCGCGCCTGGCTGCTGCTGGCCGACCTGTGTCTCAGGTGATACAGACAGGAGTGTCACACCGCCGCTCGCGCCTGGCTGCTGCTGGCCGACCTGTGTCTCAGGTGATACAGACAGGAGTGTCACACCGCCGCTCGCGCCTGGCTGCTGCTGGCCGACCTGTGTCTCAGGTGATACAGACAGGAGTGTCACACCGCCGCTCGCGCCTGGCTGCTGCTGGCCGACCTGTGTCTCAGGTGATACAGCAGGAGTGTCACACCGCCGCTCGCGCCTGGCTGCTGCTGGCCGACCTGTGTCTCAGGTGATACAGACAGGAGTGTCACACCGCCGCTCGCGCCTGGCTGCTGCTGGCCGACCTGTGTCTCAGGTGATACAGACAGGAGTGTCACACCGCCGCTCGCGCCTGGCTGCTGCTGGCCGACCTGTGTCTCAGGTGATACAGCAGGAGTGTCACACCGCCGCTCGCGCCTGGCTGCTGCTGGCCGACCTGTGTCTCAGGTGATACAGCAGGAGTGTCACACCGCCGCTCGCGCCTGGCTGCTGCTGGCCGACCTGTGTCTCAGGTGATACAGCAGGAGTGTCACACCGCCGCTCAGCGCACACCGCGCGCGCGCCTGGCTGCTGTTTTTTTTTTATTAATTACTAATTACGAAAAATGTATTTTTTTATACCGCTAGATTCACTCCTCTTTATACTAATCATTTTGGAAATATTTGACGGAGGCCTTTGGCTAACGGTGGACTGCCTACAGCTGAAATGATGAGATATCTTTCAAGCAACGTATATAAATGGTGTGTTTTCCGTACAGGTTGGACCGAGTTAGCGCGGCGGCAGGCTGTGTATCGGAAGCCGCAGTGTTAATGCCATTCAGCCATTTAGTTCTCTACACGGTGAGTTGTTAGTCTTTTCACTAGAAATTTTTAAAATTATTCAGTTGTGATGAAATTAAATGAAATCGTTTATTTTCAATATAGAATATAAATATCACTTATTGACGTTAATTTACTTAGATTAAGTTAACCACCACTTACAAAGCGCAAGTGGAGAAAAAGCGGCGCCACAAACTGCAGCATTTTCTTCAAAACGTCAATTTACAAAAAAGAAAAAAACTTTCCTTAATTGACTAATGAACGAATTCACATGTTTGTCAACATTTTGTACAATATTTTATTGTGACTTCATACTCCTAACATACTGTCAGCAAACAACTTGCAGAAGTTTACTTGTAGGGGGTAACTAATGTCTAAGACGATTCCATCCAAATGCGTGCGTTTTACAGCGGGGATTGGTACACGCGGCGAGCTCGGAATGGGAAGAGGCGCGGCAATGCTTCCAGAACGCGCTCGCCATACACCCCACACACCTCGACAGTATTGTGCAGTTGGGTAAGTGTTTTACCTCAAATACCCATTTGCGTTTAGCCAAGGTGGATAGCACGAGTATGTTAATATGTTATTCTCGTTGTTATTGACATTTTTCCCAAAAAAAATATTCCCGACAGTGATAGGGGCTGAATGTTAACGTAGCAATCAAAATTTGGTGATGATTTACTGAATTTGGTATAAGAAATTGGTGAAAGTGTATTCAAGATTTAATTATGTGAAATAATTGAAAACTTTACTTTTTTTTTATAGACAAAAATAATAATTAAATTATATCGTCCAGAACTTAATTTCAATAAAATGATTATGAATGATAGTGAGAACGGACGATGCGCTTGCTGATCGAGTACGAACTATTTGCTAAATTGTGAAATTACACGAACGCGGCGAATGATATGAAAAGTAATGGCCCGTAAATGTTTTTTTCTATTGGTCAAAAATAGGCGCTGCTTACTACAACCTAGGCTGGCTGCGCCTGGCCGAGAAGTGTCTTCGTTCCGCCGCCGCGCTGGAGCCCTCGCGTGCCGACACGTGGCGGCGCCTGGCGCTCGTGCTGGCCGCGCTCGGGGAGCCCTGCGCCGCCGCAGACTGCGCGTGCGCCGCGCTGGCGCTGCTCCCGCAGGTATGTGACAGGAGACAGGCTGGCGGCGCCTGGCGCTCGTGCTGGCCGCGCTCGGGGAGCCCTGCGCCGCCGCAGACTGCGCGTGCGCCGCGCTGGCGCTGCTCCCGCAGGTATGTGACAGGAGACAGGCTGGCGGCGCCTGGCGCTCGTGCTGGCCGCGCTCGGGGAGCCCTGCGCCGCCGCAGACTGCGCGTGCGCCGCGCTGGCGCTGCTCCCGCAGGTATGTGACAGGAGACAGGCTGGCGGCGCCTGGCGCTCGTGCTGGCCGCGCTCGGGGAGCCCTGCGCCGCCGCAGACTGCGCGTGCGCCGCGCTGGCGCTGCTCCCGCAGGTATGTGACAGGAGACAGGCTGGCGGCGCCTGGCGCTCGTGCTGGCCGCGCTCGGGGAGCCCTGCGCCGCCGCAGACTGCGCGTGCGCCGCGCTGGCGCTGCTCCCGCAGGTATGTGACAGGAGACAGGCTGGCGGCGCCTGGCGCTCGTGCTGGCCGCGCTCGGGGAGCCCTGCGCCGCCGCAGACTGCGCGTGCGCCGCGCTGGCGCTGCTCCCGCAGGTATGTGACAGGAGACAGGCTGGCGGCGCCTGGCGCTCGTGCTGGCCGCGCTCGGGGAGCCCTGCGCCGCCGCAGACTGCGCGTGCGCCGCGCTGGCGCTGCTCCCGCAGGTATGTGACAGGAGACAGGCTGGCGGCGCCTGGCGCTCGTGCTGGCCGCGCTCGGGGAGCCCTGCGCCGCCGCAGACTGCGCGTGCGCCGCGCTGGCGCTGCTCCCGCAGGTATGTGACAGGAGACAGGCTGGCGGCGCCTGGCAGACGAGTGTCTCCGCTCGGATGGAACTCGTTGTCCAAATTTTGAAAACAGTAATAATCAGTATATGCAAGGTCTCGTGAGTTAACCCAACTCTTACAACTTCTTCGCCTTATTGTCGTAGCGAAAGCATCAGCCAATCTGGGTTATCGATTATCTTGCAACTTGGAAACTAACTGTTGTGCAGTATGGAGTCGCGCGTTGTCGTGAAGAAACTGCAAGGACGACCGATTTGCTAATGCTGTATCCAGATGTCTTCAGTTCTTCATAGTACACGTCTGCAGTAATTCTCATGCCGTTTTATGAAAAGCTGTAATGACTCACACCCGCTCTAGACCACAAAACTGGGACCAGCAGTGAGCTCACCTTTTTATCGAGCTCCTCTATTTCATTGAATCTTTTTTCCACACATAAATACATTTGTATCCCATAGTATATTGACGAATTATTCCCAGGCCCCAGCCTTACCGCTTTGATGCGCCACATTCTCCGCGCTCGACGGCTGCGCGCTAACTGAAGGCTGATTCATCCCCACCACTGCATGTCGCCCGCGCCGGCTCATCCAATCACAGCGCACCACGCTCGGCCAATCAGAGAGCGCGCTATGCTAGATTAACCAATCAAAACACCTGCCATATGATGTCAGAGGCAAGTTATTCATTGCTTCCATAGGTTACGTCATTCGTTCTATCGAATCGTAATTTGATTTTAAATTTTGTGAGAATTAATGAAAACACCGTTTTAATGATTTCGTAAGATTAATTTCGACATTCATTTTAAAATTTTAACATTTCAAATACTTTTAAAAAACATTCTTTGAAGACTAGTATCGGATTAGGTATAAAAGATAATTGTTTGGTATTTATTTACCATACATTCATTCATCCTAAAGCTATAATAATATAAAATACATATTAAAACCCATAAAATTTGGATTATTGATATTATGAGATAAGCTACGTGTATAATCGTCAATAATCCTTGAAAAAAGTGATATTTGAAGAAATATCTTAACCTGCTCAAAATAAAGTTGTATTTTAATAAGTATTACAGATATATCATTGTGATTTCTCAACGTTATTTAAAACTAGTTAAAAAGTCTTCAAAGGTTTCGGAAATTTTAAACATTTTGATATTTCTTTCTTGCCTAGTCGGCTCTCTTAAATAGCATAAATCACATAAGTTATCATCTTGCAGAATCAATATTACCTATATTTTAAATCAAATATACTTACGTCAATGTTAAAGTCCTGATAAAAGTCATAAAAATGCGTATTCATAACATAAATTATCAATCATAATTAGACACGGACTTAGTAAATATCTACTTAGTCGATATCATTTGAGTGCTCATTTTGTATACTTTTGCGGATTCGCCGCTGTAATACATGGAACTTAGTTCGTGTAAACGTAACATTACATCGATTAAGTCCACCCACTTAGTAAGTTTCAGTTAGTAATCACTTAGTCGAGTCTGTATCTGACTAAATTTACTAAACTTACCTATAGGTATTCGTGCCTCGGAATTGAAATAAACTATTTGTTTTCTAATGCTCGTATGGGGCTCGACAAATTTTAGGCTCTTTTTGTTTGACGATGGTAAATATATAATTGCAAGTACGTACCCTATTTTTGTCGAGTCGAGCCTTTATTTGAACTAAGAAAACAATATTCACATCGATTTTGGAAAGAGAAAAATCTGTTTTTTTTTATTATTTATTTATTAGGCAAACAAGCATACTGTCCGCTTTCCTTTCACATATATTGGAGAATAATAGACGACACAACTCAGCTGAAGCGTCAAATATTATAAATATTAGGGGGCAGATAAGACTAGTTGTACGACTGCTTTCGACCACCTACCGGCTTTACGTGCCTTCGGAAGCACATTATTTTTCGTAATCGTAGTAGTCGTAATAGGAATCGCGCTCGCCGATGTTGTATGGAGTGTCCGGAATGTGGTACCGGCCTCGTCACCAGTAGTGTCTTAGCTAAGCCTAAATCGGTAGTACCGTTTGTTAGTACACTACCCACAATTTTTGTGTATTAACACTACCAGCCCCACTACGAGTAGTGTCGTTTCCAGCTACACGAAAAACGATAACGAAATTCCTGTTCGCTATCCGGCGTGATGAGTATGAAAATCGATCACGTGATTTAGCGCGGCTCATCTCAATATCCCGTACTCTTCTTTGACGAGTCTCGTTATCGTTTTCAAATTGTAACTTTACGGACCCTGATTATCTCTTTCTAATTGTCGATGCGTGTTTTTGACGTACTGTAGATTGTGTGAAAAATTGGATTACTTGCGGTACCAATTTCAGATGTCTATATACGAAGTTTGTTAATTGTCTTTGATTATACCGCCCTGAAGTTGAAGCAGGGACCGACAGTACAAAAAGGCTTCATGCTAAACCATTGCTTATTTCGCAAACACCATGCAAGTCACACCTACGAAATTCCATACTAAGTTATTTAGTCGCTAAGTTCATGTAAACGTGTCGTTAGCACACCATATTAGAGTACATTGCGAAATATTGCGTAATAGCTCAAATATAAAGGTGTATTCAAACTGACGCGAATCTCGCGCGACTGGCGGAACGCTCACAGAAATAAGAATCGGTAGAAGTGCCGTAGCGTGTGCCAATAGTTAACTGGCCTGCTTATATGTTCCTATTTCTGAATTTCTTGAATAGACCTTAAAAGAGTATTATACTTTGTACGGAGGTCCTTGCTCACTTCGCTCGTTCAATTAATAGTGAGACTTTAGTATCTAATCTATTTACCTAGACTTAGTTAGGTCTGTTAATATGCCCCAGGCCCCCGTAGTGCCTAGATTTGTATTCTAACTATACTATCAGCCGCACACACAGACGTTATTGATTAATTAAGCAAATCACTCCCTTAAACTTTTATTTTTAAAGTTGAGTAAATTATCATTCCTATCATTAAGGTCTCTAGTGCGGCTGTAACACCCAATAGGGATTTTAGTAAACATAAAAACTAGCTTTTTTTTTTTTAAACTGAAGCTCAGGACTTTTTTGTTTGTTCCATTCTTTACCTACATAAATGGTACTATAGCTAGAGAGGAGAGATATTTGTTTGGAACAAGCCCAAGCTTAAATTTAAAAAAAATTACACCCTTAAATTTCACAATCAAAAGGCATTGATATGTTATCTTCATTCATAACATGAACGATAAGCTAAGCTACCTACCATATGTTGATTAAAATCCCTATCGAGTCAACTATAATCAAGTGTTTCTAAACTATATGAGACAATAGTAGAATTATTTGTACGATTGGCGTTTTCTTGGTGAAAACAATGTCTATAGAATACTGTAGTTGATCTACGACCTCATACGGAATCAGTTTATATTGTTCTGAAGAAGTTTTATCTACGATAGGCTATTTGACTGTGTTCACATTTTGAAAATTTTGTTATACGCAACAATACATACACTAAAAAGTAACCGATTCCCAAAACAATAATAAAATTGGTAATTAACTAAAGCATTTAAAATTTTCCAATGAAGAAAAGTGGGAGCGTGGTGGGGGCATCTTGCTATCTCTTTTGTACGCACGAAACCAAGTGGCAGTGATGTCACTCCACCATAACGTGCGTCCTTTTCTTGTCTCTTGACAGTTTCCCTTTCCAAATGATTTAAAAGGCTTATAACTTATTTAATATTGAACAGAATTTAAAAAAAATCTTTCTGATTTCGAATTCGGCTACTTAAATATTGCAAATGAATAATGAAAAAATATTGAGTAGAATAGCCTATTTTTGTCCGTATGTTTAATTTATTAGCCGTTTTATCTAAGACTTTTGTGTAATCATTTTTAATCATAAATGTAAGCTGGGCTCTTATCGGTGCAGTTCCTTTCATTCATCATAATCATTTTTATTGTCAAAAATGTGAAGATTACGATTGCACTTACTAAATTACTATTTTATCCGAACCACCTCTTGGTTGACTGGTAGAAAAAGCCTTCAGCTTAAGTCCGCCCTTTACTTTATTGTAATGAAGTTAAATAATATTGCTAATGATTTTTTAAAATGGACTTGCAGGCCGCCAGGTAATACAACATAAAATTGACTACTGAAAACGTAGGGTAGACAGACAGACATGACGAACTATAAGGGTTCATTGTGTTTACACCGAAACCTTAAAAACCATACGCCATTCTCGACAAATTTCGTATTTTACTTTTCTCTGGCGCGAAAATCTGCTTATAGTGCGCTGGTGAATGAATACTGAAAATCCATCTCGAATTTTCTCTAAAAGTCGTGAGATACGCCCACCCGAGTGCTGAATAAAAGTCTAAATTCATTCACCAGCGCTCTATTTCTATCACCAGCTGTGGAATTATATTTTCGACGAGCAGCAAGACTAAGATTATACAATACCTGGCAGATAAGTTGACTTAGTCTGAGCAAGACAAACCCATACCAAATAATCACGTTGGTATATGTTTGTCTCGCTCACACTCCGTCAACTTACGCCGTTCATTGTACCGATTTAATGTATGACTTATAATCTTCCACTTCACGAATTTACAGCACTATTTACTGGGCTATAATTTCTAAGGTAATTAAAACTTGAATATCGTGGTTACCTACTTCATCGCTAATATAATTCGTACGACATTGATGTAAAAGTTATGATAATCGTGACGCGTGGCTAGTTAACCAAACTATAAAATGTTATGTACATTTGTATTTGTAATTAAAATTGTGTATAATATGTTATTTATAACTTTGTACATACCTAACTTTATGTGTATAATGTGCAAGGAATGTTGTTAGTTATCACTTTAAAGATATTCATATATTTAATTGGTTATGTGAATTTGTGTTGATAAGTTTAACGGAACTACCTCTAGAGCAATCACATCGCTTGTTAAATCAGAATTATTTTAAATATTTACGTGAAAACATCGATTTTAACAAACACTATCCATAACTGATGATTAATAATGTTTGCATTAATATTATTTTATTTTTAATTAACCTAATTAATACACATTAACACAACTAATATAAAACGTCATATTCAAAATATTGTTTTATTTCGAATAAGACCTTAATTCAATTGGTTTTACATGTAGATAAGGAAAATAAAATTATAACGTAAAATACCTTATTAACCCTAGTTTTAAGATGGTGATGTATCGTTATAGTACAGATTCCACTAAGTCATGTAATGGCTAATTATTGTGAATTAAAGGGCCCATCAATAATAGTGCTATCATGGGCGTGACCATGGAGTAATTACAAAGAGGAGATGCCGTTTGAAATGGCGCAGTGACGTGCTCATTGGCGCCTCGCCGACACTGCAGTGGGCGGAGCTTGTCATTGCTCGTGCTCTATGATTGGAGCCACGGCCGATACCGAGCACCCCGCATGTCTGCCTTCCGCCCCGTGTAGCCTCACAAACGCTTTCTTACAAAACGCTTATTACGGCATCTCCTCTTTGTAATTACTCCATGGGCGTGACACTGCCGATTCACACAATTCATATTACTATACGTGTCTTTTTTGTTATGTTTTGTTAAGCTGTTTTGTAATTACACAAAATTTGTAGGATAGAACTCTCGGTTCGGTGGCATGTAATGTTTTTCTTTCAATTAATTTATAACAATTGAGTGTCAATAATTTTATCACATTTATCAAATATTGAAACATTCATTTTTATCGATCATCTGGTAATTATCCCTTCTGAACAGGATGATTTAGGTGAAGAAAATCTCTTAGAACGGGGACGTTTCTATTATTATTTTATATGTTAACACAATTCCGACTATTTCAATATTTTAAGATCAATATTTCAGTGAACACTGTTAACACTGCTAATCCTTATCTTCACCACTATCGGTCCTTTTTGAAGATTTTAGTTTTAATGTCTTCTCTTCAATATCTCAAATAGTTAAATTTTTGTTGACACGATTTTTTTTGTTTATTTCATGTTGAAAAAAGACGGTGCTCATATCGATCGTTACTAGTCTTGGTCACACGTTGTTTCTGTTATTATTATCGTTGATAGTTAGATGATCAATTTTAAGTTACAGTAGAGGTACCAGGCAGTATATAAAATGACGACTTCTAAAGACATATTACCGGCAAATTTTGACTAGTATTATTTGCGCAAGTGGCTTTTTCGGGAGACGATTGATGAAACAACATCTAGTAGAATGTCAACTTGGTACTCAGTGACATTAGTGATAGGTAATCGATATTAGCCGATTATTTCTTTCCAAAGGTTACCATATACATATAATATCGAATATTGTACTAGTTGTGCACTTTTTCAGAATCAGAATCGTAATTTTGCCACTTGTACTGGTAATAGTGGAAGTTAGCTTTTAATATGTATCTACCTTGGAGTAATTACAAAGAGGAGATGCCGTAATAAGCGTTTTGTAAGAAAGTTTTTGTGAGGCTACACGGGGCGGAAGGCAGACGTGCGGGGTGCTTGGTTTCGGTCGTGGCTTCAATCATGGAGCACGAGCAATGACAAGCTCCGCCCACTTTTGTGTCGGCGAGGCGCCAATGATCACATCACTGCGCCATTTCAAACGGCATCTCCTCTTTGTAATTACTCCATGGTATCTACGGCCTGCGGTCCGATTTGGAATCACACCTTCATATGCACTAAAATCTACTACCATACGACATCAAGCGCGTATCTATTATCATGTTTACTGAGCAATAGGCTAAGTTACTTTAAAGTATTGTTGTCAAATGGTTGTTACGGTTATTATGACTATATTTTATGATTGTTGTTCTCTCGGCAAAGAATTCGGTGTTGGGGAAGCATTTTGGTGTCTTGAGCAGAATACGAAAACAATACCTAGGAATAGCTATGCCTTGGTTCAATAACTTGATGATTTTCGTCAATCAAATATGGACTGAGCCACGTTAACCTATATAATTTTGGTCAGGATTTTTTACTAGATAAATGTATGGTAAAGTATCCATGCTTTCTTGGCTCCGAGGTTCTTGTGTACCGTATGGTTCTTCAATATTATATTATTTTATTAAAAAAATATTTCAATGTATAAACTATGCCTAAAGACCAATACATAAAATCCATATTTGAATGTCGTGTTAGTTGTATAAGCCTTTGTAGTATAAAATGTATATCTAACGACAAAATGTTATATCTACGAAAACAAAGCAATATTCGTATAGAAAATGTATTTGGGTACCTATTTATATTGTAAAATCATTGTAAAACCTACATTTTATGCAAATAAATATTTGATTGATTGATTGATTGAACTTGATAACAATTGAACAAAGTTGTCGATCACATTCTATACAATTAATTCTAATCAATTTAGATGTGTGTGCAAGTGATATGTAATATACCTGCCTTTGGGGCTATGTAACTATTATAAAAAATATTTATTGGTCATATAAATTTGTCTGTTTTAGAGAAGTATTTTATTGGAACTTGTCTTATTTAAACTGACGCGTATCCCGCGCGACTGGCGGGACCCCCACAGAAATAAGAATCGGTAAAAGTGCCGTAGCGTATACCAAAGTTAACTGGCCCGCTAATGGCACTTCCATATATTCTTATTTCTATGGGCGTCCCGTCAGCCGCGCGGGATTCGCATCAGTTTGAATGGACCTTATATCTTGTTCAATAACCTTCTGTCTCGCTCTGCCGGTCGCTACTGTGTAGTCTAGAGCGAGACAGATATATGTCGTTACGTACCGTTGTACAACGCATTCCTGACCAATGTGTGATGTCGGTCTGTAGTTCCCTATATCGGAATATCGAAATTTTCTATCTTAAAATTAAGTATCACTCGTTAACTTGTACTTTTATTGACGTTTATATGGTACAGTGCACGCTTAATGTTTTCTTTATGTAATTATAATATCCACGAAAATATTTAAAAATCCATATGTTGGTATTAAATAAAAAACGATATGATTTAGTTTTGAAATTGCTGTATCATGCTACGTGGTACGGGTACAAAATATCCTATGTCTTAACACTTTCGCGGACAGTAACGTCTCTCGACGTAGATAACAATTGAGTGCCATTGTTATTTTCTTGACTGTCCGTGAAAGTGTTAAAGTACTAGACTATAAAAAGTACCATCTTATTTGTATGAAATACCAGGAAATGTAGATGAAAATAGATAAGATTTTAAGTTTGACACATGGGATTTTCATACATTTTTCTCTAGTATTTTCTTAAATTCTGATCTGCTGTTACAGGATATTATGCACCATAGTAAGGTTGTAAATAGGTTCAAATTCACATACAAAAATCTATCACATGACGTACGAGTATCGTTCATTAATTAAACAATATCAAATCTAAATCGTATCATTTAATAATTTAATTCATAAATTAATTAGACGTGCACTGTACGAGTACATGTTTATCGTGAAATATTACCTATATCATTTACCTATATATATATATATATATATATATATATATATATAAATATATATAAATATTATGAACTGTTGTGCTCTTGTGAACACTTTAATACGACGTAGATGTTGTTCGGCATTGATGTTGATGTAAATAAAACGTTTAAGGATATTTAATAAAATAATTATTATGTTACATATCACGCAGTTTCATTTTACCTATTTGAGTTTTCCCTAAGGATAGTCATCTCACGTGTGGGAAATTACAGGTATTTTTCATACGTAATTAAAATATTGAATACTTGAAACGGCTCCACCTACGATGTCTTTCATACAAATTTTCATCCCCAAATAAAAAATACTTCGATGCGTATTATCGACTCTTGACATTTGTTAAGTAATAAGACCAAATTAACTAATTTATGTTTAGTCCCTTTCTGCCTTATCTATTTTTGACGTGAAAGAACGAGACGAAACATAAATTAGTTAATTGGGTCATATTGAACGTTTGTTTATTTTTATGAAAAAGGGGGTAAGTCTCCAGCACGGGAGTTCATTTTCATCATCTTACTTTTCAAAAATGGGCTCTAGGATCCCAGTAAATTTAGGTGTCGTATCGAAGCAATTAAATTATATTTTGTGATGAATGCATGTAATGAAATATAACTTTCGACCTTTTCTCATTGTGAACCCTAGCGGTAGGACATATCGATCTTATATATTTACTGTTTCCACCTTGTACAATATATAATCCACAATGAAATAAATGATTGATTGATTGATTGAAGCCGCATGCTATAATAACACCCGTATTCTTAAACCTTCACTCAAACTCGACTCAACCTTACTCCACCTCATTGGTATGATTAGTTGTCACAAGCTTCCTTGACTTGAGATGATTTCTCATTTGAGGTGAGTATCGAACTGTCAAATATAAGGTTGGTCTTAAGGAACCTGGTGGCGTCCTTGAAATGAAATGAAGTAGATAAAAAACGGGTTTTTCCTCTATTCTTTTGTAATTTTCAATCTTTGTGTTTAAAATTGTTATTATAACCTCATTGGAGTTTGCTCAAGCAACCAACTAAGAATGTCGTTTTCAAGGAAAGTTCGAGGACTTCCATAAGGCGCCCTCGAATGAGTTTGAGTGAAGGACGTCCTTAAGGTTATGTTTAAGAATATGGGGGTAAGTGTTTATCTTTCTGGCATGCAAACGTAATCAGTAACATAATTTGATTCAGCCTCTCATGTCGCAGCCCGCTAATTGCTCACGAGACTTCTAACACGTGCGCTGAGCACTGATGAATGTCAGGCTTTGTCACACGGACATGCCGCAAATAAGTAGTCGCCTTGATAATATGTCTATATGTAATATGATTATACTTGTCTTCATAAAAAAATAAAATGCCTAATAAGTAGAAGCAAATGGTCTTTTACTCACTAGTGTAACACGAAGTTTCGAAAACTTAGTAGGAGACTTGAAGATACGTAGGTAGGTACTTATCTAGACAGATTATGGTTGATAAATAGCGTTTGTGCTCCGAAGTAGTTAGCTGAAGATACAATCGAAAGATCCCTAAGATGAATAAGTGGTATTTTATGATACATAAAAAAGTTTGCTCAGAAAAAGTTTTCCGAAAATCACAGCTGCTAATTGCTATTAAGATCTTGAAACTGCCTTAATAAGGCCTTAGACTCGGAGGTCGTGAGTCCGATTCCCACGGGAAGTGTTACTTGTTTAGTTGTTTTCAGTCTGGTAAGGATATTGGAAAGCTTGAATCACCTGATTGTCTGTGCCACCAGGCTGTAGTCTATTGACCATGTACCTAAAGCAATGAATAAATTGAGATTTTGTCCTGTATTATTTACATCCGACTGTACGTCGGTCTTCTCATACATACATACATACCTACCATAGTTTAATACATTTACGCAATCAATTACGCGGTCCACATTAATTTCTTATCACTGTAAGAGTAAATAATAAAATAAACTGCACAAGACAACCTTGTGCAATGCATTCTTGCATGTATATCATCACGAGAATGTGTTTCCTTCTTACGATATCATTTAGGGTTCCGTCATTAAGAGTAGGTTTCTTTGGAATAGCCACTTAGGTACCTACGACACCCTCAGGAATAGGAACGATGCAGTATTTTACCGATATTAATATTTTTTGATGAAGGTACTTGAATGGATTTACGAAATAAATGAGTAGTCATCGATTAAAACAATTACACGCAATAAGTGTGTGACCTAACCTACTTAATTGTTATTGTTTTTTTTTTCAAGTACAATTTATATCTACAGTATCTTCATTGGATTGTTTATTAAGCGGTCTACCAATATCTACCCTATACCTTTTACACAACTTAGAAGGTTTTACACCGCTAGGTTTTTTAGAGTATTTTCTATTGCAGCACAGAGTACATTATGTAAATACCTTTAAGTACTTACATGGTAGGTACAGGACGCCGATTGCACCTGTAGAGATGAAGTCATATGCGAGATTTATCGAAAAAAAATTAGCGGATGTATCAAGGTAGTTCTGTTCTGTAGTTAGCCGCCTGGTTTTTTCTGAATAAATAAATAAAAATAGTTTTCTTTTTTTATGAAATCTGGAATTCGACTTGTCTCTAAAAGCTTGAGAATCGGCTCCCAGGAGTAGGAAGATACTTAGATTGCTTATGAGCCAACACTTTTGAGAGGCATAAGCACTAACCGCTCATAGATCGAAATTGACCTGTTTTCTTTCTTATCTGGGCACGTACCTACTCGTATCTAGGTAGATAATGAATGGCATAATTTCTTAGCCGCTAACGATGTCATTGTCGCCTGATTGTTTTTCAAGCAATCCAAGGATGTGCAATCGAAGATTAATGTGTCCACTTGATTAAGATTAGACAGGTACCTACAGGTACAGGGTGAGTATTTAAAGTACTCATTAGTGGGCAAAAATAGGGCCGTATTCGATTAATACACTAATGAACATCGGGCTTCTCTTCGTAATTGCCGAAATATTCATAGAGGAGACGCATGCGATCACAAGGTTATCATTTCAGTAGAGTGCCAACTCGCATGCACCGCATTTCCTCTTTGGATAAGCGAACACGTGAAACTCGACTATTTTCAATTAGAACTTTCGCTGATTCATTGTCGACGACGTCAGAGTTTTCGATAGTGTCAGAAAAAGCGATAATAACATTTTCAGCAGCAAGAGCGACTCCCAAAGAAACTTATAAGATCCCGCAGAATTGTTGACATGACTCAATTACCTAGGGTCAGGAAAGGGGTCAACTCAAGACCCCGCCAAATAAAATCAAAATAATCCAATAATAAATAATAATTCTTCTTGTTCGTCGGTCCCTTGCTACTAAAGATCGTGACCACTTATGAGCTTCTAAGCTATGCTATCCTCCTAACTATGGACCCTTTATGGAGGTTAAATCGGGGTAACTTCATTATCACTGTGTTGCGATTTCTGTAAATTGTTATGAAAACAATGAGCATATTTATTTATTCTGTGGCCTAAATAGCCTTGAATAATTAAAAATTACGTTACACACAATCTGATTATTGCAAGTTCCTTGAATTGAGAAGCCCTATCTAATCACGTTATCATGCGTAATTATTTGAAATGTACTTAGTATGCATTAGCTTCGTTTAAATAAAAGCTTTTTAACAAAACAAGACTATTTATGAAAATACTTAAGTCTAAGTTCTAAACTGAGCATTTTTATTATCACAGTTGAGTGTGAGTGTGTCACCACACTATACGGACAGCTAAGGGACAAATCTACAAAATAACTGACCTCTGTTTGTTCGTTAGTCGCCTCCAACTAGATAAACTTTAACTGTATAACTGGCCGTGGGTTCGATTCGCACGGAAATAATACTCTGTTTAGTTGTTTCCAGTTTGATTAGGACACTGCAGGCTTGAATCATCTGATTGTCTGAAAATGAGATGATTCCGTGCTTCGGAAGGCACTTAACCCGTTGGTCTTGGCTAGAGATGTGCCGAGTGGCAATTTTGCGGCAACTTTGCGGCAATTTACTGGGAATATTGCCGGGAATATTCCCGGCAGCGTTGGCAGTTTGTATAAGGGACAAATATTTTCTTAGTATATCTTACTTAACATGGTGAGGTACATTTATGTAATTAGTTTTACATATCAATCTATCCAATATTGGTCATATTAACCCATATTCCCCAATATTTCCACTTGGCAATATTGCCTGAATGGCACATCACTAGTCCCGGCTGCCATCTGGTGGTTGTCAAAAGAACCATTTGGTGTTCGTCAAAGGCCGAGAGGAGGTTTCGAACAACTCTGACACCATGGTGTTCATGGTCGATTTACAATGTATGACAAAGGCCTGAAAGGCCGGGAAGCCGTCCAAAGTGCCTCTAGTGTCGGAGGCTATGATCCCCTTTGGACAGCTGTGTAAAAAAGTAAGTATAACCTATTTCAATAATCGATGTACGAGTATTCCCTGTACGTGTATATGACGAGAAGTGCGAAGGTGAAAGGTTTTTGAATTTAAAGTTTTACTTTCGTCAAGTCTGAATTAATAATTATGTATCTATTAAATAAAATAAAATAAATTTATTGTTGTCAAACTCTGTGTTTATAAATTAATTACAGATATTTCAACCGACTTTCTAAAATGTATGGTTAGGTTCTCAATTTGAATGTATTTACATTAGTTTCCTACAATTAGCTCATGACTCCGTCAATTTGAGATCAATTTATTATTCGAAAGTATTACAATCGTTAATATTGTTTGAAAATGGTACACTAGAAAGGTGTCTATTCTGTACTGTGTTGAAATTGCAAAGAAAATGAAAACAGTTTTATTTTTAACCGACATCTTTACAAAAACTATTCACTTGGTAAACAAGTATTTGGCATTCTGATGGTAAGTGGTTACCGCAGCGTACAGACTGCAATGTCAGATGAATTTCCAAATCGATGGCAAGGGTTGCGATGATAGAAGAATCATAATTACCATGCAACTTTTATTGGCGGCGATACGAAGTTTGCCGGGTCAGCTAGTAGATACTCAATACAAATACAAAGTTTAAAAGTTATTAAGGTTATTTTCGAAATGTGTCTAGGTTGTAGGGGTCGTTTTCTCTCATAAAGAAGTATGGTGAAGTTGCCATCCTTGCTTGCATGTAATAAATGTCGATTGGAAACTTGTTTACTTCATATTACATTCTTGGAAAAGTCATACAAGCTAAATGATCAGGAAGAGTGATATACGGCTGAAGAATATACCAATACCATTCTTCCTGAGGATATTTATAAGGTGATCAATAGAGCTTTCGTTTTTCTGGTATAAATTTAAATATGCTATGCTGAATAGCCTGAATACTATTTCAGGCTTGGGATACAATTATGAAAATACAGAAATATGGTCTAAAATCATTTATGTAATTTTTTTACTAAGTATACTAAACTAGTTTCTCTAGATAGGACCATGATTTAAATCATACCGTAGACTCAGAAGACGAAAAAGATACTATTTAGTAGGCCAACAAGCACGGCGCCTGCATGATGGAAAATCATGAAAATGTTATCATTTTAAAATATTTAATTGATACAGGCGTTAGCAGAAGATAAAGTTACAAGCACTTTTTTTCAGGAAGCATGCAAAATAATTTGTTTTAACATGTGTATTATGTCACATTTAGACTGGGCATTTAACCGTCCAAAAATATTTAACTTCTCTGTTTTTTTCACAATGATACTCCTAATTCAGGTAACCGGTAGGTTTCTTCCATGGATTTAATCCGCCTGTCTACCCTCAAATTACTTAGATAATCATAAAGAAAACATTACCAAGCGAAGAGGTCACAACCGCTATTCACGGCTGTCAAACCAATTGTCAATACTCAATACAGTAGACAGGCAACGGAGATAATCTGCAAATATCTTGTACAATCACCGATTAACTACATATAATAAGTTAATAATCGTGGACTCTGACAACAATTTGCTGTGCCAACGTCTTCAGACCAAGTTTGCGCGCGAAACGGGATTGACGCGCCATTTGTTAGAGTTGGACGGAAAAAGGCATGACAAAAAACAGTTTGAAACATGAAGCCTAAGGATAGTATAGATCTGGATGCTATCCTAACGGAGCTAGGCCAGTTTGGGAGGTACCAGGTGTATACGTACTGTTATATCCTGCTACCTATTTTATTCAGTGCTATTTACAACGGACAATATATTTTTGCGGCCAGCGATTTGGATTACAGGTGCGTTTGTTTTTGTTTACACTTTTATTAGATGCCCTAAAATTTTTACGATTCCTTGAAAGTATGAGAATTCTCTGTGATTTTTCGATTCTCAGCGAAAATTTTTATTTTTTTGATTTTGATAAGCTTTCATATTGTCATAAAAACTGAAAACCTACCAAGAACTTATTACATATAAAAACTGGAGATCACTATTGATTGGGTAAACAGTTTTCGAGTACAGTCTCATAATTTTGAATAATCAAAATTTCATGGCTAGTTGATTATAACGTGTCCAAAATAAGACCCATTTTTGCAATCTCATAGTGTTGAATGAATACCGTTCGATATGGAACTAAAACCGTTGGACAGACGGCTTCTGCGTCAGTCATTCTTTTTTAAAATAGGGCTCCAGCCAGGGGTACCTTACCTTGCCTACCCCTATTGGCACGGTGGTTTATCATGAAACAATTATAAATACTCCGTGGTCTTTATGTTAAATGGTTAGGTTATACCACTAAATAAAGTTATGTCATGCCGACTGCAAATCTATAGATGAAATGATATTGGCAGTAGATAGTAGTTAGTGGAGAGTTCTGGAGTGATATTATATTTTATTCGTCGAATGAAATCATTAGAAATCGAACGAAAATCATTCGGCTTTGCATTTTTATAAATAGATTAATATAAAACGTATGCCGATACTAAACCCTTGCGGTCATGGTTTACGTTAGCGTGTTTTGCGCGATCGACCCCTGGACCTTACAGAATAAGAATTTTCGGAGCCCTTTGTAAATTTTCAATTGAAACTTTATTTAAAAAAAAACCTCTTGTAGTGTCGGCATGCGGTCATTCGGAACGTCTCTTTTACAGTTTTTTCAAAGCAATTAGAGTAGGTAATTGCTTGAACAACAACAATAATATTTTTTGCTAAATTCCATTTGTCTATCTGAATTACTTTGACAATGCAGGTGAATCAAAAGTGTAATCTGAGAATAGTCTAATATATTTTTTAAGCCTGAAGTAAAAAGTGAGATGTTAATATAAGATTGATGATTTTTGGAGATTGACAGTTGTAGATGATTCCAATAATACTAAGTCCTATTTATAAATATCTCAAAGATCAAATTCCCCCCTTAGCTTAAATTAGGAGTAGCGGGCCCAGGACTGTAGTTAATGAAATTGGGCCCCGAAGATTAGGATGTAATCAGTACTATAATCACCTAGGAAAATGCAAATATATTTTATACTCTGTATTGAGTAGTGTCTTGTCAAAAACTAAACGGGCTCCCTTTTAATAGAGAGGAATGGAAGAAGCTCCACCTACAAGAGCCCAGCTCTTTAATTTATGATGATGATGACGTATGATGAGTAGGTAAACAGTCATACAGTCCACCTGATGAGAAACATTTACCATAGCCTAACACTAGGAATGTCAGCATTTTTGCATCTGTCATTCTTTTACTCTGATTATTACTAAGTAAGTATATACGTGATAAAGACGTGATATTTATTTTGTTGTGGTTGTACTGAAAAAGGAAATTACTCGTTCGAATTTATCAATTTAACGTCAGGTTTTCCTTAACAATATTACTTAGTTTACACTGCATTAAATATCTCATTTGCCGCACGTTTCCTTAAAATAAACGTCAAGGTAATCTATTAAATTAAGAAAATTGGTATCTTTGAGGTTTTCTTCACGTTATTTATATTCACCTTCTAAATTTTGAATCGAATAAGTTGAACAGACAAGCCTTAAGTAGGCAATTAGATATGAGTGCGCAGAGTCGAAGTGACAAAAATTTCTAACAGCGTTTCTGAACAATCTGGAGCGCTATTTTTGAAAAGTGTGACTCGTATAAATTTTCTACGATATCGAATGACTTTGGTTCGATATCGAAGGAAAATCAATCGACATACGAGTCATATATATCAAAAATAGGGTTCATGAACCCTTTGAAAATGTGGTCCGATTTCTTAGACCGATCGAACTTTTTTTGTTTTTACTCTGACTACGAGGACTACCCACCGTTCTAAAGAATAGACATCACTTACAGCTCATTTTATACGAGTTGTAAAGTTTGTTCGATTAAATCTTAATTTTAGCCACATATGATTACTTTGTTCATGTACTAATTTACAATAAATATTGAAATCGAACAGTCATAATGTAATTCCACTGTTGTGAGGAAGTTCGGCATGGCTTTCGATGTAACGTGGTCCTTCCCTTGTCCGTTCTTTATGCGCATGACATATGTAACAGTAAGCAGGATGACGCAGGACATCGCACATCAGTATGCAAATGGGTTGCCAAGGGCAAGGCATCAGTTTCCTTAACCTTCGTCTAGGACGCGTCTGCGAGACAGGAAAACCGCCTGTGACTGCTTCCTTAATCTTAATGGAGTTTTTTTATGTTGTTTCTTGTATATATTAGTAAGCCCTACTTCTTTTTCTTCTTGTCGAGTCGAAATGTCTGAATCTTGAAATTTGTTTAGACCAATAAGTGGCCACGGTCACAGTCCTACTGCCCCTCACTAACTTTTCCAAAATAATAAGTACTTTAGTATGATTTGCATTTCCGGACGATCACGCCTAATATCTTGTCCTAATGAAGATAGGTACATTGGAAGTCTACTTAATATTCAGTGTGTTGGTGTTAATATGAAAGCTAGAAAGGCTTCAATAGCGAAGCGGTAAAAAACAACGGTCTTAAAATGTGTGGTTCTTAATCTCAGAAAACGTTATAAATAGTCGATTGGCAACCAATACATATTATAGTGATGTGGTTCTTTTTGGTGTCAACTGCACATCTCGCAATTATAAAACTGAGGTTTTCAACACTTCACATAAACAGCTTGTTATATTAATTTTTTGTGTAAAGGTAGTAAAGAGTACTGGAGATAATACATTTCCTTCATGAAATACGTTTTGTTTTAGACTAAGTAAACGTATTTTCATGTGTCTTATTGTTTTGTTCAGTGACTATTCACTGTGAACAGCTGGTATTCTGCTTGTGTATGCAGACACAAAATACTGTGGATAAATTATTTGTGTATTAAAAGTTATTAACATTTGTTGTAGGTATATTTTATTTCGATACGAAATCTAAAAGCCGAGTTTTGCTAACCGTGCAAAATGGGAACTGTCAGGATTTTTTTTGTTGACTTACATTATGCGCAAAGGACATTTTGCTAAACGAATATTCTCGAACTGAATTATACTTATGCTCATTGATACTCAGGCTTAGAACAACAACTTAGAAGTTGTCAACACCTTGCTAAAAAATCAACATCCTAAATTGTCTATTGCAAATGGTGAATTTCTACTTAGATTTACTGCGCACTCTGGCATTCTTCATGATCTAATTTATTTGACGACAGCCAGGATCGCCAAGTGGTCTTAAGTAGGTCAGAAATCATCCAAATGACTATAATACCCTGACACAATGGGACCAATATTAAACGGAGCACAGGACAATATGCTGTGACTACTGCTTATTTTTTTAGTAACAGGAAGAATCTCGTTAGTCTTTTATTATACCTAATACTTAGTCTTGGGACGAGGACCATAATATCTTTAGACACGCTAAATTTGTTTTTTTTTTGTAATGGGTTTTACGGACATGGACACAGGTCCTTTATAAGCACTTCTTAATTTTTCTATCTTCTTCAGTCCTACAGTGTGGTTTCGTCAAGTCCTAGTCAAGTCTATAAGTCTAGTCGGTAGTAAAGTCTAGTCAGAAAATTAGGCTAAGTGAAGTGGTAGAAAAACTGCATTTAGCGATTACTAGGAGCTTTTGGCAACAAGCATAAAAATCATATAAATCAAACACTGTATCACTTCCCAATAATCAGACTTGTCATCGAACACTTTGCGAATAAGAATCCACCATGCACAAACACTCAAAAAAAAACTCAAATTTTGGAAAATAAAATACAGCGCCAATAGTGCTTTTCACAGCTTCCCGCCAAAAGTCCGCTAAATTTGTAGGAGTATAGACTACCGATACATTTTAAGATAGAAAGTCCTTGCAATCTTTTTACCTTCATGATCATACTTATTTGGTAGAAAGAAAAAAATTGAAAACTTATTTTCGAGTAGGTATATTCTCTGGGACATTAAGGTACATTAGATAATCTTAGTTCTCCTCATTGAAAATATTCAATCGATAAACAGTTCCAGTGTCGTGCTTCGGAAGGCATGATGACGGTCCTTAGGTTATGGCATACTGAAAAATCTGACAGTTGCTACTAATACGTACCTAATCTGTCCCAGTAAACAAGTTTACAGAGGTATTTTATAACCAGCGTACTCTGGGTTAGGATTAAACGTAAACAATGGGATGATAATGAATTCTATACCTATTAAAATTTAAAGATTAAACTTTTTAGATGAAGATGGTCAGATAACTTTTTGAGCAAAGTCATAAAGATCTGGCGAGGGATATAGGTTCGTAGAAGAAGAGAGGGTTTTACCTAGCATTGGGACACATATATACAAGATATATCTATATTATTTAATTTTGTCACTAACAATTAATATTTAAGATTTTTCTGTATTTTATTTTTATTTGTACCAACAAAAATGTTGTCTTTAATAAATAAATTTTGATTTGATTTTTTTTTAAATTTTATTTTGATTTGATATAACTAAATTAAAAAAACTTTTGGTAGATTTGTAAGGACATGTAATAAACATGTGTTTAATTTACATCGTGATTACTAATGATATGCCAATTTCTGTCGGATAAATACTAGTTTTATCGCTGTTTATTGCATCATGCTGAAATTTTTGTCCTACCTGAGTATATCATTTGTAGATATTGCAGGTTCAAGGTGCGATTTTGAGATTAACTTCCAGTCTAGACCGAGTCAGACCATGTTTTTTTTGGTCCTTCCCATAAATCTACATGGCTACTTGTAAAATATAAAGAGAACGTGGTTATTTACGTTAAGGTTCCGTATTTTTAGGAATTTTAGGTTTTTAGGAATTTGAAAAACTAATCAAACTAAACCTGTTAATATATTTTACAACATTTTAGCAATATACCTACCTAAGTGTCAAACAAACTAACGCGATTCTATAGTTTAGCACATAGTTACCTATCTCCATTATTTTATATGGAGTGAGATTTACCGTAAGGTCATCTTTGGTATCATCTTTTTCCAGCCTTATCTTATTCGTCTTAGTCCACTGCTGGACTTCAAGCATAGATGTGAAGGACTACTAGATTTTTTATTTATTTAGTGGTCTAGGTGTCCCACTGCTAGGCAAAGGCCTCCCCTTAAGCTTTCCACAATATGAATATCTAAAGGATTATTTCACGATTTCCAGATGTAAAGTGCCACAATGCGAATCCAGCCCTCCGCAGTACGAATCCGACGGCTGGGGGCTCTGGGCACTGCCGGAGTCCGGGGGCCGCTGCGAGAGACTGCGCCCCATCGGCAATGGGTGCACCGCGCAGGACTTCCACTTCAATGAGACGGAACCCTGCGATGCTTGGGTCTATCAGAATGGCGACTCTATTGTTACTGAGGTTGGTTTTCCCTGATGATCAAAGAATGTTTGTCACTTCAAGCGGGAGTGTCAGGGCATTCCCGTTCTAATCATTTTTTTCATTGGTCTAACCGAACCTGAAGAGTCAGATTCGGAGCCATTTCGACTCGACAAGAGGAAGAAAAAGAAACTTTATTACTCGCCACTCCCAGCGTTCGTTTACGTTACGCGACCTACCTATCCTTCTTGTGTACAGTTCACAAAAGCCAACGTTTTCTTGTTCTCTCCTGCGATTGCCTGATCCTCGAGAAAGTTGTTGATTATTAGGTCCTGTTTACCTTAAAAGACAATCTCGACATCCACAGAAAAAATAAGATCGGCATAACTTGCCTACCAATGCACGAAATCATCATGATTTTCAGACAATTAGACAGGTGATTCTAGCCTGCGATGTTCTAACCAGACTGAAAAAGTAACAACTAAATAAAGTATGGGTTCCCACGAACCCAAGACCTCCAGGTCGAAGGCGAACGCCTTAACCACTGAACCACGGAGGCAAATGCAGTTTCTTAGAGAAGAAAGACAAAAGAAGTGACAAGTCGAAAAACCGATTTTGGGACTAATTTCATGCACCTATTATTTTCCAGTTCGACCTGGCCTGCCAGAACTGGAAGCGCACCCTGGTGGGCACCGTCCACAGCGTTGGCCTGTTTGCCGCGCTGCCTATCACCGCCTACATTTCAGACGGGTAAGTATTATTTACTACTAGCTGATTATAGTAGTATGGATATTAGTATGGATGCAATATTTGCACACATACATGATGTACAATAATAATACTCGTGGGGTCAGTCTCAGACAATCATTGGCGATCTCTGTGGTGTAATGGTTATTATGCTTGTTCGTTAGTCAGGAGGTCCCGTGTTCGATCCACGGTCACCTCTTCCGGTTCACTACCTCCTCCTATGGCCTCACTTGCCCAGACTATGGCACGTATCAAATTCTTCGAATCTATTATAATACAAAATCTCAAAATTTCCATGTTGACCACAATGTTGTATTTGCAAAATGTTGAATTTCACTTCATTCTCGTAATTTCAGATTTGGCCGTCGCACTGCATTCATCCTAACAGCGGTGTCTGCCGGCGTGATGGGGTTGATCAGGTCCTTCTCCCCAAACTACATCTTCTACCTCGTCTTCGAGTTCCTGGATGCCACTCTAGGATCTGGAGTCTACAGCTCTGGGTTCATTCTAGGTCAGTTCCATATTATTATAAATTTCAATAATCTCACTTCTTTTTAGCGAAAATAATATTAACTGCCTCCTTGGTAAAGGGTAAGTGGTAAAGGAGTTGGCCTCAGACCCGAAGACATTGCATGTTGAGTCACCTGATTGTCTGATAATAATGAGGATTCTGTACTTCAGAAGGCACGTTATACCGTTAGTCCCGACAACCATTTGAAGATCGATAAAAGGTACCACGTCAGAGGCCTAAAGACGGTATATTGACCGTGTAACCCACTTAATATGAATGAATGAATAGATATTTATTTGAATTTAAAATCAAAACGTAAAGGGATCAGTTGTTAAACTTTAATTTATTCTTTTCAGCTCTAGAAATGGTGGGCTTAAAGCGTCGTGTTATAGGTGGTAACATTATATCGTGCACATTCGCCCTGGGATCCGTGACCCTCGCGCTGGTGGCGTGGGCAGTTCCCTACTGGAGAACTTTAACAAGAGTTATCTACGCGCCGTCACTGCTTTTTATTATCTACTATTTCTTCGTGGAAGAGAGCGTGAGGTGGTTGTTGAGCAAAGGGAAGAAAGCTGAAGCCGCCAGAATTATATTTAAGGCTGCTGCTATTAATAAGAAGAAGTTAAAACCTGAATCGGTGAAACAGTTGACCGAGGACAGGAGTGATGTGGCCACAATTTTTAAAGGTAAATTGTTTTTTATTTTAAAAGGTAAAACTTTATGGTACAAAATACAATTTTATAGCACAATAGGCTATTTTTAACCTTTGGATTAAACAGAGAACGTCAAGTGGGTATTATCAATATATAAATATATATATATATATAATGCCAGGATGCTATATTCTTACATAACCTACTAACATAATAAACTTACATTCATACAACGGTAATATAATACATATTATCGATATACACCTAATTTGATACTTATTTACGAAATAATAGCAGTAACTCAAAAATTTATTTGTGTTTTTAACTACCTAAATTGTTCTGTAGATGTTTTTAATTATTCATTTTTAAACACAATGATTTAGTGACACACACATCTACACGGAACCGGCTTTAGTTGGTTCACGTCAGAAACATTTGTTTAGGTGTTGCTAATGCTGTTTGCATCGTTCGGCATTTTTTTGCCAAAATTCCAAGCCAATGTCATTAGCCACACCATATCCATAAACAAAGAGGCAGACTTGCTATCTATAAAATAATATCATTTGTAAGTATACTGTATATTGATGGAAGGTGACAAACATATCATTTTTGTTAAAGGCTCCGTACAAAAGAATGAAGAAAAGCAAGAGTCCGTCACGAAGAAAATATTCAAGTCCAAAATCATGATCTCTAGACTGTGCATCTGTTCCTTCTGGTGGATCACAGTGACATTCATCTACTACGGGCTCTCGATCAACTCTGTCTCTTTGGCTGGGAACCGCTATGTAAACTATATTCTCACGTCCCTGGTCGAGATCCCTGGTTACTGCATCAGCGTTCTTACCTTGGACCGCTTTGGACGGAAAGCCACCATCATGACAGCATATTTCATATGTGGAAGCTCCCTATTAGCAATGCCTTTCATATCGAAAGCTAGTGAGTATATTGTTCGTTCGAATGTCTACGTTCTCATTTGATTAGGTATTATTAGATTTTTTTTTGTTTAGATTTTTATAGTCTTCAGTTTTGCTATTGATGCTCATAATTATAGCCTTTATTATAAAGACTATCATTAAATAGATAGTTTTAAAAATTTAAGAGAGAAAAAGTAGAAATATCAGATTTATTTTGTATTATCACCTCCTGTCTATTCAGTAACAGGAATGTGTCTAGATAGAAAAAAATTCAAAGTAAAATCATAGCTCATTTAGATGTTTAGTAGAATAGTGTAGCATAGCATAATTTCAGCGCTCCAATGGCTGGTGACGTCACTATCAATGGTGGGCAAGCTCTGCATCAGCATGGCGTTCAGCAGCATCTACATTTACACGTCGGAGTTGTTCCCCACGGAGGCCCGGCACAGACTTCTGGGAATCTGCTCCATGTTCGGGAGAATTGGTTCCATTGTGGCTCCACAAACTCCTCTTCTGGTCAGTATTACAAATTTATTTTGTAGCCATGATTTACAATTCGTAAGTATAATTTGATTACAAATAATATCTGCCCTTAGATTGAGAGCAAGAGCAAATTCTATCCTGTTCACTTTGAAAATTAATGAAAAAACAGGAATTGCATTCACAAGTTGCCCTCTACATCCGCGTGTGATTTTTATAGTCTTAAAAAGGAAATAGTAGAAATTTTGATACTATCAGTAAGATGCGCAAATAAATTGACATCTCTGCTCATTTCTAGATCACTTTCACCGACACATCACATTATCACTGAGCCTTAACCTACTATGTCTTCTTCTCCTTTACCTACTTTAATTTGTGGGGTCTGCACAGTACGTTAGTTCCTTCCATTTTTTTATATCTCTAGACATATCCTTTTTGACACCCTTCCGACTCATGTTCAGTAAATTAAATCCAGCAATTCTTTTTTGGTCTTCCCCCATTTCTTATCCCCTTTTCCATATTCTACTATGATACTATTTACAAACCTAATAGTGCTATTTAGAAAGAAATGGTAGCCTAAATTAGTTATAAGAATAGTTTAAAATTTGCAGGTAATTTGAAATTTGCCTGTACCCTATTGTCGAAGCTTTGCATCAGTGTATGTTTCTCTTCCATCTACGTGTTTACCATTGAGCTGTTCCCGACTGTCTCCCGCCACCTCTCCATGGGGATCTGCTCGGCCATGGGGCGGGGCGGGGTGGTCGCTGCTATGACGACGCCACTTCTGGTTTACTTCTTCATTGTTTTGTAGTTTCCTTCTACATTTTCAGTAGCCTAATGTTTACTAATTGTCTGTGAAATCGGATGTAGCTGTAGGTTTATTAGCTTTGTTTGTAATGATCAAGTAAGTTTTGGAGAATTTAGGTCAATTTTTTGAATATGTAGCTTCAATAAAATTTGCTACATGTATACTTTACATAGTTATATAATTTAGTATTTTATTATGGCAGCATAAGTAGTTCAAGTTTGGTACATAGACCGTCGACCGACCGACCGACCGACGTCTGAGTGGAAGTGGCAAGTAGGTACAGGTCGAAATTATAATTAGATCTGATCTCAATGTCATTATGACTCGAAAGATGAAGACGTATCATATAAGAGACTTAAGGATTTCCCCTTGCTACGATCCTTAGAGACCTCCCTTCCTCTACAATCATCACTTTATTACTCTCAACAGATGGATTACATGGAGTCACTGCCTTACCTGATCTTCGGGGCCATGGCGGGAACCTCTGGTCTCCTAATGCTGCTGATGCCGGAGACAGTAAACCTTCGGCTGCCAGACACCGTCGCCCAGGCGGAGAGCATGGTCACGAGACGGACGAAACGCCCACCCGACATTATTATCGACTAACTCATACATAATGAAACTATTTTTAAGATGATCGTCAATTAAGTTTGCTATGAATTTTTAGCCAATATACATTGTACTAAATGAAAATTGCTATTACAATCATATATTTTGATCGTAATGACCTATTTTGATTATAATTTATTTACAGCCGAATGTGACCGCAGCCTTGAGTACATGATATGAATTTCAGTCTTCATAAAATTATTCTTGCCACACGGACAACCAAGGGATGCTACAAGGGTTCCTTTTTTACCTTATGTGGTACGGAACCTTTGAATGGGCTCGTAAAATTAGTTACAAACATTATAAATTACATACAAATTGATATTATTTGGCTTTTAGTTTAAAACGAGCTGGCCAAGCTAGAAAATAATGGGCGAGTCCACTCATTTTATGATTTAAGATGCGTTTTTCATACTTATTTTTGCAAAAGATTAATTTATCTACATAAATTAAAAAATACTGTGATTGTGTCATCAGCTCATTGCGGGGGGTTACAGTGATTGTTAAAATAAACCTTAAAATACTATATTTTTTATGAAAACCTCAATCGGCCTGTTTGTTACGCCGTTTTTTATTTAAGTAGGTAATTGAGCAACTACAAATAATAATGTCAATAATATAAAATGGTTCCCCAACGGATGGGTGTTGATCCGTGAAGTATTTTAATTTGTAAGATTTTATTGTTGTAAATTGTGAATATTATATTAAGTAGATAGGTAGTTTAAATTAATAAAAATTTTAATCATGGATTTCAAAATTATGTTATTTATTCAAATATAATTTTAAGCATTATTTCTAATTTATTCTCATTTATTCGCCTCGGTACTGACCCGTGGTACTGACGGAAATTGGATCATATCCACATCTCCCTTTAAACAGAAATTATCTATGGCGAAACTAGTTCGAAAGGATAATTAATATTGAGCTAGAATTAAAGAAATGGTCAAAATAATAATTTATTCATAATAATAAAATCGTAAGAGACTCAATTGTTCAATTAAATGTACAAGATAATTAAATTTTTAGACTTTAAACACAGGCGAAAGTACTATCCAAAGCAACCAATTTTAGATTTTTTTATAAATCTTACATTTGTGGTCAATGGTAGGACGGACTGTGGGACTAAAACTAGTCCTATTAATAATTCTGTGCTAGAACACCGGTAGGACATTATGACGAGTCAAAAATCGTTCCTAAAACAAAAACACTGTTATTGACTGGGGCAATAAGATATTAAAATTTAAAAACCCGCGGAGCCTAGGAGGTGACGACTGGTAAAAACTGGTTCAAGCCATGGAGCAATTACAAAGAGGAGATGCCGTTTGAAATGGCGCAGTGATGTGATCATTGGCGCCTTGCCGACACTGCAGTGGGCGGAGCTTGTCATTGCTCGTGCTCCATGGTTGGAGCCACGGCCGAAATCAAGGACCCCGCACGTCTGCCTTCCGCCCCGTGTAGCCTCACAAACACTTTCTTACAAAACGCTTATTACGGCATCTCCTCTTTGTAATTACTCCATGGTTCAAGCTCACAAAAATGGCATCATCTCTAGTTGAAGCCAAGATCCTTGAATCGCCGTCACACCATAGTAATTTTTGGAACTTCTGATAATGTTCTGAATTTTTTTATTAGATAACTCAGTTCTTAAAGTTTTGGCAAACTACATCGACGGTGGTATAATCTTAGTTACGTAAAGTTATAAAGAGCGTCACGTGGTCTGTTTGATCTTTGATTCAGGTTTGCCGATAGCCTCGGCTTCCGCGAGGGTGTCAGGCATGCGCGTGCCCAGGGTCTCCGGTTGCGTGAGCACCAGGGCTCCGGAGATCAGGCCCATGGCACCGAACATCATTGTGGGGGTGCCGCTCCAATAATTCGCCTGGAAAAATAGATTTTAATTTATATCATTTGATATATTTTTATAAATCATAAAATTAAGTATCTAAGCCTTGACTGGAGGATAATATGCTCGATAATAGAGTGTACGTAGGTGCAGCAGCGTCTGACGGGACTACGTCGGGAACAACCATAAAAGATTAATGTGAATGTACAGTGACGTGCCCATAGGACCATTTATACCATAATAGGCATAAACCGACCTCTAGTACTTTGTGTTAAACGTTATACTTATCTCAATATAATAGAACTATTTATTTATTCACAGCTACTCACTACACATACATTTTCCCAAGACGTATAGTTAGTTAAACAGGTACAATTTGGTTAAAAAAAAATTAATACATGCAGATATGAAATGAATATGTCGACTTAAGGGAGCCGTGCAACGATATCGTTAAGTAGCGTCAGGGCTTGATTGGTAGGCGCCGTAGAGCAAATACAAAGAGACGGCGTATCGACTGGTGCACCGTTACGGTTTGGCGCAGTGACGTCGGAAGTGGGCGCGGCTTACGTCATTTTTCGTTCAACTGTGTAAGATGCATGACGTGGAGCGAGCTCTAATCTTTTTCTTATTTTTCTAATTTACGTTTCGTTTCAGCTTAGGATTTTTTGTAAAATATTTAAAACCATTTAGTGTTAAGTGTTTCAAGTGTTCAATGATCCCAATAAACGTAAGTTTTTCGAATTTATTCGATTGATTTAGTGTTACACAAAATATGTGTCTGTTTTATGTTCAAATATATGCAATATAAAGAAATATAAATATTTTTTTTTATTTATTTATTTATACATGTACTCACTGTAAATATACATTTTTTATATTGAAATCATCGATTTGCTAGCGACATCTATTGATAAGTAGAGGGGATCATCAATAGAGGCGGAGCAACGGTCAAACCGAGCTTCCCTCACGTCTGCCTTCCGCCCCGCGTTGCCTCATACAATTTTTGTAGTGGTCAATGGCTATGAATCAGAAGCAGTTATCGCTATTTCAGGAGTGCCGCAAGGTTCAATATTAGGGCCGCTGCTCTTTGTCTTATTTATTAACGATATTGATAGCTGTTTTAAACACTCTTAATTCTTACTCCACGCCGACGACCTTAAAGTCTTTCGTGCTTGCTCAAATATTGATGACTGTGAACTCTTACAGGGGGACCTACAAAGGTTGGCTTTTTATTTAAGCTAAATTTAAGTATACCTAAATGTAATGGTATTACTTTTACCAAAAAAAAAAAACGTTTTAACTACGCCTATTCTTTTTTTAATACATGCCTGAATAAGGTTATCTGGGTATAATACTTGCTTCTAAATTACACCTTGATATCCATGTCACCACTATTTTTAAAGACTTTATGGTTTCGTCATGAGATCGGCACATAATTTTAAACACATCTATCAATACCTACTTAACACTGTATAAGTCGCTAGTTTAATCCCAACTCGAATACGCTGCTCCAATATGGCAACCGTACTACGCTAAATATATTGACACTATTGAAATTGTTCAACGTAAACGTTCCGCTCCGCGCATACAAGTGTTTCCGTGAACTACTGCCTAATGATGTACTACGTCGACGTCTTTACCTTTCTACTATAGTATTGTATAAAATATGTAACAATAAATTCGATTGTATTGATCTTTCCATTGATTGAGATATAAACTAAGTTATAGGGTTCCTAGATCAAGTATGGTGAGGGCTGCGCGTACTACCCACTTATTTTCCACTTACTCTTGTCGAAAAAACGCGGGGGTACCTGCACCTCTCAGACGTCTTGTAGAAATTTATAATTTACGCTTCAACGATTTGGATATATTCTTGTTATCCTATTATAAATAAAAAAAAGAGATTGTTGAATCTTTGAAACATGTATAATCAGGTCGATTTGTCTTTTTATTGTATCTTTTAAATTACACGAAGCTTACGTCATCGTAATTAACCAGCATTATCCTAATGTTTCCTGTTGAAAGTCTTTATTTGCCAACTCATGTTATCGTATTAACACGTCCATTTTCCCTGGACTGAAGATTTGAAACAAGCATTTGAAGAAGAAAGCATTTGAAGCCGTTTAGTAGTGCAATCACTGCATTAAAATACACACGTCTGTCATTTACTCTGTGGCTAACGTTGCTGCTTACACATATTTTCTATCATTTTGTATTAATTTAAGTTAAGATGATTGTATAAATAATCGTTTGTTAATCCAAATAAATAAATAATGCTCTCGATATGTCATCTCCTCTTTGTTATTACTCCGTGGTCGGCGCGTACCGTGAGGTGCATGAATGGACCTCCGCGGTCGCGAACAGAGGTTAAAAACTAGTATAGTTCTGTAAACATTCTGTAAACTTCGCAAACATTTTCCAAATACAAAAACGCTACTAAAAACTTCCTTCTTTTAAGATTTTTCACAGCATATATGGAGGATCCAACTTGATGTTGCCGTCAAAATATTATTGGAATCCGTTCATAAATAAAGCTACAGCAAATATTCCCCAATGGAAAAAAATCTCTCGATAAATTAATTTTTTAAATTAAGTTTCGTAAGGATACGACCTCTACCCCGGAACTAAAGATTTACATACAAAGCAAAATTGGCCAGTGTCGAAATGGAGACTTCGCTTCACTCCGTCAATTACAAAGTACTTACCAGAACAGGCGTGAGTGGGGCAGTTATAGAGCCTATCCGTCCAATCATAGAAGAGAAAGCCAGCAGCGTGTGTCGGAACTGTGTCGGATACAACTCTGACGTGAACAGGTACAGTGACGTGAACACCACCGAAATGCCAAACTTGCCCAGCAGGAAGATGCAGAGGCTGAGGATTGGCAGGTCTGAAAAAGTAAAATTTACCGTTTCTACATCATGAACAGTACCACTATGAGAGTTTATTGATGCAGACGTTAGTGACTGCGTTATCAATTGTGTACAGCGCCCCTGAAGAATAAAATGGCAACTAATAAATCTCGTTTTCCTTATGGATCAACTGGTATGCAACTCCATCACTTTGCAAATTCACTCTTCCTATCATCTGTATGCGGATGATCTTCAAATTTACTGTCACACGTCCTTGAACAATCTTCCTGGTGCTATTTATACTATAATTAATGACTTATCTCGGATAGCGGAATGGAGTAGCTCCCATGGGCTTATTGTCAACCCTATCACAATGCATTGTCTTAGGTAGTTCTCATCTCATCTCCCAAATTGATTGGCAATCTCTTCCTCCGATCCTTTTTGATAATACTAAAATAATTTACCTTTTTTTAGTATTGTCAAAAGAAAAAGTCAAGAATTTGGGAATTATGTTTGATCGTAACATGTCTTGGGCTTCACAGATAGCCGAGGTTAGCAGAAAGATATTTGCTGCTGCCGGCTCTATTACGTGAATATGAATTTTTTTGCCAATTGACACTAAATACACGCTGGCACGATCATTACTCCATCCTATCCTAGACTATGCTGACTCCTGCTATCCTGATCTCACTTAGGAGCAGCTAAATAAACTTGAGCGTCTTCAAAATTTCTTTGTATAAGGTTCATATTTGGCTTACGTAAATATGATCACATCTCCACTTTTCGCATGAAACTCAAGTGGCTGCCTATCAGACTACGTCGTGATTATATATCCTTTCCCTTCTATTCTCAATTCAATTTAATCCTTTTACACCTATTATCTAAAAGAATGTTTTAAATTCCTCAGTGAGATCAATAACCGCAACGTGCGTAGCGCTACTTCTCTTCGTCTGGCAATCCCTGACCACACATCTCGTTTTAATGCAAAGTCCTTCACGGTTCAGATTATTCGTCTCTGGAATGCACTCCCAGTAGATATTCATAAAGCACAAACAATAGCCTAATTTAAAGATCTAGTTAAGTCCATGAAGTAATTATAAAGAGGAGATGCCGTAATAAGCGGTTTGTAAGAAAGTGTTTGTGAGGCTACACGGGGCGGAAGGTAGACGTGCGGGGTGCTTGGTTTCGGCCGTGGTTCCAATCATGGAGCACAATGACAAGCTTCGCCCACTTTTGTGTCGGCGAGGCGCCAATGATCACATCACTGCGCCATTTCAAACGGCATCTCCTCTTTGTAATTACTCCATGGTTAAGTCTCACTACCTCTCTAAGGTTCAATAAGCTTGTCTCTTTTTTTATGTCACTACTGTCCTACTCGTTTTATGTATTTTATTAATTTAAGTATTTTATGTAGGTTTATATATACAAAAATATCTATGTAAGTTTATTATCTGTTTTGTTGTAGATAACATCTTAGCTTTCTGCACCGCTCGCTCAAGTTTTTTTATTCTCTGCTCCTTTCTACCATAAGGTTGGCTGGAAGAGATTGCATTAGCGATAAGTCCGCCGTTGTACTAATTTCTCTTAATGTTAATTGGTTTCTATGCTGTATCTTTTCTTATATGTATGTCAATGGTGCAATCAAGTATTCATTCATTCATCAATACATATTCACAATAAAGATTTAAGGACGCTTATACGCGTCTGTTTAAAAAATGACATAGTAGAATCATAGCGTAGGTCACTTCAAACGCAAATGGATGGCAGTTGCTGTAAACTTAGACCATCACGAAGTTATGTCTTATGACTTATATTGGATCGTTTTTGGTCTCTCGCTCCGCTCGGGAATGAAGAAGTATTTAACAAAAATTTTATAGATTAAGTTAATAATAATCCTTGCTAATGTTATAAATTCGAAAGTCTGTCCGTCTTTAACGCTTTCACGGCCAAATCGCTGAATGTATGGACTTTTGTGTTGAATTTGAAAAACCTCAAAATCTCTCTATGCTTGGTTAGAGAGATATCTAAGAATCGAGATGCTCTAATAGAATCCTTTTATATCTTAAAATGGCTTATTTATTTGTTATATTATATTACTATAAGATATACTTTTACAATGGTTTTAATTTCATGGAGTATTGTAGTTAGTGATTACGTACTATAGCCGGTTTTTACCGGGCAAATAAGATAAATTCCTTAGGAAATTGGTAATTAAAGTTTGCCTATCGCTTGTCATAAACTCATTACTTCGATAATAATATTTTGCAATGATAAAATTTTAAATACTTAAATTTGATAAATTAACTATCTAAATCTCTCAATGACGAATATTGATATTGACGGAATATATTTTATACGTGGAATTTTTTATGAAAAACATAAAAAAAATGAAATGGTAGAGATTAGAAATTGACTAGCGTTTTTTTGATAAGCGATTTGCGAGACGACGATAATAGATAAAATCATAAAGGTAATAGGCAAGTTAAAAAAATGTCTACTGAATCTGAGTAAACTAGAAAAAACCCGTAACAGAAACTAATTTAAGATCAAACAAAACGCACGATTAGTTAAGATCCATATCTTCTAAAGTATTGTTTTTCTAAATAAGCTCAATCTAATATACAATGACATTTATTATATATGCACAGGGTCGATTGACCATGTAACCCACTCGATATGAATGAATGAATAGATAAAAAAATTAGGAAGAAATAACTTACTATCAGGAATGAAAGAGAAAGCGATGTTGCAAACAGCGCTGAGGAAGAAGCCAGAAGATAAAGTAGCCTTCCTTCCAATGCGATCCAATACAAGAACTGCGGTGTAGAAGCCAGGGATTTCAATCGCGCAGGTCAGGATATAGTTAAGGTACATGTTAGTGGCCGAAACAGTAGTGGAGTTAATGGAGAGGCCGTAGTAGACGAATGTAGTGGTGATCCACCAGATAGGGGTCGTGCAGACGCGGCGCAGGAGCACTCGGGAATGCACGATCGTAGAAATTAATCCCGGGGCGTTCTGTGAAATTATAGTCAAATGTTGAAATTAATTGTAAAGTAAACTTTATTTGAGACGATAACGAGGTTTTGAATATCTATTCAGAGACAACACGAAAACATAACACTTATTTATACACTGCACAAATAAATTAATTGATTTAAATTTTATTTTATTTATTAGTTCTACTGCTGCTAACCGGCTAGTTTTTTCTTTCTTTTCTTTCTTTCTTTAGTTATGTTCGGGAGACTTTCATAGTAATTTAAAAGTAAGGGGGTTGATGCATTTATTAGAGCTAGCAAGGAGCAAAGCAAAGTAAAGTGGGTTTATAAAAAAGTGAACACCTAAGAATTATAGAAGTAATGGATTATTGTACAGTTTATTAAGCAATAATCAAAATAATCACGCCGTAATATCGTTAGTTCCCCTTTTGACAAAAATTACTGATCGCATCAATTAAATAAACTTACCGAATTAACTTCTGGTTGAGTTGGAGGATTCATTAGTGCTTGCATTGACTTCTCACTGATTTGCTTCTTGTTAACTCTAGCCACTTTTTCCAAAACAGCTCTCGCTTGATCATATTTTTCTTTGGAGAGCAGCCACCTGACGCTCTCGTTGAGGAACCAGTAGTAAGTAATGATGAGGAAGCAGGGGATATGAAGCGCCATGATCATATAACGCCAGGGCTGGACGAGCCAGGCCACGCCACCCAAGACTATCTGTCCTACAGCGAACATCGATGAGCAGGTTGCACTCGTTACCACCCGGTACTTGGGACCAACCAGTTCTGTCACTGAAAGGAAACACAATAATTATAAAAAAGGGATAATCATCATATTTTGAAACCATATTTTGTCTTTGATTAAGTAGAGTGCACCTATGAATAATTTTATCAACAATTATAATAAAACATAAGAATTTATTTGTTTAATTGATTGCTTTGAACTCTGGAACTAACAAGTGCTTAAAAAACCTATTTTGCATAGGATAGCCTGATTCTTGGGGCAACATGCCAAGAATGGTTGAAATCGTGATGCATATCTAGGAGCTGGTGTTGCCGTAGAGTATAATAAAACGACACTCACATATAATGTAAGAAGAACTGTAAGTTCCAGCTCCGAGAGTGGTCTGCAATAATTGCAAAGCGAGATACATTGGGTAGTTGACGGAGAAAGCACGGATGAGCCCAAAAAGGGCAAGGTTGAAGACGCTGATGATGACGGCAACGCGGCGGCCGAAGTGGTCGGAAACGAAGCCAGTAATAGGGAGCACTAGGAGGGTACCCACACTGCTGAGGGTGCCAGCCAAAGCGCGCAGCCAGTCTTCACAGCCAAGGTCAAACTGGAAGCAATAATTTCATTAATTTTTGTATAATAGATATTGCGATATGTATAATGATTAATAGAGTTATAGACCCGGAGATCGTGGGCTCGATTCCCACATAAAACAAACTTTGTTCAGTTGTTTCTAGTTTGGTTAGGTCAATATAGGCTTGAATCGCCTGATTGTGTGACAATAATGCTTCCGTCCTTCGGTAGGCACGTTAAGCCGTTAGTCTCGGACGTCATTTGGTGGTTATTAAAGGAACCTCGTCAGAGGCCTTAAGGCAGTTTTGAAAAACTGTGATACCAAGGCGTACCGGGTCGATGAACCATGTAACTCACTCGAAAAGAATGAATGAAAGAAGTTAGTTAAAAATATGAATCAGAAAAACAAGCAGTAACCTATGACGTTCGAGATGTAATCTGTTATTAGTAAGTTTACATCATTGATTATATTCACTGGCTTTCATACAAAATAGGTTGAGAGCGTTTCCTAAAAAAAATTCAGTAATTATAATAGTATAATCCCTTTTGCATCCCTAACTTTACTCAACAACGGATCTCATAAATAATAGATTTTAGTAATGAATAAGCCAAGTACTCGAAAAACAATTTCGATCATAGCAAACAACTGTTCTTACAGATTGGTTTACATGACCTTGACCAATTCTCTTCTTAACTACAATTAATATTCATTATATATTTTCTTACATCATAAACCACAGAGTTAGTCCTGTCGTACACGAAGCCATCGCAAGCCATAGTTTGATCCTGATTAAACAGCGAGCTGGGACAAGAGTTTAGGGTTCCATTGGCGAGTGGAACATAACGATAGCAGCTTTCGTCTATGGGGAAGGCGGCTGCGACACTTGGGTTGTCGTACACGGCATTGGCGCTTGTCTCTCCGCATTCATGAATCAAACATCTGAAAAGTTTTGGATCATTTAAGGGACCCTTTCATGTTTACGTTGAATCAAATCGTAGATCATAAAAATTGACGTCATGCATTCGGCTGATTATATCATATAATCATATAATATCTATTCTTATACCTCAAAAATACCCGATAAAATAAAAAAATAAAGGCATCACGTCGAAACGGCTTTGAGGCTTTTGCAGTAAATGGAAAAAAAGATTAAATGACGAAGACCTGAATCAAATCGTATCACCAGGAACATAAAAAGCAACACGACATTCCACATCGGATGTCCCTGATGATCGTTTTTCGATTCCTTTGTATGCTTGTATTTATAAGAAAATACATACAACGCATTGCTACTGAAATGTTTCCAACTTTTTGATGCTTTGTTACTTCTGCCGAGATGCTCTTGTGACGAAGTATGACTACAATTTTAGTCAGAGGCCCTTTTTATGGCAAGTTAGATATTGTGTAATACAAGTGTAATGATCCAATAAGATAGGGAGAATGCAAATTAATAAATACCAAGTAAGCTGTTAAAGAGCTTATGGAAGTTATGAAATCGAGCAAGCCGTATGCATGGTTACTAAATGTTATTGTCTAAAAAAGATCACCTGTGTGGAATAGCGGCTGCGGAGAAGATGTACTCGCTCATAAAAGCAGACATGATGATGGGTATGGAAACCAGTAGCAAACTATTAAACTGGAAACGACCAAACTGCCCGACCTCATTAACCAAAATGTCATCTATATCAATCGGCTTTGCAAATACGCTGCCTTTACGTGGTTGACTGGCTTTCCGTTGCTGGCTTTTATTGCCCGCCCTAGGTCCTGGCGTACTATTTTTTCTATCCCCAGATCCATTAGCCATATTTTCTACGTCTATGCTAACTTTTCTTTCTGCTCCTTTGGATTTATCCTCAACAATTTCTTCATCCTTTCCGTCTGCTGAAGTCACTCCAGTTTCTGCTCCAGTATTTTCTTCGTTATTTTCAGGCATTTTTTTTTTCTTTATTTATATATTAAATATATAATTTTTTGGGCGCAGCGATACTGGCCGCAAGCCCAACCCAAGTGACATTTCGGTTTACGTCGCCAATTAGATATTAAAAATTCGATAAATCGATAAGCTGATAAGGATTTGAATAGATAATTATCTGCATAATATAGGTATTTAAATATTTCAAAACAGTAATGTATTCAAAACGATAAAGTATTGTAATCAAATTGGAGTAACTTTGACCATCTACTGTGGTAATATCAGACTAGTGTTACACGAGTACTTAAAGATACAAGGTATACATTGTACTAGCTACTGTTTGTGTATGTTTCATATATTTCTATCTGGATGATTAGATACTGAATTAGAGAAAAAAATATAATTTTCCTGATAAATACAGACGCGTATTTGCTTTGTCTACGATCGATCAATTGTGCCTCTGATTGAGCTGATAATTGTTGAAGATTAATGTTTTACTACTTATTGATGCATAACATAGGCACCATGGCATTTTATCATCGTTCTCAAGGCTTGCCAGCATTTCAAGTTCCTAGGATTCCTGGGGTGTCTATGCTTATATGTAATGATAGACTATGTGTTAAATAGTTTGATTTACCCACTTATAAGAATTAGAGCAAGCGGTTAAGGGGATACAGGATGTGAGACAAAATCGCGATTTCACGATTGTTGTGAACACGGAGCATTTACTAAGAGGAGATGCCGTTTGAAATTGCGCAGTGATGCGATCATTGGCGCCTCGCCGCTCACAAAAGTGGGAGGAGCTTGTCACAGAAGCATGAGAAGTGTGAGCAGAAACAGATCGCGAGCTTCTAAGTGCATCACGACTTTCCACGGCTTTTTTACAAATTTAGCATTGAATAATTGGTTTCTGTTAAATAAGATATATTTATGGCTCTAAAAGTTATACCTAATATTTAAAACGTTCATAATTTATGAAATATCGCAATGTTTTTAACATAGATTAATAATTGGTCTCGCGCGCTCGACTAGATACCGCGCTGTGAAGAAAAATCAGTTTCCAGAATGCGGCCACTTAATAGGAAAGTGTGTGTAAAACAATGTGCAAAGACGCACACTAGCGTCGATTATGGTGTTGCCAGCTACTTGACTGGTGCCCGACCAATGGGAAAATTATTAAATGCTGCGGTCTTGTTACGTGTTATAAAAAGTAGCTCAGAAAAACCTTTAAAATGAAAATAAAATAAAACTGGCCAAGTGTGAGTCGGCTCGCATGTAGAGGGTTCTGTACTATTTTTTATTTTTCTCCATTTGGACCTCCTAAACAATTTAATATTATCTCATAGGTTTTCCTGTAATTTATGAATCGAAATTCTGGAATCGATAGTTTCGGAGATAAGGTAGGGGAAATGGTTAGGTTTTGTCTACTTTATTTTATAATTCTAATATAGAATCCTAAAATTGCAAAAAAACTTTCTTTTGATGTATTATTACACAGTACAGTATGTTAAACGTTACTTTAATTTTCTATTTAGCTTGGAGCTAATTGATTACTGACCTCTTTTTAGTTGTAACCCGGGTTTAAATACAGATAAATAAATAGACATACACATCCTATTAATATTATAAACGCGAAAGTTTGTAAGTATGGATGGCTGTTTGTTACTCTTTCACAACTAAACCGCTGAATTGATTTTCATGAAATTTGGTACGGATATAGTTCAAGACCCGGAGTCAAACATAGGCTACCTTTTGACGCAGGCGGAGCTGCGGTAAACATCTTGTACATACGAGTAGATATTATCATGGCCTTTTTCCATACAGTAGTGTTGTCGGAAAATACATTACACATCGAATAATAATCGATTCTTTGATAGTTGAAAATATAATGTAAGGTATCGATAGTGATCATATATCAATAGTATCGATATTGATACTATTGATAATACATTTCTGTAATTTTTTTCTGTATGAGTTGAATGACGATGATTTGTGTTGTGCCCGCTGTACATCCCACCGCCGAGTTCCGGTATATATGTATAGTATCGGCGCCTGAAATGCTTGGTATTCTTATTAATCCATTAATCGATTATTTTTCATAAATTCTCAAAAGTCAATACTACAGATTAGATTATATCGATACCACAGATACATAATCGATTCATAACCATTGATATAAACAATTACCTTTGTTGATTAAATCGATATAATTTATATCAACCCATTTCAATAATCGACTGATTCTTTGATATTGCAGTTAATAATCGATTAATTGTCAAAAATCGATTAAATTTATTATATCAATACTTTCGATATCCTAGATTATTTAAAAAAAAAACAAATTCGATTAATCAATTATCCGGCAACAATACCTTACGGGGTATAATCAGCGCCCAACTTTATTGCGAGTCCGAAGTTGATCGCAAGACGCGTCGCAGTAGCGAATTTTGGGTGTCAGCGGGAAGCAGCGGGACGTAATGCGGAGAGAGGAGGAGGCACCGCCGCTCGCGCACCACACCACATCCCCGCGCTTGTCGGTTTCAGTGTGAGTGTTGCATTCGTATACGAACACACGCGCGTGTTAAGTACTCTTGATGTACATTGGGCTGCAAAAACATCGTTTTCTGTTATCGTTTTCTTGGTCGTTTCGTTGGTACAAACCCACATACATACATACATAGACTGTTATACCAATACCCAGTCTGGTAATAATAAAATAAAGAAAAACGGTAAGGTTGCCGCAACGCTTATGTTAAATAACGCCCGCTACTAACGTGTAGGCCACTGTACCGGCGCATGTAAGCACTCGCAGCTAACTTCGGACTCGCAATAACGTTTGGCGCGGCCTATACCAACTACCTAAAGGCCATATTTAGAATGTTGGTGGGCGTAAAGTGGAAATGGAATAGAATAGAATAGAATAGAATAGAATAGAATAAATATTTATTGATTGGTCCATCACAACACTTGAAAGGTCTTACAAGTATATAAAAATGCGTGACAGACGTCTCAATAGGTGGCGGCTCAGTGTTTCGCTAGACATGCAAGCAGGACTAGCACTGATTTTCAGCCACCACCTTCTGAGGAGTCACGGTACACATGATGATTATTTTTTTGAAACTATAAGCACACAATTTAAGTTAGCATTAATTTGACAAAATTTTTAATTACCTATTAACTTATTTTTTATTTAATTAATTAATCAAAATAGTAATAGGTTGCTAGTCGCATCGCCTACTGATAGGTATGGTTCTTCGATTTTCGCCCACTTCCTCGGCCGGCTTATATGGTCTGCGCGGGAAGAGAAGCTGTTGGCGCGCTTGTATACTCTGTGTGTGTTTAGCTTAGGGCTGCCTGGCGCGATAGATGTCGCTGCCGTCCACAGCGAGTTTTGAGTGCGATCGACTTATCGACCCCCCCGCGCGAGCGCTACGCCGATCTCAGCGCTGGCATCTTCAGTCGCAAATTCGCTCTTGACGTGACTCCACGCTTCATTACTCAACTGCCGCCGCTCGCCAACCCGCGCTTAGAACTTACGCGAATGTGAATTGTGTTTGTGTGCTTCCTTATAACTGTTTCCACCTAACACCGCACTTCTGCATGCACGCACGCTATCCCATGCATTCAACATACTGCCTCGCTTGGTGGATTGTAAGGTAAGGCCCTTTTTGCTTCACACACTGAGTTCGCGTGCCAGCCGCCACCATCTTTTTTTCCGCTTCGCACCACCAGAAGCAGTAGTACATTCCACGTATTTACTTTTCTCCCAGATCAGCATTAAAGAAATAAGATGTTAAAGACAAAATTGTCAGGAAAAGTCAAAATTACAACATCCCTCTTTTGGAGTCGAGAGTTAAAAAACAAAATATCTAAACAATAAAAATTGAAACCTCGGGGAATTTGGGATTATTTAATACACGGCAACATTGAGCACCGAGCGGTACTTCGCGCCATATTTTAGGGTTATATTATTTTCGCGAGTAATTTATGTCCATATTTCGAAATAATACAATACTTATTGATGGTATGTAATACCAGTATCTTCCTTATTTCTTTTAGTATTATTCTTACACAGTTTGACTACGCAAACTGCACATTTTGCGTCTACTTTTACATTAAATTTTATATTTATCTAGACATCCTACTCACTCATCGGTCGCGGCATGACTGACGCGGGTATGCCGCAACCATGCCGATTTCGGCATGGTTTTAGTTGGGAATTTATGTAGTATGTCGACGGTATCTAGTCGTAGCGCAGCGGAGACCAATTATTAATCTATGGTTTTTAAGATTGGAACTTCAACGTACTAATGACATCTATTGACAAGTACTTGATAATTTTTAAATAACGTAGTACTGGTACTTTCCGTAAGATCATTATGGTTGGAGCCACTGCCGAAACTAGAACAGAAATAAAGCTTTACAACTGCACTATAAAGCATTTTCTTTCGATGACTTCAGTATCTGTAGATGGTATGATCGAAAACATTTGTTACGTCTCGTTATGTCCAAAACCAAAAGGATTTTTTAACCCTCAACCTAAAACGTTTGACTGTTTGTATCAATATACGGTGGAAGCAAACGAGGGCTTAAATTCAAGTTAATGTGAAAAACATTAATTGTATGTATATACTACTAGCTGTTTCCCGCATCTCCGCCTGCGTCAAAAAGTTGCCTATGATTGTCCCTGTGTCTTCAACTATATTCATACCAAATTTCATTAAAATCCGTTTAGCGGTTTGGCCGTGAAAGCGTAACAGACAGACAGACAGACTTTCGCATTTATAATATTAGTATGGATGTATGTATGTTCTATGATAACTCTCGGGTAATTTATGTTTGTGTACGAAACATGTCTAGAATTTTCAAGTTCGTTTGGCATCCAAATTTTTTTAAGTAGTCACATAATATTTAATAGTATAACGTGTTTGATAATATATATTCATTTGCATTATATAAAATAAATATTTGTCGATATCTCCGGTCCGATCTATGGTCCGATATTGATGGAATTCATGAAGTGTGTAGGAAATTCCAATTAATTTGAGATCAAATCGCCCGCAGCTCCGCCTGCGTCAAAAAGTAGCCTATGTTTGACCCCGGATCTTCAACTATATTCATACCAAATTTTATCAAAATCCGTTCAGCAGTTTGGCCGTGAAAGCGTAACAGACAGACAGAAAGACAGACAGACAGAAAGACAGACAGACTTTCGCATTAATAATATTAGTATGGATATACATGTCCTCACTGCAAAAGTGTATGCTGCATATTTTACTAGGCATCCATTCAAGTTCATTTCTCTCCAGACGATCCGCGGTTATCCACTTATCACGCTGAATTTCATTTGTTAGGAATTTGTGTGAATGAAAAATTTGTACTAATGCATCATATCATCCTTCATACTAGAAACAACAATGTTTTTTCTGAGCACACCAAGTGAGAGGTACATACTGCATGGAAATAAAATCTTAGGCACATTTTGCATAACACTTTCCACAGATGTCAAGTATGGATTATTAAAATGTTTATTTGCTTACATATGAAAGATGAGTCCTGTGTTTTTCATGTCTGTATGGCTTCTACACCACTTCACGGCGCATGACGGCATTTTTAATGAATAGATTATCGCAAAAACACAGCAAGATTCTCAAAGCAAACTTTTTGCGACGCAACAGCACGTGTGGAGTGTCACGGCGAACTGTGGCACCGCGCGGTTCATACTTTAAGCCCCGCCCTCCGCGGTACATAACGCGTGAAATGATTTTTCGGGATTAGTTACGCTTCTAGAGAATTATTATTTCTTAGTTCATTAATATTCTTGAAAAACATAACCCTCCTTTTGGTGCAGTCGGATAAAAAGGACGTGCGTCAAGCGTTTGGCTGATCATTAAAATAATATCAGTTCAATCTTTTAAATCCCTGATAGAAGGAAAAATAAATACTCACTCTTTAGTGAAATTTAAGCTCCCAATGCTCCCAAGATGTTTGATGTTAACGAAATAAAATATTAAATTACGAAGATTAGCAGAACGGTATCCAATCGTATCACCATGCCCATCAGAAATACACAACGCTACAACGGACGACTACACGCTTTGTTACTTTCGTAGAGATGATCTTATGTGTGATGAAGTCCACCTTGGCGAAATATGGCAGCCTATAGCCTGATTAGGGCGCTTTTTACACTATTGAATAAGCAAACAGGCCTACGCTACGGCCCATCTCGTAGTTGAATAGATAGATTCTTGACGCTCAAATTTTTTGAGCCCAATACGCTACTACCTGGGCTGCATTTACTATTGCCCCCACAAGGTTGCGTCTACTACACGCAGCAGTATTCACTTTGTTGCACCAATAACGAAAAAAGAAATAATGTGTGCAAAAGCTGGCAGATAAGTAGCATCAAGATTTTGAGAGCTTCTGGTAGTTATTAAAACCATCAATCGTGTTGTTAAATTATGTTGTGTAAAAAAGTATCACCTGTGTGGAATAGCGGCTGCAGAGAAGATGTACTCGCTCCCAAAAGCACACACGATGATGGGTATAGAAACCAACAGCAAGCTATTGAGCTGGTAACGCCCAAACTGGCCGACCTCGTTAACCAAAATGTCGTCTATGTCAATCGCCTTTTCAAATACTCTGCCTTTGCGTTGTTGACTGGCTTTCCCTTGCTGGCTTTTATTGCTAACCTTAGGTCCTGGCGTACTATTTTTTCTGTCTCCTGATCCATTGGCCACATTTTCTACGTCTATGCTAACCTTTCGTTCTGCTCCTTTGGTTTTATCTTTAGCAATTTCTTCATCTTTTGTGCCTGCTGAAGTCACTTCAGATTCTTCTGCAATATTTTTTTTGTTATTTTCAGGCATTTTTATATGTTTTTATTTATTTATTAAATATATTATTTTTTGGGAGTGGCGATACTTGCCGCAAGCTCAAATCAAGTGGCATTTCGATTTATTTGGCCAATTTGATATTAAATTAGATAAATCGATAAGCTAATAAAGGTTTGAATACATAGTTATCTGCATAATATAGGTGTTAAAATATTTTAAAACAGTACTTTGTTACAAAACGATAAAAAATTAGAGTACCTAACTATGACTATCTGCTGTGGCACCAAGACACAGGTTGCACGACTACTCAAAGATACAATGTATACCTATATCTACACTTCTACATCTACACTAATATAATAAAGAGGAAAGATTTGTTTTAAGTGTGTATGTTTGTAATGAATAAACTCAAAAACTACTATGCCGATTTCAAAAATTCTTTCACCATTGGAAAGCTATATTCACCCTGAGTAACATAGGCTATATACCGCAGGCGAAGCTGCGGGAAACAGCTAGTGTTTTATAAATTACTATCTGAATGACTAGGTACTAAATTAGAATAAATATTTAATTTTTCTGATAAAGACAGACATGTATTTGCTTTGTCTACGACTGCAGATAACTGCTCCCGTGAATGAGCTGATAATTACTAAAGAATAATGTTTTACTATGTTTTGAGATGCATGGCATGAAGCACCGATTTTAAAATCGCCAAATTAAATCGCTCCCAAAGCCTACCACGAAGCGCATAATTTCAATGGATCCCAGGATTACTAACTAAACAAGAACAGCCTCGGTTTGTTCTTGTTTTATAAATATGTTGATAAACACCTACCAAGACAACATTAAACAAGCGGTTAAAATCAAGAAGGTACACTCTTCATTACATAGTATAAAACAAAGTAGCTTTCCTGTCTGTCTGTCCCTATGTATGCTTAAATCTTTAAAACTACGCATCGGATTTAGATGGGGTTGTTTTAATAGATAGGGTGTTTCAAGAGGAAGATAATAATATAGTAGAGGAACACTGGTAATTTTAGAGGTTTCTAATGTGAGGTCGTAAATTGACATATTTTTTGCTCTATTATTGCAAACGCTGGCTATACCATAAGAGATAGATCAAAATAATGTACTACAGAATTGTACATCTTGAAAAGATCTACAAAAAATCCGTGGTACCATATGTCTAACTATTTTAGTTACGTGACAACAACTACTTTTTCATGTCAATAGTAACGCCGGTACAAACTAGGCCATATTATTCGTTTCTCGGTATGGATCCTTATCCAAATAAATCATTCAATAATCAAGGATGGTTTAATACCAGTAAATTACTCTTTAAATGAATGAAATTGGATATTCCATTCCAAAGTTATTACGGGTTTTGTTTTGTGTTACAATCCCTTCGGTACGAAATATATACAAAGTACGAAAATGGTACGAAGTACACGCTTTCTTCCCGTGGCGCTTAGGTGTTGTCAAATACGATGAGGAAAAACCAGTGGTATTAATCTTTACATACATTCTGCGTTCCCAATGAATAGGCGGCTAGTCGTAAAATAGGCCAAAATAATAGGAAAGGAATCACTCAAAATCGGCGAGTCGAATAATTTTTGTACGATATCGAAGCTTTTTCATTCGACGCACATTTCAAAAATCAAATCAAATCATTCATTAATTTTAACAAAAATAAACAGGTAGTAATGGCTCACTATTTAAGTTGATAAGAACCTGTATTAAAAATAGGGCTCCAGAAGGGAAAGCGTCATGAAAGCGGGAGCTGAGAACACATTCCTAAGGAGGGTTGACGTTAGGCAGGCGGCCAGTCGTAAAAACATGCCTAAATAATAATAGGAATGGATGCGCCCGGAACGCATACGTCATGGTAGCGGGAGCTGATAGCGAAACTGAGGGAGTGTTCAAAAATTTTGTAGTAAATATTTACAGTTTAATTTTACGTGTTTTTTCCGTGGATGTTTTAAAAGGGGATGTTTTGATACTGTCAGCTGGGAAGACAGATGTTAAGAGAGCGTAAACGGGACGACCAAGTGGAAAGCGAGCAGTCGGTCGTCCCAGGTATCGCTGGAGAGACGAAGACGTGAACGACTTGGAATTTAAAAAAATAATCACATTTGATTCCCCTGAAAAATCGATCTTGACTGCTCTATGGGGCACACCGGTAGACACACCTATCAAACATTTAACCGTTTCTATAGTTCGACTTTGACACCGACATTTACTTTTTTTAAATTTTGATATGCCTACCGAAGTGGCAGAGGCATATGTCCATAGAGCCATAAAGATAGATTATTTTATGTTTCGATCTTTTTGGAAATAAATACTTTCGGTGGCGGAATTCACCGCCACATCATGAGATGAATACATATAGTATTCATGGGTTAATAGGGCTACTTGACTCGGCCTTAGGGAGATATATGTAGCCGGTTTTGAAAGAAATGCTAAATGAAGAGGTTAGCTTCAACCTACTACTACATAATTTGTATAATCCGGACGAAGTCGGGACGAGCTGCTAGTTTATAATAAAAATCTATCGCTGACCGTGATAAATAATATATTTACAATTTTATTGCCACTTATCCACTACTATTTTATTTATCGCATTTCCTACAAACATAGTAACTGTAACCCCATAATCATAAAAATTAACGATCTTTCAATTTTTTTACAAAATTCGAAGAATGTCTTGAAAACAGGAGTGGAGAAACGACTTGTTTTGTCATACCTAGTACTTTTATTTAAGTATACCATTTTGTAGATACTTAGGTATTACTATGGTCCGTCTAGTTTATCAAAACACAAAATTCATCGATAACCTTCTTCACGATTTATGTCATTTATTTCGTCTGGACCCTATTATTAAAATGTATGACATATATATTATGTCGAACAAAAATCGTTCGTTATCGACCAAAAATCCTTCGTAACGAACAAAAATCACTCGATATCGAACAAAATTACTCGACTGACAGATTTGCGTGAGTCACACTTTTAAAAATAGCACTCCTGATCAGTGTCCCAGATTGATGGCTAGAGTGGTATGGTCTGATTGCTAGTACTGTGGCTGATATCTACCTATATCTATATATCGACCCTACCGAATATTTTTTTAAGCTTTTAGTTAAATTTTTCTAGTTTTTAGTTTTTTTTTTTTTTTTTTAGTCTAAATACTAGAATCCTCTGTCTCCTTTTTAATGTTCTATTTAATCCCTTATACCCTTCCTATCTTCATGAGCGTTTTTCCTTTTTTCGTCCTGCAGGTGAACTTTGTAGATCGCACCGTAAATTAATCCTAACTTTGCCTTCTTATAGCAATGCCGCATATTCTCATTCTTTTCTGTTCAAGCAGTCAGGTTATAGAATACTTTACCACCTAGCGTTCAAGAGTCCCAAACTCTGACCACATATAAGAAACTTATTGTATTTATTATTTAGTTTATTATACATATTTATTATACATATTATAAAATAGGTTTAGATTGAGCCCTTTATTTTTGTTTCTTGTACGCCACTTTGCCTCTTTCTTTCGTAGTTCCTGTCGCGGGTCTGCTGCACACAGTTTTTCTAATGTTAAGTTTCCAATGTATATTTACAGCGTGTACATGAACTAAATAAATAAATACATTTTCTTGTATGTAATCTTTTTTTATGCCATTTCACAAATTATAGAAGTTTTCGAGCAAGAAGGCGTTATTACCATATCAGTATTTATTTCACTGTAACATGTATTATCAAAAAATTATCCCTTTATCTATTGGCGTCGGCACGCGAGTTTATATCAAAGCGGAATTGCTTCATTTTTATGGTTTTTTGATATAAAATAATAGATAGATAATTAATAACGTCGAGGAATTCGAATACCTAGCGGAGCATGCATGTTTATGACTATCATAAATTGACATAGGTACAAATCACACTATTTGAGTAAGGCCCCAAAATGAGGTAAGATTTGAGAAATGGGATACCAACTCAACGATACTGATGTTCAAATATCAAAAATATAGATAAACATCCAAAACTAAGGCTAAAAGATAATTTTCATCTTGACCAGGCCGCAATGACAGGGAGTCGAACCCGGGAACCCTTGAGTCATGTTGACAGTCACTATTATTTTATACCTTCAAGTAATCTGAAGCATAAGCAGGGTATGCGTGCTAATGGACTATCTGTTAAGGATGCCGAAGACCGGGTGAAGTGCAGACGTAAAAGTGAGAAAGCGGACCCAGGGCTCCGAGACAAACAGCTGAGCATGCATGCAAGAAGAAACAGTTTGAAACACAATGTGTTCGTCAGTTCTTATCAGGGATAGCGGTGGTCAAATACGACATTCGCATATTTTTTTATATGTAAATTTATCTTATTTTTACTGAAATTATTAAAATGTTTGTAGGATATTATAGATACAAATAATTATAATAAATATTATTTAATATGTTACTAAGTAACTTACCTAGATTTTAAGCTTTATGTCAATATTAAAAATACTTACCCTAAAATAGGCAAACTTTTCTGATATAAACAATACAAATGATAAAAGAACAATATGATAAGGTATGCTGTAATTACGATATAAAAAAAACTAAATTCCTACCTATTTGAGATAATCATTGAGTATGGATACAAAATCATATTGTACTTTGCCGCAACGCCCTCCATTGGTACAGATATACAAAATTTGCAACTTATATAAGTAACAATAAATTGCGTTTGGAATAAGCGTGTACGCAAAGTTTGAATTATCGTATGGTATTCTGAAATATATCGTAGACAGATTCAGTGAGCGAAGTAACTGTAGGATATGAATCCAAACATGACAATAAACCTGACTTTCCAAACACGCTGAACGCATAAATTCACACATAGTAATACAATTTTAGGCGTCAAATGTAAATTTTACAAGGACGTACTTAACAAAAGCTATTAAATTGTTTATTAACAATAACACTAAGCACATTGTAATGTTCATTTTGTCTCTCATGACCGTCACAGAACTATCTCATGTTCAATACAAGTTCGATTTCCATAAACAACTTTTCACAACTTTGCTCTTTGTACGGTCATCGTTTATCTTCCTTATCTTTGAATTCACAGTCATTTTTCGCGGGTATGTAAAATATATTTTCCGTTTTCGCGTCACCCACATTAGCAGATATGCTGTATATATGTCCAGCGGCTTCCTCGTCATTGCTATTGTCTTGTTCTTCTTCTTCTTCTCCGATCTTCTCAGCATCTTCCACGTGATCTGGAAGGGCAGCACGGCTGGTGTCCGGTAAAAGCAAGGTCAGTACTGCCGAGCATAGTGACACTACGCCGAATACTATACTGGGTAGACCAGATATGTATTGCTCCTGTGGGATAGAAAAATGGACGCTTAAGTGAATTGCAGCTGAAATGATAAAGCGATAGATCAAATCTTGCATAGTATTAAAGTTTGTTCTATGTCTTGAAAAAAATTGTATTTTTTTTGCAAATATTTTATTTGTATCTTTTCTTTGACCGGAAAATGTCAGCATTACTTAAGACGACATTCCATATGTTAATGTAACCTTGATAGTTTGTCAAAGCACCTGATAGGTAGATGTCCTAAGCTAGGTTTGCCGTGACATGGTGGATGCACAAAGAAGAAGAACCGAGTATCTGACTTTTACACGAATACGAAAAAGCCAAAAGGAAGGGTTATGATTAAGGGTATGTGTGAATACGTAAATAAATTTGTTTATTATTATTCTCCAAATATAAATTAATCTTATTCGTCCCAGCGCTTTCCGGGTTACATCCTTAGTTGCTCGATTCGAATCCCAGGAATCCTGTCTTTGGCATCCTTGGCAGAAAGTCTATTGTCACGCGTATCCTGCTGTGCGACGTCAAGCCGGTCATTCTCAATCTTCAACTCGACTAACCTACTACTAACGCCATCTATATCAACACAAAAGACATTCTGCAGCAGTCGGCTTTCTTTATGTTGTTATTAAAGTTTTAAATGATTACCAATAGCGGCACCTGAGGCGCGAGGACAGCCCCGAGCCTTCCCACAGTGTTGGCTATGTTGGTGAGCGAGTTGCGCGCGGTGGTGGGGAACACCTCTAGCGCCACGACGCTCACGGAGAACAGCCCGTAGTTGGTGCACATCTGCCCCACCACGTATAGCAGCACTGACACCCACACCCATGCTGGAGAAATACGTGTTGATTATACTAATATTGAGTTTACTAAAATGATAAATAACCAAGAAATGTCAATATCGTCGTAACATTCCGATTCCCTGACGATAAAATTGCTGCATTAGTTATAAAAGTTGATTGGCCCCCATGTTATTCGGACAAAAAGTATGTGATTGTGTCGAAAGTTCGATACTAAATCAGGATATCTCTCTTTATCAGCCCAGTTCTATCGTAAACATATGTCTTTGAAAACGATGTCTAATATTTTCATCTATGTGGACAGTCACTTTTCAATGTCAACCCCCTTTTGGTAAAAGAATCCGTCTTACTTCACAAAGAGTTGCAAGAAATGTGTGTATTCTTTAAATCAGGATATCTCTCTTTATCAGCCCAGTTCTATCGTAAACATATGTCTTTGAAAACGATGTCTAATATTTTCATCTATGTGGACAGTCACTTTTCAATGTCAACCCCCTTTTGGTAAAAGAATCCGTCTTACTTCACAAAGAGTTGCAAGAAATGTGTGTATTCTTTAATAGCACCATGTACTTAGCCAAGTTTTTTTATCTTTGGATATTTTATTATCTCTGCCTGTATTTTTTAAAATATTTGATAAATTACTGTAGATACTAACATTTAGGTACGAGAGCAGAAACAATGAAGAACGTAGTGCACAGACAGTACGCCACGCAGATAGGGGCTTTTCTCCCGAATCTGGTCAGCGTTAATGCTGTTATGATTCTTGTCGGGACAGCTACCAACAACAGCACTGAGAAGTTGAGGTACTTGTCTCCGGAGATGGTGCTGCTATTGATGATGGCCCCGTTGAAGACAAACATGCCGCAGAAAAAGCAGGCGGCGATAAGAGCCACTCGAAGAAGCATCTTCTTGGAGCGGAGGACCAAGGTTAGATGCAGCTTCTCTGGTGTAGTTTGGCCGGCCTGGCAACAAATTTTATTTTGAAGGTTTTTGATTGAAGAACTGACTTCCATGTACAAAAACCCATTTTTAAACATTTGCCTTGTTATCAATGGCTTGAGGCTGAATTTTTCTTTCTAGATCTTTTCTTAATTTTTCATAATTTTGCTAGATATTGAGTAAATGGCAAGCGAAGAAAATATAGTCCTTTCTTTATTTTAAACTTTTTCTTTATCTATTTCATCCGGTATGACGAAATAGATTAATAAAAAGTTTGAAAATTAAAGTTAGTATTTGAAATGATGTAACTTTTGTCTCTCATTTCAAATTCTGTTCATAATGGAAACTGCTGTTCATAATGGACTGCGGTATCTACTTTATTAATGTCTCTTTTATCCTGTCCGAATCTTAAAAGATATTAACGGTTTGCTTTTTCGGGTGCAACTTTACTACTATGATTAACTGGTTTTACCTTATCAGTTTTATTCCTCTGCTCTGTAATGCTATGCAGCATCTCCTTCGCTTTGCTGGACAATGTGATCTTGTTGATCTTGGCGACCTTGTTCAGAACCCTGACAGCCTCGTCCTTCTTGTTGTGAGCTAGCAGCCATCGCACGCCTTCGTCTACGAGGAAGATGTAGAACACCACGACCAGCAGCGGCGCGTAGATGGCTCTCATCAGGTGTCGCCAGTAGGGAACCTAGGTTGTTAATGGAAGTACTTAACAAGGGGTCAATAGGTAAAATCTGCACATTTGAAAGTCTAATTTCTAAAGCTTCTGTATGTTTTATGATGCAACGTCACGTCTTTGTCGCACATCAGCAACTTATATGGAACGCTCTTGAATTAGGTCAACCCTAATTTAAATTAAGAAAAAAAATTCAAACTAATTGTTTTGCATTGAATATAAAATATAGCAATGAATAAATCTTAATGACAGTATAGAATTCATATATTATGTGATAAGTTGATGTCCGAAATTAGATGACATTGTCGGTAAACAGCATCCATAAACTTATAAAACTTTATCCAATAAAGGAATTTAAGGACCAACCTTCCAAGCTATGAGGCCAAAGAAGGCGCTGCCAAAACTTGACATCATGTCTGATATGCAAGAGAAGATCACTCGCCTCTTCTGACTCACTGTCTCTAATGCTGAAATAAAAAAAAACAATCGTTTGAATGAAATGGGAGAAAAATTATTGTCTTAGCTGGTCTGGTCACCTTAGACCAAGAGTAAGTAAGTAAAAACTCTCTCTTGCACTAAAAAAAATACAAAATATATAATATAATGTTTGAGGCAAGATGTACAATAAGAACAAGAACCAAGATAATGTAAGAGACACTGCATGATAGAGTGAAAGAGATGGAACAGGATAAATCAAAGTAGAGATCTTTCTGAACGGATAGATTACACAAGATTATTATGATCACTGCATTGGAGAATAATGTGAAACATTGTTTCGGAAATACTAATTATAAGTGCGGTTATATATTGCCACCGTTGCCACCCCTCTAACGTACATCGACAAACACGAAAAAAACAGTACAGGGTCGGCAAAACTCCTTGGTGTTGTAGGCGTTCATGGGCTACAGTAACGACTTACCATCAGGTAAGTCGTTACTTCGTCGTCAGGGCCGTATGCTGTTTGCCTACTTAGTTGTATAAAACAAGCCTTTGGTACCGAATAAAAAATTCAAAATGTACGCCATAATATTGCTGTTTATCAAAAAATTTTACGCGGATGAATAAAAATTAATGACAATGACGTCAGCCCTTGAAAGGTATTCGAGTTTTTTAGGCGTCTTATTTGCAAGTAATTTTAAATTAACAACTTAAAGGGTATTTTTGAAGCAGTGAAAGTCAGGTTGTAATAGCGATAGACTCGTACTATAGAAGGGCATTCTCTTCATATAATCATATCTGTGTACATGTCAACGGATTCGAATGACACTTTACCGTTATTTACAGAGGTGCTTGGGGAAATCAGTGCAATAGAGGTCGCAAATAACGTGGAGAGTATATATATGCTTGGGGATTTCAATGCACATATTAACGGGCCATTCTATAGGGAACTATGTAGTTTATCTAGGGAAAAATGGGTTTGTGCGGATGTAGAAAAATTAGGTGTTGACTCAATTAGTTTCACTTTTGTAAGTCAAGTCTATGGTTGTGGCAAATGGCTGGACCACTTCGTCATCTCTCAAGCTGCGTGACAGACTGTGAAACGAATATGTATATATCCATCTTCCAATTTTTATGACATGTGAGGTTGTTAGGCAGAAGCTGGAGACTCATGGTGTATCCGGTAGCAGTGTGATTTGGGGGGAAAGAGACTAATCTCAGGTCAGTAAGAACCGTGATATATGTCATGAATCTCTACGTGATATAGACTTTCCTAGGGAATACACGGAATGCAGTCATGGGTCTTGCGGCAGCCCTGCCTACCACAGGGTCATAGATAATCTGTACGCAGAGATTGTTAATTCCCTAAGTAAAGGAGCAGCTAAAACTGAGATATTAAAGTGTCATGCAAATAACAAAAGGAAAGCTTTGTGTAGGTGGAACCAGCATGTATCGAGTGCTCATTGGGAGGCTAGGATTAGGTTTGAAACATGGCTACAACACAATCGGCCGACGGCCGGCTTTGTATATGAACTTATGTGCGAGTTACGTAAAATTTTTAAAAGTTCTCTGAAGTGGTGTCAGAAAAACCAAAACCAGATCCGAAAAATATAATATAATCGCAAAACAGGGTCAACTAATTTTAAAGAGATTGCAAATAATTATAAAGATTTTTGGAAAGCCACTTCTAAAATGAATCCCGTACCTGGCCGCCCGATGAGCGTTGAGGGGAAAAGTGACTCAACGAACATAGCGAACGTGTTTGGAGAACACTTTCGTGGCAGGTCTCCATTGGGTCCTACGTAGGGAGGTGTCCGGTGGTAAGCCCGGCATGTGCCAGGGGTTTCCTTTTCCTTGGCAGAAGTTGAAAAGGTAATAGAGGGGATGAACAGAGGAAAGTCACCTGGGCGCGATGGGCTTAATATCGAACACTTAAGGTATGCGGGCGTGAACCTACCTAGAGTCCTGTCTATGTTCTTCTCGCTGTGTATAAGTTACTCCTATTTACCTCTAGATTTAATGAAAATAGTCGTGTCGTGCCCATATAGGAAGCCCGGATAGGAAGAACTACCGACCAATTTCCCTGGCAACGATTATTGCTAAGGTGCTGGATGGTATGCTGGATGTACGATTGCAACAGTATTTGAATTTTTATGATGCTCAATTTGGATTTAAAACTCAATTGTCAACCGAGAGTGCAATTGTTGCACTCAAGCATACTGTCCAGTACTACACGAATCGTAAAACACCAGTATGCGGCGGTTTTCTGGACTTCACCAGGGCCTTTGACCTAGTGTAATTTAAAGTGTTGTGGGGAAAGCTAGAGGACAGGTGTGTGCCAGAGGACTTAATTGAGATCTAAAAAAAATGAGATGCTCAAAGTTTGTCAAAAGCACGCGACAACACACGGGTTCACGTACAATGTGAAGAAATGTGAGTACATTGTATTTAAGGCCGCTGGTAAATGTCCAGAGAGTATCCCACCCATTATGCTGAATGGCATTATCTTGGATAGAGTAACATCTTTTAAATATTTGGGTCGCTATATGTCATCCGAGTCCAATATAATAATATATTTAGAATGCTGTTGAGACTCCCACGATTCTGTAGTGCCTCAGAAATGTTTTTGCAAGCGAGGACTGATGGGTTTCATGCCGTGCTCCGTAAAAAATGGCGTCACTTCTGAGGAGAATCCGTGGTAGTAACAATAGCATTGTGAACGCTGTGGCGGATAGACCGCACTCACATATAATAAGGACTTGATGAGGGGGACTATGCCTGTTCTGCATGGTGAAATATCTCAGTTGGACTACTCATGTGGCTGAAACCAGCCGCTCTATTAATATTGTTCTTCAACAGCTGAATCGTCTCAGAAATTTTCTACCTATTAAAACGAAGATTCTTTTGGTTCAAACCTTAGTTTTTCCAATTTTGGACTATGCAGATGTATGCTATCCGGACCTTAATCAAGATCTTCTAAATAAGCTAGATCGTCTAGTAAATAACTGCATCCGCTTCATATTTTGCCTCCGTAAGTATGATCACATATCGCGCAAAATAACATCCACAGACAACGTCAACAAACTTACAAAGCACCAAAGAAGCATTTCCATAGCCGAGCGCTGTCTCCAGAAACTCGAAGACCAGCAGCATCCAATAGTTGACAGAGAAGGACTTTAACAGCCCCGCCACGCCGACCGCCAGCGGGGTCGATACGATTATCACTTTCCTTCCATACCTGAAACCAGGATTACATCTCCTATAATACCCATATAACAAGATTAGAAGAGATAAAGAGATTATTTTATAATTGAGTTACATAGCTTTAATGAGTTTTGTTGTAAAATTGGAGTTGGAAATTGGTCTTAGGAACTTGCATGACCCGCCATGACGAGGACATTAAATTCAATTACAATTTATGATGCAAATGAAAATTTTATTAACCGAGCGAGCAAAGCGAGCGAGGGCTACAATTCAAGTTGGGGCGCAAAAACATTGTTTGTATGTATGTTTCTATGTAAGTTCCGCGATAACTCTCGAGCCGAGAGTCCGATTTCGATAAAATTCAAAGTGTCTATAGAAAACATGTATAGAATTTTTAAGTTCGTTTGGCATCAAAATCTGGGTAGTTATGCAGAATGCTCTACAGAGAGACATAGTTCTTATCAATGCATAATGCATATTCCCAGTACTGCCCACGCTATGTCGGACCACCGTGTTTTGCCGACATGGCATTTCGCCTGTGATTTGTAGATTTAAGTTAGTTTTAAGACAGTCTGTAATTAGCTCTCTTTCAATAAAGTTCTCTTATATAAACTTAAAAGTTCGTTTTTAAAAAGCTCCCTGTCCGTCGCCGTAATTTAAGTAGGTAGTTTTTGAGATATTGGCATTAATGTAAAAATAAATATTTATTGATAACTCCAAAGCTGTTAGTCCGTTTCGGCTGATAAACAGAATGTATCTAGGTAACGTACGTACGTATACGTATGGTATCAAAATAGCTTTAGTGATATTTAACCGACTTACAAAAAATAGAGGTTCCAATGTTTTTTCGTATTTGTTACATAATAACTAAGTTATTTCTGAACCGGTTGTTAAAAAAAAATAAGTTCGATAAGGCATGCCTTATGCTATAGCATATATGCATAGCATGCTATCAGTTTAGTCCAATAAATGTTTTAAATCAATAGGTTCAGTAGTTTAGTAATAAAATTAAAATAACTGTAAAACAATAATGTTATCTAAGTAAACTAATAATCTTTTTATAAATCACAAAAATAATGTTTTTCTGTCAATTACAATACTGGGGCCATGGTGAAGATATTTTAAAGTGGTATTAATCTACAAGGGTGGGAGTAGATATTTCCATTGATCTGACGGACTAGAAATAAACGATAACATAAGGTGCCTTTTAAATTATTATTATTTATATTACAGATTAGATTAATCTCTCAAATAAACACAGGTCATGAAGGATTCATACTATAGGGTCCCTAGGGAAACGAACTAAAACTTTTTATTTCAAGCGACTTCTAAAATCCGAAATGGAGGAGGTTCTCAATTCGAGTGGGAAAAAGCGTAACTCCATCATGTCTGAACTGATTTTTCTTTTCTGAAAGGATATACTTACTTTCAATGAAACCCCATACAAATTCCAAATCCCATAGAAACAAATAACTTTAATAAAATCGCAAAAAAACTATTTTAAAACGGTTTTTATCGCGTTTATTACTTATTTATTAACATCTAACGTTAAAATTAAAATCAAATTAAAATAGTTTAATTTAATGTATAACAAACGTGAAAACTTAAAGAATTGGATGACTGTTTGATAATGTTTATAGCATTAATTTCACCTATTGTGCTATACAGTTGTATTTTGTACAATAAAGTTTAAATAAATAAGTCATTAAATCGTAGAAAGTCTATGTAACTGGAATATGAGAGAATGATAATAAAGTCATCAAAATAAACTCAATTCAACATTTTTGATCCTTCATATTTTTAAAGTCACTTGCTTGATCTTAAAATATTTTTGTTTAGTGTTTTCTAAGGCTAATCGACCCCATATGCCCTGGTGTCAGTACTACGAAACCACCTCACGGCCATTAAAATTCTACTTTTGGGGTCAGTCTTACTTGGGTAAAATCCATGTAGCTTGAATTCCAATGATTAATCGATAATTTATACTCTGTTTGCCTTGGAATATTCTTCGTCCAAGCGTTTTTCCCAATCGCGTCCTTACGCTTCGGAACGTAAAGGTATGCTGTTAATAGTGTTCCTATATTTAACAGTACTGGCTATTCCAATGGAGCGACTGCCTTCTGATCTTTGGTTGGGGTGAACAGAAATACCTATGGCCAGAGGTGTTTTAGTGGCCAACACTGCCAGATTTTTCAGGATGCCTAAGAGCATTTGACACAGGATAACGATGAATCTCTTCCTGGTGTATGAAACTTTTGGGTTCAAATATGGCCCCAGTAAACGATTGGTAGGTTTATTGTTATGGCTAAACTTTAGATTTGTACGGTGTTACCGTACAAATCGTCAACTCAGCAGATTTGGAAAAAAATTTAGATATATTTGGCTTAACGAATCAGATCAAAATTTACAACAAATCGTTTGGAGAAACACCCCCAACGAACCTTTACAAACATATAAATTAGCAACAGTTACGTATGGCGCCAAACCTGCCCCTTTTCTCGCCATGATGACCTTGCGTCAGCTCGCACAAGACGAGAAGTCAAATTATCAAGATAGTGAAGCAATCAGTGTATTAGAGAGATCGTTCTATACTGACGATTTAATTTACGGATCACACTCTATAGATCAAGGGAAAAAATTACAAAAGGACTTGGTGAAATTGTTAAAAGCAGGCGGATTCAATTTAAGAAAATGGAGATCAAATTGTAAGGAATAATTGAAGGATGTCGAGCATGACAATAGCAATCAGCAAGGAATTGACTTCAACCAACCAGAGACATCGAAAACATTAGGACTCAGATGGAGCCCATGTGAAGATGCCTTTATTTTGCAATTTGAAATAGATACATCTACGGAACAGCAGTTAACAAAACGAGCTTTATTATCAGCAATTTCAAAATGTTTTGAAATTGCTGATTTGCTCTACTAGTTTCATCTTTTATCACTAAACTTAAAATCCTTTTCCAAAAAACTTGGCTCATGAACATTGGATGGGACGACACATTGCCCGAGTCAATAGAAAAGGAATGGCGGAAAATCACAGATGACATCAAAAATATAAAACCATTTATATTACAAAGATGGTTAAACACTCATCAAGGAGAATCAATAGAACTGCATGGCTTTTGCGATGCCTCAACAAAGGCCTATGCGTGTGTGATCTACTGTAAAACCAGCAATCAGGGCAAACCATCTATCAACATCGTAGCGGCTAAAGCAAAATTAGTACCTACCAGTAAAAAAGTGTCTCTACCTAGGCTAGAACTTTGTGGAGCATTATTGTTATCAACACTAATGGACAAAGTGGATGTGTCGTAAAAGCAGAAAGTTTTACTGTTTATTCTCATCACAAAGGTCGAAGTTCTTTCACAACGAAACCAGACATAATGAAATCAGAAATCGAACCCATAAATCACGTTTTGAATTTATCAATTCCCACTACCGAATTTCAAAATAATACCGATTCGAACAGTTCTTACTATTTACAACAAATACAAAAGCAAATCAAGATTATACAGCAGAACTCAAACCCATCAAGTAAAATATCATATCATGATGTACATCATTATACAGCATTCTACACCGTTCTTGGAGTAGTTATCATTGTTGCCCTGGCGTTCTGGTGGGGAAGAATCCGTAGGAGCAAGCAGCAACGACAGCAACCGAACAAACATCAGGCAGAACGGGGAGTATCAGCAGAGGATGGAGACATCGAAATGAGGACCCTGCCTCGGCGCCCCGCTCGCCCACGAGCGGCGCCCGAGGCCAGCACCAGCAGCGACCAATGTGTTAGTGATAGTGAAGTGCAATGTGTGTACAGTGAAATAACAAAAGATGTGTGTAAAGTGAATAAGTGTACGACGCCTATTGTTAGAAAGGCCGAATTCAAGTAGGGACATTAGCAACTAATTAAAGATCATTGTTACTTCACCATGTAAACATAAACATCCAATCACATCATCTTATCTATCATCCAGCATCTCTCAGCTGCGGCCGGGAGCATGTACGGTGTTACCGTACAAATCGTCAACTCAGCAATTTACGCTATATGCGCACATTACTTATGACCTAATCAGTACACGTACACTTGGCTAGCATCGTGCCACGCGTGTCCTTTTATCAGCAATTATCAATTAATATCAATCTATCAGATTATCATCAAATCATCATCCTTTTATCACTAGCAATTAATAGTTATCATCAGTGTTTTGTGAACCTATTGTATTGTGTGTTTTGGACAATATATCGGTTATCGGACTTAGTGGTTTCTATTACACTTCCCATAAGCATAGCAATCATTATCATCAAATGTATGTAGGGGTTACCCATAGCCCCTACAACTAGTTTTTCCTATATTCACAAATACAAATACTCTTTATTGCACCAAAACAAAAATTTTACACAACAAATATACAAGAAAATGAGGAACAAAGGCGGACTTATCGCTAGAGCGATCTCTTCCAGTCAAACATTAGGATGGAAGGAAAATTCATCTTTTAAGACTAAGCTACATGAAGACTGTAATCTATACGTAACAATTTCATGAAATTAAATGTCACTTTTACACATCGGTCATTTATTCCTCTTATTAAGTATCTGGTTGTTTGTGGAAAGATTATTCAAACAGCAAGAGAACAATAATATACCTTGATTCTAATATGATACATCAAGTTTATGGTCACTCATTACGTGCCTCTTAAACCATTATGTCCAGTCTCTCATATCACAATGACTTATGTATCATGATGACGAGCAAAAGGTTTCGCTAAATAATCTTTTTTCACAAAAAGCAAAAACAGACTTCCATTCGCTAACCGGGCATCTTATAGCTATTCTGAGTGCAAAAGGTTAACGCACATAATAGAGATACATCGCAACTGGGAAACACGCTTGGAAGAAGAGACCAAGGCAAACAGAGTCGTTTGACTGCTTAGGTAATAGATCGATTGACCATTGGAGTTAATCCCATACTACATGGATTTTACCCAAGTAAGACTGATCTAAAGGCCGTGAGGTAGTTTCGTAGAACTGAACCGACATGGCATGGGCATATGGGATCGATCGGCTGTAGGAAACTATTTTAAGACCAAGCAAAACGACTGTGTAAATGTGTTAGATTTACCTGAAGATGCTAAAGGAAAATGCTAGAATGAACAACGAAAGGAGATAGTCGTATAATGAACTGTCGTGGACTATAATCTGTTGTATGTAAATTTGATCTTACCTGTCGGATATAAATCCTGAGAGCAGAAAAGAGAAAACTAGCCCCAGGTTATGGACAGTTCCAATCAGGGTCCTTTTCCACGGCTCGCAGCCCAGATTGAACTGAAATCAAAAGAAAATAGACTGAATAATGTTTACAAAATCCAGTATCAATTGAGATGTGATCCAGAGCAACTCGTAGATTTACTTAGTCCAACTGCGTTTTAGTCTTCCGACGACTATCTTAAAGATATTAACCCAAAATAAAAAGTAGCAAGTACAGAGTAGTGTTAGGACTTAGTTTTTTTTAACTTAGGTCCCACTGCTGGGCAAAGGTCTACCTCACCTCCCTTCTTCTTCGTCCGAGCGTGTTTTCCTACTTGCGTCCTCTGCTTACGCTTCAGAGCCTAGGGTTCGCTGTAAGTTATGGTCATAGATTTGGCGTCAATAGTTATTCTTCTTCGCAGCGAGTCGACTCAGGTTATTACAATAGAGCGACTGCCGTCTGATCTCCGTAACCCTTTCTACAGGGAAACTAGACCAACAGGAACATGACCCAAGGTGTGTTAGTGGCCAACACTGTCAGATTTTTGAGGCTGCCTAATAGCATCTGACTAATTTCAGTAGAGTCATGTCCTACACGGGGAAATTGGTGGATGACGGGATCTTTTTGGTATGGTTGTCCTGTGAAGGATCATCACGAAATTCAAATGTCGGACGCTCCATTACGAGTATAATATCAAGTATCTCCTAATCTTGGACCTTAAGTAAGATCAAGTAACGGAGATGATACTCTCCGATGGAGTGGTTTGGTTTTGAAAGTCAAAATATCGAATTTTCATTCGTCAATGTATAATGCTCCCGGAAAAATATGTTCTTTGTGAAATGTGGCAAATGACTACAGCGATTAAGTGATAATTTATATGTTGGTAGAGTAATTGTACATCCGCCGGTTAACGACAAACAGTTGTATGGTATCCGTGAACTTGAACTGTGTCATGACAGACGCAGTATGACCATGTCGGGTTACCAACCTTCTAATAGTTTATAACACTAGGTAGGCTTATTTACGCCTAAAAATAATTAGTTACTGTAGCTTATTGACGCTCTATAAAACAAAAATATCAAGGCGCTTTTCCGGAGATATAAAATGGGGCAGAAGAACAGCTATTATTTATGTGAGCAAATGAAAAATCTTTCGAAAACGGTCTATCTATTTCCGTGAGTAGACGGAAGAAATTAGTTTTTAGAATAGGCTACTTGACTGTATTTATACTTGGACAAGATTTTTATACGGAACAATAACTACGCTAAAAACTAGCAGATTCCGAAAACAACACCAAAATTCGTCGATAATTAAAGTAGTAATTAGCATTCAGAATTTTCTCATAAATGAGAGTGGGAGCGTGGTGGGGACATCTTGCTATCTCTTTTCTACGCACGAAACCAAATGGCAGTGACGTCACATCACACACAGTGCATCCTTTTCTTGTTTTTAGGCAGTTTTCCCTTCCATTAAATTTAAAAGCCTTATAACTTATTTATTTTTGCACGGATTAAAAAATATCTTTCCGGTTTCAGTTTCTGGTACTGATATTTTTCATATGAATAATAAAAAAAAATTGAGTAGAATAGCCTATTCCTGACGTGCAGAAAGTTTGATGTGCTCAGGCCTATACTTATGAATCTGCTTTGCCAATTCTGAGATAAGTACATAAAATGGCAATACATAAATAATATATATGATGAACTAAGTACCGACCTGAGCTACCGACATTCGATTGATGACAATAAAATCTCAGACGCATACCTAGTTTTACCTGCACAATTTATATTTACTTGGAATCGATACCCAGAAGAATTCAATCTCAGAAAGTGAGTGAGAATAGTGCAGGACTATTGTTCAACCTCGATACTTCTCGCTATTATCTATGTTCAGCGAATTGTGGTCAACGTTGCATCCCACGTGGTAGTCATTAGGGGAATCGGCCTGTCATCGTTACAAAGGCTGTTTACACAACAGCCTCTTGTCTAAGTACATACAAGTTAAACATGTTTCCAACGTCAAATCAAATGCATCGCGTTCCTAGTATCCAAAATTTCCGGTCTTTCATATACATATAGTACTTCCTCAATAACCACCTGTGGTAAATACTAACAATAGAAAGAACTAATATGGAATTATTATGCTGACGCTGAATTATGAATTTAATATACTGACGCTAACATTAACAGTTTAGGCAATTAATTGAGGTTAAAATCCCAATAAATTTCAATTAAAAAATTCAGAATAAATTCAGTGTTTAAATGTTTCTTCTTTCACTTCATCAAACGTTTTCTCTTATTTTATTTTTTACTAGTTGCGTCCTCAGCTACATATTCGGCTTTTCAACACGATCTTTTTTATTTTTACAACATTTACACGATGTCAAGATGATTTACGCAAATGTCAAGCAAGCAATTTTTGTACAATTTTGCCTTGTAAGCCACACTGCAGTGGTGGAGATATATGTTCAAACATTGCATCCCCAACGGTAGATTGGGGTTGCTCTAAAACCGCGGCCAGTCCATTTTAGGGATTGTTGGAGTTAACACGAATACGAAACTCCGGATCGTATGAAAAAAGTAGGTTACAGATTAGTAAACATGGAAGTCGAAATGATAATTACGCACTAATAAGTGAGCAGATAGTACGGTCTGTGTCCTCGATGTAGGTATCATCATTGTAGACATCTAGTACTACTGGTACAAGACAATGTGAGTAATTACTTTTATGAAGTATTTTAAAATGAAAACTGCTAGTAAAATAATACAGTTAGCACAATGAGTGAACGCAGTAAATGCTTAGTTACATCAATTTCACTACACGTGTTTAAACACGACGGTATAAAGTAGCCACATAATGACCGTTTTCTGTTCGTATGAGGTTGTAAGTTGTATATCAATTTGAAGGAAATTTTGATTGAAATTAATAAACAGTACAACGATAAACAATGAAGATATAGATGTTTTTAGCCTTGTCGCCGCACATTTAAGTGTTGATGAGTCAATTGATAGTGTAAGTCCATGAGCCCTTTTTAAAAAAAAGTATACTCATGCAAGACCAGTGAGTCGAACTATTTTCATCAACCACATCGATTTTGAGTTAAGAAATACGACACCCAGGAGCCCTGGTGTCGTTAGATATTTTCAAGTTTTTTGAACAGGGGAATCGTTGTAACAAGGTCTGTGGATTATTTGTTAAATAAAATAAAATAATAAAAAATAATTCCGAAAGTTACATATGAAATACAATAAATTACGCCTAAAGGGTCGGCTAAAAGAAATTGTTTTTTCGATAATGCCGCCTTTGCACATCAATAAATTCCAAGTGAATCTATTATAATATACTTTCCTGATGCAATGAAGATTATATTATAAACAAAACTTAAATTCAAAAGGTTTTTAGGTGAGAGTGAGAGCATACGAACCTCAGCGACGATGCTATTGTAGTTTTCATAGACGACCTCATCACATGCGATGGTGGTATTCGAAGCGAAGCGATGTGGCAAGCAATGATCGCTATAGAACAGCGAAGTCAAATTTTCTTGAATGGTGTTATTCAGAAGAGGGAGAGGCTCTGGTCTTTGGCAGGTTCCGGAATCGTTTAAGACGAGGCTTGTCCAGCTGGCGTCGAAGCGGGAGTCGATGGCGTCACACTCGGGGACGACGCATCTGCAATTTGTTTACTTAGAAAATAGTTACGAATAATTCTGATCTGACCACAGAAATAAGATTATGTAGAAATGGGCGTTACCTGCGTGCCACAGTGTCTTATCTTATTTCTGTGCTTCTGACAGATCAAGTAGGACCGTGGTCCATGGCTATTAGGGAAAAAAATACCAGGAGTCAGGGTCGCACTGCAGGCTCTTTATAATATGGTGCTTGTGAGAATGTGTGATTGGAGACATTCAATAATTCGTATAAAACATTGTACGGGACACTTTCTTATTCAACATTAATCAAACAGAAAAAAGATAAGCACCTCAGTTCAAAAAGGTGAATAAAACTATTTATTAACCCTCGACGCAAGAAGAGATGTGTTATATGTTTGGCACCTGTGTCTGTTTGACTGTCTGTCTTTGTCATCGTAGCTCTCAAATGGATCGACGGATTTTGAAAAACGTTTTACGTAAAAGCAAATTTCCTTGATATATTTCTTAGCTAGTAGTTGAGTGTGTGTGTTTTAATATTCAAAACCACAAACCTATATGGCACTTCCGAGGCAGTGAAGACGAAGTTAAAGTTGCACATGGCCAGGAAGGAATCCCGGAAGGCCAGGAGGAACAGCAACAGCACCTGGTACTTTCCGAAGCTGCCCAGCTCGCTTAGAATGCCGTCAAGGTTGAAGCCCTCGTTTGTTGCCATGTCCTCCTTCTGAAAATGCTCAATTTGATTAATCATCCTTCATTATTATTTATTCCTAAGGAAGAGATTCCTTCAGCGATAAGTCCGGGCCGCCTTTGTGCCTGACTGTTTTTGTTGATATGTTCCTGTAATGATTTTCTTTTTTTGGTGCATTAAAGAGTATTGTATTATTACGATATTTCCATTACAGGACAGAAAACCTGGAGATCCTTGTTTATTTAGACGATGGGCTAGCAACTTGTCACTATTTTTCAACGTGTTGTCGCTCGATAGTCGACTATTGATTGCGTTTCGGTAGACTATCGATAGTTTGAGAAAAAAAACAATAGTATCGATAGCTGATTTTGTGCAACAATATTGATTAAGAACAATACTATCGATAGCATCGAACTTTGAAATATTGTATAAACTATCGATAATGATAGTGCTGATGATCGATTGTGCAAAACTAGCGATACCTAGTTTGGCAACACTATTTTGAACTCCTACTTAATAATAGCCTACTATTTTGCTTTAAATGTCATCAAATCCTTAGCTCTGTCTAACCCTGCATTTGCTAAAATCGTATGGATAAAACTAAAACTGTAACTAATTCTAGAACCATCCATGACCGTTGATTCTAAATCGTATTGTATGAAAATCACACGATATTAATGACGCAAAAAATATTAATAATAAGCACTTTATTCAGATTCACTCATTCACATGTAAAATCAAAATATTCTCGCCTCATGAGAAACAGAAATCTTCAATATTTGTATGATATGTCTGATTGTACTGCACTCACAATCAAACTCTACATTCCCTTGTGAATGTTCATTTTCTCAAAGTCCTACCCTACCAAATTTAAAAGCGTAAATGATGCATTAAATAATGTTTGTTCGTTAATTCTCCACGTTTTTAGGTAGGAACATACGTATTTGAAAATACTGAGAAAGTCATAGGGTACCTTTTTCATCCCAGAAATAGGGGGGAACATTCTGGTTATCAAAGATTCGTTACGAACGTGGACTAAAGGGATTTGAGTAGCTTAGCGAACACTAGTTTTGCATAAGTGAAAATTCTCACCTTATCTTTAATTTTCTTCGACATCGCGGCGTCTGCACCGGGTTACTGAAACCAACAAATACAAATATACCTTAAAATTTAGATTCTAAACTCAACAACTTTCAAAGATTTTTAGCTGTAATTTAAGTATAAAAAAAAAGTCATTAGACGAATTTCGATGCCTCCAACGCCTAAAAGAAATACATAACAAATGCACTAAAAAGCCATGGGAACTGGTGACTGGCGAGACGAAATGAAGAGTAGTAACGATTAGTGCACTGAAACAAATGCATGTATGTATTTCATTTAGTCGCCGGTGCGCTACACTAGGTTTTTCTTTCAGAGGGAGAATTGTTAAATCTGTTCTGGTGTGGATTTGTATAAGCGACCCTTTAATAGATTTAAAAACACTATTTTTTTGTTACAATGCTTAACGTAATCATTAACGTCACTTGTTGCTGCTGTATAGCTTCTAGAACAGAGGATTTTGAATTCACTTGATTCAGATGATTCGAAATACAAAATGATTTTAAATGAAAATGTGGTGAAGGATGGTGATATGAAAAAGTATGAAGAAATGATGCAAGCCATATCAAACAACATCGAAACTGAACATGAAAAAAGTTACTTTTTAAATGAGCCATATGCAAACATATTGGTCTAAATCACAACACTCTTTTCAGCTTCGCCGTAGTCGAGACAAAAATCTTATTACTTATCGTATTATTTAGGGCAAGAGGTCATCACCAGGACATTCCCGGGTCCCTATTGTTCGTCGGCGTGTCTTTGTGACTCTCCTGCTTGTGATGCAAGCCGACACTTGTCTGGACGTGCTGTGACATTACGGCTTTTAGGATACTTCTTCGAAACCCGATATTTCGCGCCTACATTTGCATATGCATGCATTCCATTCAATTGTTCAAGTAAATCAGAAATTCATACGGTTGTATAAGGATAAATTTAAATTATTTGCTGAGTAAAATTACTGTGTATCTAATATTACTCTCCACGTGTTCGGAGCCGATACACTAATGTTCTTCGTTTCGCTACTAAGCGGTGAGCCACTCGTCTGTTACTTACTTACTTCTGGAAAACTCAATGCCTTAATCACACGACAGTCTGAGGTCAGATTCTGGTTGTAATTAATTTTACTTTGTAATCCATTCAATAAAATCGAGTGAGTTAGTGAGATTTTTTTTCTACGACACCACACCTGAGTAATCCTTGACATAGTCAAAATCATAGAATCCAATGATTGTCTTTCAACTCACCGGAGAGTTGAGACCTGGTTTGGAAGAGTATTGAAATATCTGATAATGATGCCCTCACTTCACTACTTCAGTATTGACCGCCTGACGCATCATTTACCGCGAAATGTCATTGTTATTTGCATTTTCTCTACAAATTTTGTTTAGGAACGTTGTTCCCCTATTCGAGATACTCTGAATCCGATTTACTTTAGAACTTATACTTTCATATCGGTTCAGAAATGTCGGAGTTAAGCTGTAATAAATGCTGAATTGAGAATCATCTCTTTTTTGGAGTTTAGCAATCGATTGAAAACTCTATTTATTTTGACTTGAGTTTGCACCAGCTACTAGCAGTTAATAGCTAAAATTGGGGGTAAGTGAGTGTGAAATCGCTTTAAATTATTTTCAGTGGATAATTTATGGACTATTATAATAATGACATTGCTAAACTCATGGCTATAACATAACACTCAAATAAAAAAAAAAAAAAACTTTTTATAAATACTTACTCAGAGTCGTTAACGACTCATGAGTGCGGCTGTTAGTACGATAATAGCCATTGTGGCATAAATGGACGCTAGAGTCCTATTCTGAAAGATCTGGGATTCATCCCTGAGAGAGAGATTTTAAAAATAAGAACGATGAATTTGATTTCATAAAATAAATTTCATAATTCCAGTACGATAAACTTTCCCAGGCTACTGCTGAAGCCACACAATTGTCATATAATCTTGAATTTTAATATTTAGATTTTATTTTATTATTAAGTAGGTTTTTCTTAACTACCTGTTAATAAAGAAATATCTAATGTTTGGTTCATGTTTCCCATAATATCTTCTTCGATAATAATATTAATATTAGAAATAGTCCCTACACCTGCCAAGACCTGTTCATGGACATGTCATCTATTGGTATAGCCGAGGACGGGTGGCAGGAGCACCACATGACATCAACTTCTCCAAAGGGCCTCTACGCGTTGGATCAATATCCCCGCGCAAGCGTCTCAAAGGGGCAACTCGTGATCATCCCAAGCGGAGATACGTATAATAATATTACATTAACATTAGTATTATGAGACGAAGGAAAAATGTTATAGTCAGACATAAGGCATTATTAGATAAAGGCATCTTTAGTCGATATAGATACCTATTTGTTTTGGTAACATAAAAAAACATCGTCATCTCACTAGTTTTCAGTTGAACATTGTAATATTAGAATTAATTTTACTTTCAGAAATAAATATATTAATAATAGCTAGAAATGTATAAAATTTGTTACAAATATTAAAGAAAGCTGATTAAGTAATTCCTACAATAATTTAAATATTTATTCATACCAAAAATAAAACACTCCAAATCCAAAAAAAACAAGCGCTTCACAAAAAACACAACTACCAAATAATATTTAAATGAAAAAAATTATAAATAAATATGTCAATGATGGTAGCCAGAGAGTGCTTGCGCGGCCGAGGGCGGACTTACTAAAGCCTTCGTAACGGTAGAGTATCAGCACGTAACATATTATATCATGCATTAGTTACACAATTTGTATGGGCATTGTGATTTGTATATGCATCATACATTAACGGCGAACCCACGAGAAAATCTAGACGACTGCAAAAATTTCGATATGTAAGTAAAAAGAAGAATTTTGCACTGTTTTACCCAAAGTCATCGAAAATGTTGTGTGACGTTGAAGAGTTTTTCCATTGAGACAAATTAGAATTCGAATACCTAGCTTTAAGCGAGAGAGCTGGGTTCCGAACAAGCCTGACACCTGGGTGTACATGGTCGATTGACAATGTAACCTACACGAAATGATGATGATGAGCTTATCATAGGAACTGATATATCCCGTCAGCTTAAAGATAGATACTAGAAATTTTCACACATTGTGTTTCTCTATTATCACAATTAAATCATTATCATCATTTCAGCCGCAGTCAGTCCAGTGCTGGACATAGGACATTGCACAAAAAACAACTTTGGATAACCACCGAGTTATCTGAAAAGGTCCTGCTTCCAACTGGTCATTATGAAAATCATTAGGAGAGGCCTAAATGATGAAATGTTAAAAGTAAGGCAATATCGACAAAAGCTATTACTCTACTATCAATAACGGTACGGAACAGTAAATATCCGAATTCAACTCACGCAAGATCGGTGTATTGCTTATAAGTAGGTGTAGGTAGTTATGACTTATAACATGTATTTTATTTTGAATTCCATGTAAGTGAGTTAGCGCCATGGCTTTACGCCGAATTGGCTTCGCTTCACCTGGTCATTCATCAGAAAACGAAAATATTTGAATTTGAAAATATTAGTCATGCTTCCATGGCACGCAATAGATTGAGTCATTCGATAATTTTTATGGTATTTGATTAAATATTGCGCGATGTACCTACACTAATAAAATATGCTGAATAGTTTGTTTGTTTGAATGCCTATTACTCTGTAACTACATAGAGACGGATCAATAAATAACTTTTTCTTACAATCTGATGCTTGGGAAAGCTTTTGTCACATTTACGAAACATATGATTAATTGTAACAATATGATACAAAATAAATATACATAATAAATACTAGCTTTTTTCCGCAGCTCCGCCTGCGTCAAAAAGGAGCCTATGTTTGACCCCGGGTTTTCACTATATTCATACAAAATTTCATCAAAATCCGTTCAGCGGTTTGGTCATGAAAGCGTAACAGATAGACTTTCGGATTTATAATATACTAGCTGTTTCCCGCAGCTCCACCTGCGGTATATAGCCTATGTTACTCAGGGTGAATGTAGCTTTCCAATGGTGAAAGAATTTTTGAAATCGGCACAGTAGTTTTTGAGTTTATTCATTACAAACATACACACAAAAATACAAATATTTCCTCTTTATAATATTAGTGTAGAAGTGTAGATAATATTAGTATGTATGTATGGATTAGTCAACGTTATTTACTGAACCTTGTGGCCATTAATTAAGTATTTAATACAAAAGACAATTTACTCATATAAACTTTCAATTGTTAAAATTTACATAAACATGCTTCGTTAAATCATTATTAACTATTAACTGAACGTCTGTGTTGATCCAATAGTTAGTCTGAAACGTGTATGTCATCCAAACGACTTCAATTTCCAACATACGAAGAACAATACACACGCCAATGACGGAAAATATAATTTTTATTTCTATTTTTAGAGATAAAAAGAGGGCGTATCGAAAATTTAATAAATCTAAGGTTATGGCTAAAGATGTGACGTAATGGCCGCAGTTTAGTGGTCCTCAAATCTACTAATTTGTAGAACTTAAGTGCTATATTTGCAAAGTATAACTCACGCAAAACCAGTAAGGACCGTTCAAACTGACGCAAATTTCGCGCGACTCTCAGGAAGCCCATAGAAATAGGAACATATAAAAGTGTCATTAGCAGGCCAGTTAACTTTGGCATACGCTACGGTACTTCTACCGATTCTTATTTCTGTGGGCGTCCCGCCAGTCGCGCAGGATTCGCGTCAGTTTGAACGGTCCTTAAGTTATTTTTTTTCTAATGAATGAATGAATTTGAATTTTTATTTTTTTAATAAGGTACTTTTTTTCTTTTGTAAAGTAACTTCAAGTCAGAAAAGAGCAAGTAAACATGACGACAATCATATCACGTTGTACTTTATCATCGCAGGGGATCGTGCTCAGTGAAATACCATTCCATAGCTAATCAACTATAGAACATTGGCATTATGGTATATTGCTATTGAAGTTAGACCAATAATACTTGTTAACGCACTAGGCATTTGAGCTACTTTATCATTGACAATGTGTATTGTCGGACTACTTACAACAACATGTTTGTATTTCCTAGTTTGAGGCAGCTGTGCCGAACATAGGTATAAATCATCAGCCAGTGAAAATTAAATTCAAATACAAATTATTGCTTCCATTTGAATGTCTAAACCTGACAGCTCCATTTTCAAGCGACTTCTGAAAAGGAGAAGGTTTTGGTTCAAAACCAATTTTAAAAATTATTTCTTGTTTGATAGGATAAAGGGTTTTTCAACAAGAACTTAGTTTTTAAATTGGGACAACACCAACAGTATGACAGTTTTGACATTTAGTTTTTGACATATTCGTAGTAGATGCTTTGGCAACTGTTACAATGAATTCAATTTCGCGCGAAAATCGCATAAAAATAATTAAAATCCACTATGAAAATGGTGGTTCTGTTTCACATTTCGTAAAATTCGTGATATTTTACAAGACAACTTAATCGCCCTTCTGAGACCGCTATTATGAATTTAGTCGCTAAATTTGAGTCGACAGGCTCGGTACAAAATGTGCCAACACCAACGCGTGTTCGATCGGGTCGTTCAACTGAAAACATCGCAGCCGTGAGCCACAGAGTTGAAGAAGATCAAAATTTGTCTATTCCTCGTTGTTCTCAACAATTGGGGTTATCCAAAACCACCACATGGCGATTTGGCTTTGAAGCCTTACAAGGTTCAACTGGTACAGGAATTGAAGCCAACCAACCATTCACATCGCCGTAAATTTGCTCAATTCATTCAGAAACAACCCGCTGGTTTCTCTAAAAAAACATTTTTTCAGACGAAGCCCATTTTCACTTGTCAGGGTACGTCAACAAGTAAAATTGCCGCATTTGGGCTTCTGAAAATCCAAGAGCAATTATTGAGAAGCCTTTGCATGCTCAACGTGTCACTGTATGGTGCGCTATGTGGTCTGGAAGCGTGATGAAGCCGTTATTTTTCGAAGATGAGGCTGGAAATGCGGTGCGGTTTCATAGTGGATTTTAATTATTATATAATGCGATTTTCGCGCGACATTAAATTCATTGTAACAATTGCCAAAGCATCTACTACGAATATGCCAAAAAACTAAATGTCAAAACTGTCATGCTGTTGGTGTTGCCCCAATTGAAAAACAAAGTTCTTGTTGAAAACCCCGTTAGTTTCTCGTAATTTTATCAACACTTGTGCAGTAGCAGTAGCACGAATTAATAATACCTACTAAAGATGGACTACAGTTCTAATCATAGAATATAAATAAAGTAAACACCCGCGTTTGTCCCTATTATTAATCGTATGTATCAGTTGTAGTAGATTACAATGGATATAATGGATACCATGTTGTCGCGTACAGTACGCTTCAAACGGAATTTCCTCCATCGTACACTGCGATTATGGAATGATTATGTATGAGTCGACTCGCAAAGAAGAAGATTATGGAATGAACTCTCCGCCATGGTTTTCCCTAGTGACTATAACATGGGAGCGGTCAAAAAGGGCGTGAAAAAAATCCTTCAGGGTCGGCAACGCGCTCGTGCCATTTCCGGTGTTGCAGGCGTTCATAGGCTACGGTAACCACTTACCATCAGGTGGACCGTACGCCTGTTTGCTTACTTAGTTATATAAAAAAAAATATTGACCTAAACTACGCTACTGCAAATTTCCCCCTTTTTTCTCTCATTTTAGGAAATAAGTAATTAATTGGCAATATTATATTATTATTTTAAATTATGTCTGCTGTATCGCATTGGGTGTGTACCTGTAAGGATATTGCATGTATGAATATGAAATAATTAAAAACATAAATAATTTTTCCCCCGATAAATTTAATAAATCAAAGAACATGTGTGTCAAGTTTCGTAAAGATCCGTTCATAAATAACCCTACAGCAAACTTTTCCCCTTTTTGGCTTCATTTTTCCCCCAATCAAAAAAGCTCGTGATAAAAAAAACAATCAAGGAACACATGAGCCAAGTTTCGTAAAAATCCATTCAGAAATGTGACCTCTAGCCCGGAACATACATTTTCCGATGCAAAAGCAAAAAAGTCGAAGTAGAGACGCTTCGCTCGCTCGGTCAATAATTTTATTTTACTGTTCGTTCCGCGTGAGTAATATGCATAGGTATACCAAACTTTGAGAAAAACTTAGGACAAACAGACGGACACACAAGACGAAACTATAAAGGGTTGCTTGTGTTTACTACGGAACCCTAAAAAACGAAATGGCGGATTTTTTGGGTTTTTCGTTTCCAAATTATACAAAGGCAGTCGGGTGTTTTAGTTTTTTAAATTATCGTTAACTTGTTTGTATTGTTTTTTTTGTCGTAGTTATCAAATTGAATCCGGTAAACAGATGGAAGTGGTTTTATTTTTCGGGCATAAAAATAAAAATATATAATTAATAGTACTGAAAAGTGTGTTAATTTACCACAAAAGCGTTGACCATTGTATTAACTAGGATTATCAATATTGACATGACCTGTGACCTTAGATAGCGACCCGGCTGAGTCTGGTCGAGCCAGTGACCTATAAACAAAGCAAATAAAAATCTAAATCAACCTTATCTCACAATGAGATATTTTCAATTAATTTCCAAACTAGTTTAGACCTTGTGTCAGTTTTTAGGATCGTACACAAAATGTTATTACGTCATTTCTAGGCGGTTTAGGTCTTTCTAATGCTGTCTCTGAGGTCCTGTGGTTAAAAGGCGTTCGCTTTAAGACCTCAGCTGCGTGCCACAGTTAAGCCTCCCTATATTAAATTAAAACTCGACAGGATAACTGACCCACACATAGCTTACCTACCTAATCTTATTTCTGTGCATGTATCTAACATAAGATTGACGTAGATAGCACGAGCAAAACACGTAGGTAAGTATTATTTAAAACAACTTTTACATAAAAAAACAATGCATTTTATTGCAACAAACGGACTTTATTACCTACATACTGAGCAATAGATCAGAAAATATTATTTAAATTACGTAAATAAGCTTATTGTGGTCTCGAAAGGAGAAAACAAAGTACAATTTAAGAATTAAATGACGTTTTATAGGTGCATTGTTTGAGCGTTTGAGTGATATCGCGATAAATTGATTGATTTATGATTTGGTCGCCATAGAAAATTGCTGTTTTGATTAAATTCCTAGTTTTTTTATTGACACTTCTTGCATTATAAAATAATGAATTTATTATACTTTCTTGAATAATTTAAAGAGGTACATACTTACCTACAGATTTGACATTATTTTTCACAGTATAATATTAATGATCGTCAACTCTATTTGTCGGAGAATAACACGACTACTATCTTCTTTTTCTCTCTTTCTTCTTTAATATACTGAACTAGCGCTGGACTGTCGACTCGGAGGTCTACTCTCTGAGTCTACCTCCAGAACTTGTTTATGCTGTTGTCTACCACTGCAGGAAAGGCTAGGTTCCAGAGTCAATGGATTGCAGAACTCTGTTCTACGCGAGTCATCCAGACAGGAGCAGGAGAAGAGCTGACTTCGCCGTGTGTCTATCTCTGTAAGTGTACTTAGAAATGCGAATTTGTAGGCCAATAAAATGTTTAACTGTCTATAAAGTAACGCAGCCAGCGTAATGGGTTTGGCCCGCAGATAAAGTTCGAGGTGGTATATATTGGGACTGAAAATGTAATATGACTTTTTTGTTTTATTATACAGTTTCTCATTTATTCACCCGCACTTATCTTCTACACTTATTTTATCTGTACGGTCGTTTGACCCTTACCACAGATGATAAATTACACCATTGGTCTCTGGCAAACTCTCAATGGCAACCGTTGATATTGATTAAGTGACCACGTTATAAAATACTATTTATGAATATAAGTGCTCTTCTTTTAGATCTCAACCGCAAATTCTTATTGTTATCTTCAATGGTCAGTTTATATCTTCGACTTCAATAATTTCTCTAAATTACGAGTGTTCGTTTCTCAAACTATCAAGAACTTATCATGCGGACTACAAATTGCGATGTCGGCTGTCAACTAACCTGTCATACATACTTTTCAAGGGATGCTTCTTCTTATTATTGTTTAACCACCGATAAAAAAGAGGGGTGTCATCAGTTTGACGTATGGAGGTCGCCTCATAGCGTGTAAACGGGTAAGCCAATTTCGTTACGTTTTTTTATTGAGCTTATTTGACCGAGATTGTTCTTAGCTATAGTTTATGGAGTACTAGCTATTTCCCGCAGCTCCGATTACGTTAAAAAGTAGCCTATGTTTAACCTCGGGTCTGCGGCTATATTCATACCAAATTTTATCAAAATCCGTTCAGCGGTTTGGCCGTGAAAGCGTAACAGACATACAGACAGACTTTTGCATTTATAATATTAGAACGGAAGTATGGATTTGGAAGTATGGATTCAGCGATGGGAAGGAGTCCCGTACGTCTGTTCGAATTTCACTTGGCTGGATCACTTGTGGCCGAATGAACGCTTGATTTTTATTATTCGTCAACAAAACTTAAAATCGAGTCACGATTGGCCGAATGAACGTACGATAATTAACTATATGACCTACTAGCGGTTTCCCGCAGCTTTGCCTGCGTTAAAAAGTAGCCTATGTTTGACCTCGGGTCTTCAACTATATTCATACCAAATTTAATCAAAATCGGTTCTGCGGTTTGGCCGTGAAAGCGTAACAAACAGACAGACAGACTTTCGCATTTATAATATTAGTATGGATGAGTTTATGAAGTTAGGTTCAGCCTTTGGAAGATATTTAGTTTGATACAACAGTATTTCACAAACTTCTAGAGAGCCTTTTTTAGATTGGTTATGAAATTATGAAGTGTGCCCTTCTTAGTACTCCCAAGACTCCCAACTAGGTTTCATGAAATTTCAGGAACAATGAAACAAATATAAAAACTTACTTTTGATAATGATATTAGATATTCAGCAAATTTTCAACCCTATTACAAACATCGTAATCTCTTACAAACAATATCGTTATTCAATGCAACTATCTCTACATTACTAATTAGTTAAAGTCACTCGTACGAGACATGTTTAGTATAAAAATATTGACTAGTAGTATAATAAGCGATCTATTTCTTTAGTAAATCTATGTCTTCTTCTTTCAAGCGTGTTTTTCCTAGTTGCGTCCGCAGCTCACACTTCGGAGCCTAGGGTACGCCGTAAGTCCTAGACTTGGCGGCACTGATAATTGTAATGAAGCTACTGCAATTTGACCTTCAAAACCATTTTTACAGGGAAACCAGACCAACAGGAATATGACCCGAGGTGTGTTAGTGTAGTCAACACTGCCAGATTTCTTTCAGGCTGCCTGAAGGCATCTGAAACGCAATGTAAGGCTTTACGACTGCCATCTATCGATAACAACCGGGATCAACGACTAAACAGAACTTCCGAGGTACGGAGGAGTTCGAGGTGGAAAATTAAGCTAAATGTCGCCCAATCCCATACGGGACGCGCCTCGCCGTCGCTTGAAACGTATTTTAAACAAGTATTCTGTACTCTTTGAAACAGTTGTTGAATTCGTTAATTTAAAAGAAATCTTAAAGTTGTCTACTAATATTTCCGGAGTTTCATCAACACATGTGAAGAAAGACTATTTAGTTGACGATACACATCTAAATTGAATTGGAAAGACGTTTAGCAGAGCGGCAATAATTGCTGACAAGATTGTCGTTACGACAATTGTCGCAACAAAGGAAAGTGAGGAAAATAAGGTGACATAAATGTGCAGGATATTCTTAGCCCGGTGAGTTGGCAAGCCGGATGGTTTGTTTGTTTAAGTTGTTGCAAGAATATTCTTTGTTTTAAAGTTGACGCCTATTAATAATTATCGCCTGTCATCATCCTTTTTAGGGGTATTTGAAAGAAATGATAGGAAAATGAAGCTTCTGTTAATTAGTCACATTTTAAAATATTCTTGGAAAAAAGCTTGTCCCATTTTAGGACAACACTTACATCAGGTCGATTCTACTATTAACAATTAAGTGGTTATACTGAGTTAGAAATTGTAGGATGTATGCTATCTTATATTTTCGCTATTGTCAGGTATACATAGATTAACATAAATGCGAAGTACTGACATGAAGGCTGTAAAGTGATTAAAATGTTTGGTGTAAAATAATTAACGAATAAACCCAATGAAACCGTTTAATTGTAGAGTCTCTATAGAAATTTAATATTTAAACTAATCAGTTCAAGATTTTTTTCACACACTTCCTTACTTTTTTAGTTAGGTTTCAAGAGTATGTCGCCGTTGAAGGTTTTGACCAATCTCCGTTTAATTTAACGGTGACTGCTATCTCGACATAAAGCGATCGTTATGTGCTCGCCACACGTGACCGCAGTTATATCAAAAAATAATTACACAACTGCCACATAAGAATTTATTATTGCTTTGTCAAAAAGAAGCAACATTACGAGATTTTTTTATTTCTTTGTAGAATTAACTATTTAATTATTAGTATTTAGACCATCACGTGGCCACGTTTCCAGTGCTCTATCGTTAGCCTCCAAGTCGTCGAATGAGCAGTTGACGGTATTAATTAGGTGGGCCATAGACCGAACATCCTCCCCCTCTGAACACTTGGTCCGATATCTTAATCCGACATCCCCGCAGTCACATTGGCTATGAGGTACTCGAAAAAACCGCTCTCACAAATGATATTATAAAAAACTATATCATTGGCCCATGCAACCAACTATTTTTTTTTATACAATTAAGTAGGCTAATAGGCATACGGCCCACCTGATGGTAAGTGGTCACCGTAGCCCATGAACGCCCGCAACACCAGGGGCATCACGTGCGTATTGCCGACCCTTGAGAAATCCTTTAACGCCCTTATTGAAAGACCCCAGGTTGCTAGGCCGGCTCGCTTTACAGCGATCTTAGTTATGCTGTATTCTTTAGTATAAGCCAAAATTAAGGATTTCCATTTATTCAATAAATATTTAGGGACTGCATAATTGGCATATTATAAGGATTTAAATCCTAGTTACGCCTTTGACCCTAGTGTTAATGAACTATTATCAATTGTGCGCCGGCGTACTGTCACATGATACTGAATAGTAAATAATTTGATTAAAGGGGTTATGTAAATACTTCAATCCAACAAGACTCGTGCCTCGTTAATTTTATTAGAATTTTCGGAGTATTTCGAACTTGGTTACGACCAACAAGTAGGAGACTGGACCAATGGCTTAAAGTGCATTCCAAAGCACGGAAACATCATTCGGAATCACTACCGGATTGTCTGATATCGGACAATCAGGTGATTAAAGCCTGCAATGTCTTAACTAAACTGGAACCAGCTTAGCACAGTATGCTTTCCATGGGAATCAAACCCACAATCTACGATAGAAGAAGTAAGACGATGGTGTAGAAAATTGTGATCTAATGATAGACATTTCGTGACTACAACGAACATAGACAAAAGATTATTGTAGTAATTCACATTAGATGTACTCGAACCCACGTCACCACAGTTAACTACAACCAGAAGCAAATGCATTGTCCGATGACAAACGCTGAAACTACAACGAGGTAGCTTGTTTATTTTATCCATGTAGAGTTATGTCATTCATAGAGTGTCATCGTTGAGAAAATTATCAATGGATTTACTTCGTTTATCTACTTAATTCAAGTAGGTATATGTTTAGAGGAGACCCGACTCCAGATGAACTGGGAAAGAAGCAAGAGAAAGAATAAGAAATGTAGGTAGGTAAATTTTAAAAAATCTTTCGAGTTACGCAATTGAAATAAATATTTTCCCACAGTCGAAAATTATATTTAATCTTATTAAAGTTGACTTTATTATTCAATTAGTCTGACTGCTTGTTATCCATGTATCAACCCGCAGTTATATCGTTGGTGTAATACTCTGTAAAATAGGCTAGTTTCCTAAATAAATATAATTAGTCCGTCAGTTAGATTAACAAAAAATATTGGAGACGTATTTCTTCTTTTAAAAATCAAACAAAGAAGCGTTAAAGTTCCGTGTGACGTCACAGTGTGCTACACTTTTTGGCAACATTGGACGTCACGAGCCCCCACTCCTAAACTTTAAAGCGTTATATCTTTATGATTTATCGCTCAATTTACAAAAGAAAAAATACGTCATTAATATATTTTGAGTCCATAAATGACGGACTAACTTTAACGTTATTCTTTTGACCCAAAAAAACTGGCTGAACTGCAGGATCGATATAGTTATTTAACTGAACGATTGAAATAAATGAATTTGAAATTGTGGTTCCAGAGTTTAGTCGTTTTAGGTCAACACCGTGACTAAGCACGTCGCGTGTCTCCATAATTGAATTAAGAAAAGTTATTATTATATTTCACTAGCTGCACCCCGCGGTGTTACCCGCGGTTTATCATACCTATGCATACACATACATAATATATTATTCAACTAGTGAGTAAAGCGTATTGACATTTTGACATTGAGGTAATAATTTGAGCATTAGAAAGGTCAGCATGGTTTGCAATTTACGAAACCTGTACCTTATCGAAGAACCGGAAAACAGTCAAAATATTTTTAAAGCAGTACCTACATCCCGGTAAACAACATTACGGGACTTATTGTTTTAATAAAAATATTTCGGGCTCTGGAGACTCGCGAACAGCCCACGTAGAGCTGCCCGTAGGAGAAGCAGGGGGATGCCGGCTACTTTTATTTATAGTGATCAAGAAAGCCACCTTCAAAGTAAATGCAAGCGTTTGAACTGGAATGGTAAGTTGTTGGGTATTATGCGGATTCTGGGCAACTATACCGTATCTCCTTTGGCTCCACCGGTGAGGATGGTGGCATGCACCGATGTGTCCTCTCAGCTCTGTGACGCATAACCTGGAGCCATTACACAATCTGGGCGCATCCTGGTTACGCATCAGTATGACAGGTACACCGATCCTGAGCTCCAACTTGTGGAAGGCTACCCCTGACGGCTCGGGGATATATAAAATTCAGGCTATGTCATCGTCAAGTGTCATCACTATGTCTATAGACATGTAGAAACGATTTTTGTTCATTATCGAATGATGATCATTCATCATAAATGGTAAGGCGAGTGATTTTTATTCGACATAATGAGTCATGACTTCAGATTCGGTATCATCAGGCACAACGCCATCTATCAAGTGTAGGTATTGTAAATTAAACTATTTTAATACGGTTTTATCGCATTTATTACTTATTTATTTACACCTAAGTTTCACATCTGCCAGAATTTTCTTTGTGTTCGAAGCATATGTGCTCTTTTATCGCTCATATTCGTTGTAAATATCTAAAATTACTTGTTCTAGTTTACAAAAAAAAAGGCAAAATAATATTTTTAAGTTTTGCTTTTATGGAAAAATATTGCAAAGAAAATAGTTTCGACATAATACCTTTTGATAAAATTTGCTCTATAAGTAATTTTTCCTTTCTCCAAAACTATCTTTCCGTTTCTCCCAATGGTTGACTGGTAGAGAATGCTCTTAGCATTAAGTCCGCCAATTGTTATAAGTATATGTGTACTTTGTGGAACAATAAAGTTTTAATAAATAAATAAAATACCTAGGGTATGGCGTAAAAAAATATCACGGCGACGCGAGTGACGCCGCCCATTGTTATATAATTAATTAATGAAATTAAACATCAAACCAATCCGTCAATAGGAAGGGAATTATATTCGATTACTAAATTTGACCCAAATAACAAACACGTCAAGCTTTAAGTTTTAAAACACAGCCATTTTTGCCTACTTAAAAAGCGCCATTGACTCTAATACTTTTGACCAAATCCTACGGAAATCGCGAACTTTCCGGGATGAAACCTACCTTGTGTGTTCGTATTGGGTGTAAATAAAAAATATAAATAAATAGGTAATGAACGCCATATAAACGGGTTTAAAATAGTTTGATTTTATTTCAGTTACTTGTTACTAATCAACTACACAATAACTATTACGATTGAATTTAAATTTGCCATTCACGCATGACTGTTTTTCTTTTATACAACCAAGTAGGCAAACAGGCGTACGGCCCACCTGATGGTAAGTGGTTACTGTAGTCTATGAACGCCTGAAACTGTCACGAGCGCGTTGCCGACCCTATTCAGACCCTATAAAGTTCTATAATATTAGCAATTCTATGACTGTATAATCGCGATGGACTCTCCCGTCAATATCAAGAAATGCATTTCACACTTTACGTAATAATAGTCATGAAATTAGCCACAATCTACAAGTAAGGTAAACAATATGGTAACAAGTGCTTGTAATACTCGTATGTACCTAGGTAGTATACTTAATGAATAAAATAAAAGTTTTACTGATTCATGTACAGTATGGTTGGCACTCGTTCAATAAGGTTACTACTCGAACTAAAATTCTATAGAAGTGAGTTATTAGGTATACAACCCATTGTTAACATCATTATCGTATCAAAATCATGTGTGGTCGAAATTCTTTGGAAGTTGTGCATTGCTGCCGTATGTATAATCTTTTATAGGTATCTTTAAACCACCATATGCCTAAATATTTCACCTATATATTTTTTCACATTTTTATTTTCTAATTCAACTTGACATGTTTATTATTAATTGTAAAATTCTGAGATGATTTGATTTGTATGTAAAAGTTTTTTCTTCATCTTATGTATTTAGTGTTGTTAGGATATCAAAAAAAAATGTAAAAATTGTCTGTGATTGAATAAATAGTTTAATATAGAATTTACTATCCTGGTTCAATGAAGTGCTTAGTTAAGTTTCCAATTCTATCAATAAACACTTATTTTCTGTACTTTATGTTATCGTATTACATTAAACGAACAAAGGACAAGCTCATTTCCGTCTTCTTAAGTGTAATGTTTAATGTTCAGCTCGTTCTTTTTTTTCTGATATGCAAATTAAAAAGAAAAGTTGATGCCACGAGCTTACCTGAATAGCCTGGAAGTCACAATTAACAGGAATATTCAATCAATAGGTCATCACAACACTGGCTGGAAAATTAACAAGAATTCAAAATTTAAAAGTAAGTAAATTTTGAATTTTGAATTTCGAAATTGGCACGCTGCGTGTGCGTGCGGAAGCGGTGCGGACGCCGGCGCAGCGCGTCTCGGCGTGGACCGAGAACTACGCGCTCACACGTGTTTGAGTAATATTGTACGCTAACAGAAAGGCTTGTCCATATTGATGAGTTTACTAACTGCCAGGGTGTTCTATTGGAATCCTTTTCAATTATTTATTTAAAAAAAATCCACAAGTAAAAATACTTATGACAGCATTCTCTACCAGTCGACATCAGGTGAAACTGAAACACGACGCAAGAAAAAAAGTTACGGAAAAACATAGCTGACATATCTAGATAAAACTAATCTTAATACTAGCACAAAACAGACAATAGTACTAAAGTAGTACTAATAACAATAGGTTAGTTTCCAGGGTCAAAAGACTAACATTAAAATAAGTCCGTCATTTAGTGAATCAAAATATATTAGTGACGTATTTTTTCTTTTGACAATTGAGCTTTAAATAATAAAGATATAACGCATTAAAGACTCTCTTGGTAGACGTGAGTTACTTATGTGTAAACAGTGACACCAGGTTGTTCAGGACCGATAGACCTTGTAACCTATTTGCAGAAAAAGCGAGTTATTTTCTCCTTCCATTGTCCTAACTTCAATTGAGGGAACAAAGTTGGAATCGGGCCAATGATGCCGCATTCTCTCAAAATGTGTATAACCAATTTGTAAAATCCATACAAGAGATTGGATTTATTTCGATTAATTTAATCTCCAACACCACAGTCCTCAATCAACCATGTACATGGTTGATTAACAATGTAGCCTACATGAAATGATGATTCACTCATTGTTCACCTCATGTATCTGATCGAAGTGGAGAAAAAGGTATTCTGAGAAACCACTGGTAGGTCGAATCTATGTGGAATTCGGGATATTTCCAGTATTGTTAATTAAAACATGTATTGTTATTTCATAATTTTTTGGAATTGCTTGGACTTCTTGCGGCTTTTATGCGAAGATTTAATGTTTTGAATATATGCAGTCTACGGAGAAGATGGTGATTTCAAATACAAATGAGTTATTAGAGGTCAAAAGTCGACAATTTATCAAACGTCAACTCGCATCATATCAAACCAATTACTTTTAATAATAATCGAACTTGTTTCGTTGTCATAAATAGAAATATTTTTATCTCGCAGACACCAATATCATTATCTATTTTATTAAACTTATTAATAACTAACTTTTTCCCGCAGCTCCGCCTGCATCAAAAAATAGCCTATGTTTAACCCCGGGTCTTCAACTATATTCATACCAAATTTCATCAAAATCCGTTCAGCGGTTTGGCCGTGAAAGCGTAACAGACAGACAGATATACAGATAGACTTTCGGATTTATAATATTATATATTAGTATGGATTAAACATATTAATAAAGTACAATCAGTGTCAATAGTGCATGCATAATTTTTTGAACAATATATACTACTGATGATCAACATCATCATTTCAGTCGCAGTCAGTCCACTGCTGTACATGACTTTCTTAATAATTTTCAAAAATGGAAGCGACCTGCATCCAGTGTTTGCCTGTAACTTTTGGTGGATGTCCAATGCTGCTCTTGCCGGTTCGTGGTCGCAATTCAAGAACCTTTCTGATCCATCAGCCGGCGGGCGGGCCAGAGGGCGGCAATCGTTCACGATTCACAAGATGTTTTTTGCTGCGGTATACTTTGAACAGAATAGATAATTTTATCTTTCTCATCAAAGTGCTCGTCTAACTCTTGTGCTTCGCGACAGATTGTCACCCATTAATATTCTTCTATTCCTTAGGAATAAGCCACATTTGACCTAGCCAAGGCGTCGCGTTTCTGCCTTTAAGGGCATTCGGTGCTGAAAGCGTTGTGAACCAGATCTTTCATTTTCGCTTCCTTACAGTTTCTACAGGAAGGCGGGACTCCCGCCGTCAAGTCTGCACATTGAGCCCTCATGTGCGGGCCTCCGCAGTGGCTACACACGTCCGCCTCCAACTAACAGAATCGCCGGCCATGCCCGTACCCCAGACAGCGCGAGCACTGTATGAGGGGTGACTGGTCGGCGACTCACTCTCTGGAGGTCCACCTGCACAGCCCCTGCAGTGGTCATCCTCTGCCATAAAGCTGGTGACACCCTTAATCATGATTACTGACTATTAGTGGCAGGCGGTGACTCGCCACTCAGTGAATGGGCTCCCCAAATAGTCCCCGCGTTTGGCAGCAGAAGGGCAACATTGGGATGAGCGGCTAAGGGTGCCGAGAGGTGCCGCTCTGGTTTCGCCATCGCGAGTTGCCTCGTGAGCGGGTTTCCCCGTTATTACGTCATTATGTGCAATACACTTCCACCCACGAGCATATAGCTCTTGCGACTCCACTCTGGCAGGCCGGCTAAGGCAAGCCTTGGCGACCTTGGCGAAAGAAGGCCGGAAGCGAGGGACAGGGGCCTCGCCTGGGAGCACTCAGGTCCGCGGTGTCGCCACTCACCAACAGCTCGCCACAAGCTGCCCTGCGGAGACTGATTGCACTGGGAAGAGAACCCAGTGAGCGATGAGGTCGTCACAACCCTACGCCTTATTATTATTATTTATTACCACAATACTTTACAACTGACTGTAGGTGCGTGGATTTTAATTTTCGTCTGTCAACTTGTAGAGAACATTAAATTAAGTGGAAAAGCTTTCCATAACCCACTGCTGGGTATAAGCCTCCCTACCTACCTTGTTCTCTTTTATATTACAGGAGCTGACAATTAAGCTATCTGTCTGTCACCTTGCTGTAGCCGTGATACCTAAACAGCTAAATTTTCCCAGATAATATATTTTAGTCGTCCCTAAAACAACAAATACAAAAAGGGGTGTTTTTAAAATAGGTGAGGCTCCAATACAACAAACGTGATAAATTTTGTTATTTTTGCACAACATTTACGTCAACGCTTGACTCACTCACAGAATATGGTACGGAACCCTTTCGTAAACCCGACTTTTTTATGTATGATCTACCATTTTACATTCACATTTCACAATCCACCAATCCAGCATTTGACCACAATCTCTCCTGATTTTAAGATATCTCTCTATCTGAGACGACATTATCAACTACGTGTGCTGTATATTCTTCTGTCCATTCTGACATATTTACTACTAGCGGTTTCATGCCAAATTTCATCAAAATCCGTTCAGCGGTTTGGCCGTGAAAGGGTTAAGACAGACAGACGGACAGACAAACTTTCGCATTTAATATTAGTATGGATTTATCTACTTTATTTCCGTGTAGGGCTTTAAAGTTCTCATTTATCTTTGTAAACGATATGGTGAGATTGTGTGCATAAGGCCTAATCTAAGCGTGTATGGAACAGCCTTCGCCTGAAAGCAATCATCAAACGACATGTAATTGAAATGCATTACATGAAGTCCGCTACTGCACGTTTAATGTGAAGTGCATTTGTTTGCGCTAGACTTTTACATTGTTACTTCCGTGATCCAGTGATTATGGAGTTTGCCTAAAGAAAGACTCAATAGGCTAGGTTCCAGGGTCAAAAGTCTATCATTAAAATTAGTCCGTCATTTAGGAAATCAAAATATATTAGTGACGTATTTTTTAGGAGTGGGGGGCTCGTGACGTCACATATTGCGAAAAAGTGTAGCACTGTGACAGTGATGCACACGGAACTTTAACGCGCCATATCTTTACCATTCTTTGTTTAATTTTTAAAAGAAAAAATACGTCTCCAATATTTTTTGATTAACTAACTGACGGACTAATTATATTTTTTTAGGAAACTAGCCTATTGTCGCGGGTTCGATTCCCGCAGACTTGGTTTAGTTGTATCCAGTTTGGTTAGAATAATTCAGGCTTAGTCATCTGATTGTCTGATTAGATGACGCCGAGTTTCGGAAGGCACGTTATGTCGTTGGTCCCGACTGATAAAGTATAAAGTAGGTACTTACATTAATGTATAGGATGCTGATGCGTAAATAAAAACTATTTCATTTATTTAAAAATAATTGAAGCGAGTTAAGTTTTGTATCTGTTTATGTTATTTAAAAACAAACTTGGAATTCATCATTTGGGTACATTCGTATAACATTTTGAAGCATAAATAAATAATAAAAAATATCTACGTATGTGCTTATCAAATAGCTATTATACTTATTTCAGCTATAGGTATACTTACTACCACTGCACAAAAATACACTACGGTTTTGTCATTTACAATCTTTGCATTTTCTAAATCACAGGCGCAAAAATTCTACACTCTAGATCAAAGGTAAGAAAGTGAACAAATTTTTTGTCTATACAGATCACAAAAGAAATACAAACTTACATAACAAAGTGGGACAAGGTAAAGGAGAAGAAAACAGATCACAAAACACATGACATAAGAGAAGTAGCAAATGGCATAGACAATGTAGGATCTTGTTCTCGTGGCCTCACGGTTCGATCAAATGGCTACGCACCTCCATGTATTTCCATAGGAAAATGCCATGCATTGCCAAAGGTTCCTTACCACAGGTCCTTACACTATTCACTGGTCATCTGTCCACAAAATGCCCCCAATAATTCACTTCTCACTAAAAGACGTACACACAAATGATGAACTAGATATCAACACGGTTCTTCTTCGAGTTTCCGAGCTCCGCAGCTTGCTCGAAGGTGTCTGGCAGGTCGGTACCTAGGGTCTCTGGAGTCAGGAAGATGAGAGCCCCTGATAGAAAGGCTAGTCCTCCAAACAATGCGAAGGGAAGCTTATCCCATACGGCAGCACCCTAGAAGTATCGATAAGTTTTTGAAAGTAAGAAGACTTAGTAATGTATATGTATGGTTTATAAATTGCAAATCATGACTTTGGTAAATTAAATCAATTGTTTTTTTAAGCTTAATTTTCGCTATCTCTTCAAAACATTTTTGGGTTTTGTTGTCCTATTTATTTAAAAACAAACGATTCATAATGAACTTATAGATCTGATATTTTTGGCAACCTACTGCCATCATCATCCACATTATCATAATCCATATCAGACTCATTAGTGTAGCATCACCATATCATTATCCTTGCAACTGACGGGTCTCATCAAGTCAAGTCACTTTTGAAGATATAAAATAGAATAGAATTTATTGAAACGTTTATCCATTTACAGATAATGATTTAAAATAAATATTGACAAAGTACAATATATGCGTGACGTCTCAATAATTACCTATAAAGCTCAGAACCCCAGAAAGTTACTTACAAGAGCTGGTGTGAGTGGTGCGAGGATGGCCCCCACCCGTCCCATCATGGAGGAGAAAGCGAATAACGAATGCCTGTACCGAGTCGGGTACAACTCCAGGGTGTACACGTAGACTGCAGTCATCGTCATGGCACTACTGAAAGTACCTATTAGGTATACTGCCCATGACGCGCCTGGTAAATCTGAAATGTTGTCAAACATATTTGATAATGTTGTTATATTTAACTGTGTACATGTACATACGTATGCCTTAGAGTGGGAACTGCTATCAAGGTTAAGGCGTTTAAATTATATCGTCCAGTGTTGTAACTTAAAAAGCCCTGTAAGCTCGGGACGGAACTAGGAAAACACGCTTAGACGCTAAAGAGTTTTGTAATTTAATTCATTTCTAACAAATCGCTTTACCTTCAGGCATAAATATATACGCAAATTGACATGCAGCGCCGATCCAAAAAGCGACCAATAATACCCCTCGTCTTCCCAAACGGTCCAGTAGAAGCACTGCCGCCCAGTAGCCGGGAATCTGCGAAGCCGACACGGCCATGTAGTTCAGATACCGGTTTCCCGACATATTCACCGAATTGATTGACATTCCGTAATAGATGAATAGGTTTGTGATCCACCACACCGGGGAGATCGCACATCGCAACAAAATCTTCTTGTTCCTGAACACTTGCACCACCAGCCACGGCTCGTTCGCTTTCTCCGCTTTGGTTATCAATGCGTTTTGCTTCTCTTCCTCAGCTGTCGCTCGCAAAGCGTTTAGTGATTTTTCAGATAGCTGGCGTTTGTTCACTTTGGCGATTTTCTTGAGTACTTTCTCGGCTTTGTCGTATTTATCTGTGAATGTACAGAGAAAAATTAATAGCAGTTATTTTTGAAATAGGTGGATCTGAGATTGGGATCAAAAGATATTCTGTGTTATCAAAGCAGTTTCTACTACAGCACTCCACAATGAATACAACCAAGAGGAAGTACGAGTTGATGAAGTTATAGCTATTTATATTATATAAGGTGGATTTTTAATAAGTGCAATTTTTTTGAGAGGTGGTTTATTAAGGCCAAAGAAAAGTACTAAAAGCAAAATTTTATAAACTTACACGCTAGAGTTATTTTTATTTTCTTAACAATTTTTTTTTTTGATAACTGTAAGTAAGCGCACTAGAAAACTTATTCAGCGTTACAATCTATCAATTCAAACTACGTTTGAACGGAATTTATTTACTAAGATTTCGTTTGTAATAGACAGACACAAAATGAGTTTTACAACTTCTGCCAGTATTGCCAGCAAAATAGAAGTAAAGCTTAAAAAGTAAAACCACTACAGAATGTCTTTTGAATGAATTATTACTATTCCGTAATACATAAAAGTTCATTTTTTTTAACTTGTAGAAATTTATGAAACCTACATAAAACTGTTATATATGACTTTATTATTTTGCCCAGAAAGTATTTATATTTAATTTAAATCCACCTTAAATAGTTATAGTAATAGCTTCGATACAATTTATTATTTTTAGGAAAATAAAATTTAAAACTTAAAAGAGAAAAAAGTGATCTATTAAATTAAATTAAAAAATAATTTTAAAGGCAAGTCTCGAGATTACCGGCAGATTGTTGCCTCGAGGTAACGTGCACAAAAGTTTGGCAGTCTTTGATGTTTATTATAAATTACAGGCAGTTTCACTGACTGCTACTAACACAATAAATTGCAAACCTTTGCTCATATACCAGCGCACAGACTCCGAAATAATCCACAGGTAGGCAATAGTGATCAATTGGGGGATGTAGAGAGCGAGGGTGAAGTTCTTCCAATCGGGCACGCCCCAGGCTATGAGGCCCATGGTGATTTGACCCACTGAGAAGAAAGTGTTCATGGTCGCTCCAGCCGCCACGCGGTATTTTGGTCCTACCACCTCCGTTACTGAAACAGGCGTCGATAATATCGTACTCAAAAATAAAAGCTATCAGATAGAAACTCTTCTCGTATCCAACAATAATGTTACTGAAACAGACGTCGATCATATCACACTTCGAAATGAAAGTTTTCAGATAAAAACTCTTTTCGTATCCAACAATGATGTTACTGAAACAGACGTCGATCATATCATACTCCAAAAAATCTTTCAGATATTTTTCTCGTATACAACAATGATATGACATAGTTAAATGGTTTAAATGGTATTTGTAGAGAGTATATACGAAGCCTGCATCCACTAACTTCATGTGGTTTAACATGATGATAAATCCTTTATTTGTAAACACCTCAATGTAAACAAATGCGTGAATCATAAAATACGTAGTTCACAGTCGCAGACTTTAAAAAAACTGTACGGAACACCGTCCATTAGTTGTTTAACCCTATAATTTTACCGTACATATATTATTGTCCATATAGCTGACGCGGTGTTTTCGTTAATTGTAAATTAGTCATAACTTAACAAATCAGTGCAATACATCAATTCACTCAATTCGGTTGTTTCTTATCATATCCGAAATCAACCCTTATCATTTATCATTATCGTATCATATCAATTAGTGTGAGGATTTACAACCCTTACATTGTTTTGGTCCTTCGACAGCCCTTTTCACCATACGCGCGGTTTGGTGGAAAAGTGATCCAGTGACAATCATAAATATCATTTAATTATCATTTTGAACATTTTTTTTTATCAGTGATCATCTTAATACAGTGGACATTTTTTTTTTTATCATAAACAATCAGTTATCTGAACATCATTGAACATTTTATCAACTTTGATTATCAATTATCAGTTATTTGAATATCAGAATCTATCAGTGTGTGTGTTGAGTGTGGAAAAAAGAAGAAAAACAGCTAGGGGCCGTAAGTTAGGATATCATCTGTAAGCATCATAGTTACGCTGACAAGTAACTTTCGTCGAGGCTCAAGTAAGATTGTTCCTTTTTATATCATTACTGAACCTGAATCATTAGCATCATGGAATCACTTTTAACTAGACAAGCTGAAATCTTCCAAAACCTTCATCGAATTAAAATCAATTTCGGTAAGGATTCTGAATCTCGAAAAACATTAGATTATTTAGAAAACCGTCTCCAAACTATAAAAAACCTTTGGGAAGAATTTGATCAAAATCATAAGGAAATATTGAGTAGAGCGAATGACGAGGATAGGACACATCAGTATTTCCAAGAAAACATTTATGAACAAACCAAGCAGGTCTATCAATCTATCCATGAAGCAGTTTTGTTTCGTATATCTTCACGGCAGGGTGAAGGTTTTTCTACTAAGCGGTTGGAAACGTCGGCCCAAACTAACGACAAACTCGACGACTTACTAGCAAATCAAAGAGCTAATTTTAGAGCATTCAATAGACTTATAAAGAGCATAGACTTATCAAAAATATCGGAGCGTTGGGAGATACAGGACGAAATTAATAATATTCAATTACGTTGGAAATCTATCGATAAACTTCATTTGGAAATAGACAGCATTCTCGAGGGTGCTGATGTATTATACGAAGACGAATTTTACAAAATCGAAGCTTCATACAAATCAATGAAACGCGAATTGAATCATCTTTTGAATTCAACAGTCCACACTGTAGAATCAACCCCTAAACTGGAAATACCCGTTTTTTCTGGTAATTATACCTTCTGGCCCACATTTTTCGACTTATTTTGCGAGTCAATTCACAACAATAAAACTATTACAAAAGCTCAGAAAATGCAACATCTTAAGGGAAAACTTCGAGGCGAACCCGAACGCCTTATTCAGCATCTCCATATCTCTGCTGACAATTATGACACAGCATGGGATATTTTAACTCGCCGGTATAACAATACACAAGTCCTCTTTACTAAACAGATCGAGATATTCCTAAATCAGCCAAATATCAACAAACCTACAGCTTTTGAATTAAAAAAGTTACACGACACTAGCATCGAGTGTATTCACGCTATACACAATATGGGGGTGGACACCCACACATGGGACCCTCTCATTGTACACCTTTTATCTCGTAAATTGGACACCGAAACTTACATCGATTACAAAGAAGCTAGGAAAGCGCCAAGAGAGTTACCAACATTTGACGAATTTATTCAGTTTTTGGAAAATAAATTCACAGCATTAGAACCCATCAACAAACGGGATAAGGAATCATCATCATCAACATTTAAATCTAATCATCAATCGTCAACCTATCAATCGAAATGGTCTTCTCAATATCAACCTAACAATCATAGCAACAAAACCTATAATTATTATCGATATAATACGCCTAACAAGATTTATCAAAATCAGGCCTTAGCAACATACACGCGCCAATGTCCATTGTGCAATCTAGGTCATGATTTATATTTCTGTAGCGATTTTAATAAAATGCCATCGGAAAAGAAATTAACAACTATTTCGAAATTTAGCATATGCCAGAATTGTCTATTTAAGCATAATGGCAAACCTTGTTTTTCAACCAAACGTTGCAAAGAATGCAACGGCGGGCATAATTCTTTGCTTCATGACGCATTTAACAGATCAATGACCTCAACGTCAAGGCCGTTAACTCCACCAGCTTCTCCCAGGTGGTCGACGCATTCTCAACCTTCTACATCAACAACAACATCCTCTTCGTCCGAACTTAACAAAAAACAATATAATGTTAATTATCTTGCTGCCGATAACGAAGAAAGCTTACTTACCACTGTACTCTTAAAACTTAAAAGCGCTGATGGAACTTTTATCACAGTTTCTGGACTTTTAGATCAGTGTGCACAAGTTTCGTTAATATCAAACAATATGGTCCAGATGCTGGGGTTACCGTGTAAGAAGTTACACACGGCAATATCAGGAACAGGAAAAGGCCCTCGATTTAGTCAAGGAGTTGTAACTATCGACTGTTAATCGATTTACGACGATTATCAATTTAGCACGGAAGCATTAGTCGTATCCAGGGTCGTTGGTAATTTACCTAATGAATCATTCCAAAAGAAAAATTGGGAACACTTACAAAACATCAACTTAGCCGATCCGGACTATAACTTATCCAGGCCTATTGAATTTTTATTAGACACTACAGTATATTCAGAAATTATCATGCAGGGTTTAATCAAGGGTCCGCCACTTGCCCCTATGGCACAACAAACTAAAATAGGATGGATATTATCGGGAACAGTTAAAACATATCATTGTCATGTACTTGTCAAAGAAATACTGGATTTCTCCAAGTATTGGGAACTGGAAGACATCAAATCAGACACTGTTTCTAGGACTACTGGAGAACAGTATTGTGAGCAGTTATATCAATCAACAACCAAACGCTTGCCGAACGGTCGATATGAAGTAGCCATACCCATGAAACAAGGATTTGAAAAACAGTTAGGATCGTCAAAATCAAAAGCCGTAGCCCAATTTAGGCAGTTAGAAAGGAAAATGTCAAATAATGTCAATTTTTCTAATCAGTACAAACAAGTAATCCAAGAATATAAAGACTCCAATTACATGCGTCCCGCACTTCAATCAGAGCTCATGGTATACTTACCTCATCACGGCGTTATCAAAGAACAATCAGCTACATCGCGTCTAAGAGTAGTATACAACGCATCATCAAAAACAACCTCTGGTTTTAGCTTAAACGATTTAATGGAAGGAGGTCCAAACCTACAAAAGGACCTTCCCTCTTTAATTTTAAGATGGAGACAGCATAAGTATGTTATAACATGCGACGTCGAAAAGATGTTTCTACAGATAAACGTGAGAGAGGCTGATCAACCCCTTCAATCAATTGTTTGGAGAAACTCTCCTGAAGAATCTCTTCAAGAATATCATCTAACGACCGTCACTTTTGGCACTAAAGCAGCTCCGTTTCTAGCCATGCGTACACTGCTTCAGCTCGCCAGAGACGATCGTTCTAAATTCCCCATGGCCGCCGAAGCCTTAGAAACATCATGCTACATGGACGACGTACTTTGTGGTCACGAAACAATAGAAAAAAGCAAAGAACTCATCTACCAACTTATAGGAATTTTACAAGGAGCAGGAATGAATTTGAGAAAATTCTCGAGCAATAATCCAGACCTTATAAAGGACTTACCTTCTAGCAAACTAAATGATCCGCACGAATTCAGATGCTCAGAATCAAGAAAAACATTAGGCCTCGTATGGACCCCTTTATCGGACACATTTTCATTTTCTTACAACATTGAAAAACCTTCAAACAATCATTTATCAAAACGAATTTTGTTATCAAATATATCTAAAATCTTTGACTCTCAAGGCTGGATATCACCAATTACTATCCGAGCCAAACTCCTATTTCAGCAAGCGTGGGCTTCTGAAGTAACATGGGACGAAGAACTATCATCCGACATCAAGGAGAAATGGTCGAACATACAAACAGACATCAATCAATTACATTTATTATCAATTCCTCGTTACATAGGTAACACGAAAAATAAATATCAACTTCACGGTTTTTGCGATTCATCAGAAAAGGTCTACGCTTGTGCGATATACATTGTTACGTACGATAAAGGTGACTACACATCGAAGCTACTTACAGCAAAAACTAAACTTTCACCTTTAAATAAAGTTTTATCATTGCCCCGACTCGAGCTCTGTGGGGCACTCTTATTATCTCAACTCATGAAGAAAGTCAAAGAATCTTTATCAAACCAGGATGTAGAAGTGAAAATGTACGCATGGACTGACTCCATGATAGTACTTGGTTGGCTACAAGGCGACATTACAAGATGGAAACAGTTTGTAAGCAATAGAGTTGAGAAAATAATTGAAATTATTCCTCCATCATGCTGGCATCACGTCCGTTCTGAAGATAACGCGGCTGATTGTGCAACCAGAGGATTAACAATAACACAACTACTGAAACACTCTTTGTGGTGGGCAGGGCCAGAATGGCTTAAAAATTTCAGTCCTGAACAATTGTCAAAACCAAAAATCGAAACCCCTATCATAGAACTGAAGAAGGTACTTGTGAACACCGCCTTACATCAACAGCAAAATAATTTTACATTTATTTATGAATTACTGCTGAATAGTAGATCACTCACACGAGTGGTGAGGACAATAGCCTGGATATCACGTTTCATCACTCGAGTTAGAAACAAACAATTATCATATGATAAATCATTAACCTCTTTCGAAATAAATAAAGCTTGTAATATTGTTATTAGAGACATACAAACGCATGATTTCAATTTAAAGAAAAATGAAGACATACTCAGTAATAAGAAATTGGCAAACTTAAACCCTTTCTTTGATCATCACGGAATACTGAGAGTTGGCGGTCGTCTGAAAAACGCGGACATCAGCGAATCAGCAAAACACCCAATCATCTTATCAAATCATAGCAGATTTACAGATTTGCTAATACATCAAGCTCATCTCGCCACATTACATGGAGGCCCTCGGTTAACTCTCACTTACATTCGCGATAAGTATTGGATAATCAGCGGCATACGCACTGTCAAACGACAACTTAGAACTTGCGTCAAGTGTAGGAGGTATAGTAACGAGTATCAACAACAGATCATGGCCGATTTACCTAAGGCAAGAGTTACTCCTTCACGCCCGTTTACGAATTCTGGAGTTGATTTCACTGGTCATTTTGAAATCAAATCAAACAAAGGTCGGGGCGTTAGGACTACTAAAGGATACGTCGCGGTATTTGTCTGCTTATCAACAAAAGCTGTACATCTGGAATTGGTGTCAGACCTCAGCACACAGTCATTCTTTGCCGCCTTTCGTCGTTTTTGTGCGAGACGAGGATCACCTAAGCAAATGTATAGTGATAACGGAACGAACTTCGTCGGAGCTAATCGTATTTTGAAACGGGAGTATCAGGAGATAATCCAAACCATTAATCATCAAGATTTCTTTGATAGTATTAGCGAATTAAACATCTTATGGCACTTCAACGCACCGCTATGGCCAAGCGCGGCAGGCTTATTTGAGGCAGCTGTAAAAAGTCTTAAGTACCATCTCAAGCGCGTGGTAGGTGAACAAAGGCTCACTTACGAAGAATTCACGACTTTATTGCATCAGATAGAGGCTTGTCTGAATTCAAGACCATTATGTCCTCTTACTGAAAACCCTGATGATGAAATCTTGACACCAGGACACTTTCTTATTGGAGGATCCTTAACATCTCGTCCACAAACGGAACCCCATTCGTTCACACTAACTAACCGTTGGCAACTCATTCAAGCGATGAATAAAGAATTTTGGAAACGCTGGTCAAGTGAATACCTACAACAATTGCAAATCAGATCAAAATGGATTAGACCGTCTAAAAATCTCAAAATTAATGACATCGTAATCATCAAGGAAGACAACATGGCTCCCGGAAAATGGGCCTTAGGAAGAGTATTAGAGCTACATCCGGGAAACGATGGTTACGTCCGAGTAGTAACTTTAAAAACAAGCAAAACCCTTCTCAAACGTCCAATCAATAAATTAATTTTATTGCCTGTAAACAATTCGACGGAACAGAATCATAATGAAACTGCACTCGAAAGCTCACTTACCAACTCTACAATAGCAACACCAACCGAGCAGGACACTCAAAGGTCTACAAGGTCCAAGAAAAGGGTAACCTTTAAGAATATGCTGTGCATAGTTCTATTCTTCTTCGCATCTCTGTTATCCCCTTCAATGCAGCAAGAACAACACTATATCATCGATCAATTTAAAGAAAATCAGAGTCTCTATTTCGACAAAATATCAGATCTCCAATACATCAGGGACGATTGGAAACTTATCATATATTACAATATGTCATCTTATTGGCAGGGAGTCTCGGACTTGAATATTTCGTAAAAAAGGCAAGCGAATCATGTTACGGAACCGGTACTCAATACAAGGCAATTGTTATTCAATTAGAGCACGAACTAAACGAAATCCAGCACTACAACGCTCTTCTCAATAATCAGTTTAGGTCAAGAAGAAAGCGTGGATTAGTTAATGGCATCGGTATGATTGCAAATACTTTGTTTGGAGTGTTAGACGAAAGATTCGCAGAGCAATATAAGCAAGACATTGAGAAGATCAACCAGAACGAGAATCATCTACAGGAACTATTGAAGAATCAAACTAGTGTTGTGGAAACTGAATACAAAGTTTTACGTGAGAATGAAAACATCATGAATCAACAATTTAAATGGATCAAACAACAAATTCGCAGTGTATCATCTGAAACAAATCAAGTTCGATTCGAGAGTGAACAAGGACTTCGCATACTGTCATCAGTATTATCAATCCAGATCATCATATCAAACATACGACGCATACAGCATACTCTTATCCAAACTGTCTCGGATATCAGTCATGGACAAATAGACTTTCTTCTGTTGCCTCCAGAAGACCTTCAACGACAACTTAATATCATATCCTCACAATTAAAAGGCGACGTCACCCTTCCAGTCGAAAAATCAAATATCATAGATCTCTACAAGTTAATGAAAGTGTTTACACGATTTACTGATAAATATCTCATCATTGAAACGACTATCCCTCTTATAAGCAGTGAAATCTTCCAACTGGATAAAATCATCAGCATCCCTCAAATATCAATAAAAGATAACGCTCACTATGTAACGTCTACAGCAAATTATATTTCCTTCAACCTCAAGAAAGACTTATTCGTTCTACACTCGGATGCAGACTTACAATCTTGTTTCTATCTCCCAACCAAAACATTATGCTCTTTAAATAAACCGCTCTATAATTTAAAGGAAAACCAATCGTTATGCGATAATAACATTATAAACATTGAATCAATTGGATCCCATTGCAAGTCTAGTAGAATGGCATGCGCCGACAGGTGGATCAAGTTGCACCGACCTAACGTCTGGTTATACTCATGTTGCCAGGATTGCAAAGTGCGCATATTTTGCAATTCCACATTGAAAATGGAACAATTACATTTAAATGGCCTTATTACTCTAGGTCAAGGATGCGCTCTTAAAAGCAATGAATTTACCATCTACAGTCACAATAATTTCATCAGCAATATGAGCCAGCAGTATCAAAAGGAAGCATTTCAAGTATCAATATTGAACACAATCATCAATACTTATTCCATCATTCCCAACAATCTTTCCGAACAATTACCGAATCATGATCAGGTTTATCATCAGCTGAAAAATCAAATCGATAACATAAAGGAACAAACTCACGATCACTTCACTGTACACGACATTCATCACTATGTCGTCTCCTATATCATTGTAGGCATACTTCTAGCCATTTCGGCTGTTCTCATTATCATCAAAGTACGAAGAGCTCGCTCAACATACACTCACGCCGTAGCGGAGCAGCAGCCTCGAGTGAGGCCGCCCCAGGAGGAGCAGACTTCTAGTGATAGTGTTAGTGAAGTGCGTGAAATGTGTAATCTCCCCAGTGATCACCCAAAATCGGTTTTAAGTGTCGATAAAAGCACATGGTTCGTCCCCCATGGTCCGTCGACCAGTGCAATTTAATGTCCCCAGTGAATAAGTGTTTAAATAATTTCCCCAAAAACGAGACAATCTACTTAGAATAAATTTTAGCATAAATATATTGTTTTTCACCATGTATCATGTAAAATCAATTTATAACATTTAGTTTAACATGCATCCATATACTTTGTTATCAATAATTGATAGTACATCCTCTCCATATACAGATTTCTTCCTTGAGAGGGCAGGATGTACGGAACACCGTCCATTAGTTGTTTAACCCTATAATTTTACCGTACATATATTATTGTCCATATAGCTGACGCGGTGTTTTCGTTAATTGTAAATTAGTCATAACTTAACAAATCAGTGCAATACATCAATTCACTCAATTCGGTTGTTTCTTATCATATCCGAAATCAACCCTTATCATTTATCATTATCGTATCATATCAATTAGTGTGAGGATTTACAACCCTTACAAAAACCAAAACTTGTTTTACTTATTTATTAAAAATTAAAGATTACAGATATATCTACGTACTATGTACGTGTTAACTGTACGATGTGAGTAACAGAAGTGAATCAAAAATAATTAAAATTAATATCGATACATTATAATAATTAACAATACACCATTGAATGATTTCCGAAGAAATACGGAGTCTCCGAACATGCGATGTCTGATAAACCAGGTGACAATGGGCATTGTTCTGGGGATGCCTCACTATCAGCGTTATCTGGGATTGGCTTATATGTAACACAATGACTTAAAATTTAAAGTCGTCATGATTAAATGTAAATAGATAATATTGTAGTTAAAATATTTTTTATTATGGGCTACATAATCTTTAGCTGGAGATATAATGATAGGCAGATAATTCAAATGATTGTTATCGAGGAATTTATTGTTATTTTATTAAATCTAGTAATTCAGGATACCTCATATCAAAAAATTATATCGCATTTAATAACACAATAAATAAAAAGGCCGTGCTATCTTATGTTGGTTTAAAATTATCTCCAGACATTAAAATGGCCATTGAATAGAGATCAGGAAAATTATTTTACCTCTTCCTTCGGATTACTTTTCGTCGTGTCATTAATCTAATTTTTTTAAACGACAAGTACTTTTGAAGTTGGGCATGTTTCTATACGTAAATTACTAATGAATATACATTTGAATATTCTCTCACTATCGGATTTTTAAATAAGTTCATTATATATAATCATAATCAATAACTAATCTGAGAGCCTCCAATCTCACAATGCGCTATCAATAATAAACAAAAATATAAATTGCAAATAACAATTTTATCGACACATCTTATAAAGTATCTAGATAAACACACTTACCGATAACATAAACGCAAGAAAACCCTCCGGATCCGAAAGTGGCCTCAGCAAATTCAGAAACGACGAAGCCGACATAGGTGCCAGCGAAATAGCGTAGGGCACCTAACCACGCGGTGTTGACTGCATTGAAGACCAGAGCAATTCGACGACCGAAGCGATCGGAGATGAAGCCAGTGATAGGGAGGGCGGTGAGAGTGCCTACGGTACGGAGCGAGCCAATCAGGGAGCGACGCCACTCTTCACAACCTAGGTCGTACTGAAAATTAACGATGATTGGGTTACGTTAAAAATAGTGATGAGCTCGTGATACGTAGTGTAAAATATCAAGGTTTAGTTGATGTTTTTGTGAAAATTAAATATCCTCAGGTAAGAAATATTGAATCTCAGACTTTATATGACTTTACTCTATAGAATTAAATTTAACATAATAAAGATGGCGTGAATCAATGTTGCAAAAAATTTACAATAATACGATCTATACGGAAGGAAAAAATGAAGCTGCATTGGCAGCACTTACTGAAAATGAAAAGAAGACAATTTCTGAAGAAAGATAAAGATGGGATTGCATCGTAGTTACTAAAATCGACGGATTTTGGGTTTAGGCAAAGTAGTTACAAAATTGGTTCAGCAAGTATTTTATTTATTCATAAACGTGTCAATTGGTTCATTTGATCAACCATCAAATTTTATAGGAACATATATTCAAACATAAATAAATAATTTTTAAAACTTACAAAATATTTAGTATTCGGTAAACAAAGTAGTTACATGAAAAGATAATTATTAATGCAAAAAATCGGAATTGCGTATTCTACGTGGGGCGCACTATAAGTTTCCGGAATGAATATGAAAAAATACTATTAAAGGTACAAAATTAATTTATTGTTTTTCAAAATAATCTCCCTTGGCGTCTATGCACTTTTTCATTCGATGAAACCAGTTTTGAAAACTTTTGTGCCACTCCTCTGTGGTGACCTCTGAAACGTGTTTTTCATACTCCTCGACAGCCTCTTCTGGTGATGAAAATCGTTGACCGCGTAATTGGTTCTTAATTTTTGGGAACAGAAAAAAGTCACAAGGTGCCAGGTCGGGACTGTATGCAGGATGACTCATGAGTTCTACATTTTTCGCCTTCAAAAAGTCGTTTGTCTGTCTGGCCGTGTGAGAACTAGCATCGTCGTGGTGCAGGATGATACGGCGTTTACGGTTATTTTTACGGAGTTCTTCAATAACTTCCGGCAAACAAATGGTCGTGTACCAGTCACTATTCACTGTACGACGATTCTCTAAAGCAACAGTAGCCACGTGTCCAGTTTTATTAAAAAAAGAAGCAATCATCCGCTTAGATGCACTTTTCACGCGCGCCACTTTGGTTGGTTTCGGCTCATCTTGAAAGACCCATACGCTCGATTGCTGCTTTGTTTTGGGATCGTAGCAATAAATCCATGTTTCGTCACCTGTTACTATGTCCCACACCAAATTTTACGCACCTTCGTTGAATCTGGTAAGCATGGCACTGCACCAAGTGACGCGGTCCGTTTTTTGAGCCTCGGTCAAATTGTGTGGGATCCACCGCGAGCACAGCTTTCTCACACCCAAATGTTTGTGTAGGATTAATTGTATTTGACTCATGCCTATTTCTAAGGATGCGCGAATTTCATGGTAGGTCACATGCCTGTCTGTTTCAATCATACGGCGCACAGCATTGATGTTTTTGTTGGTCACAGCGGTGGACGGCCGACCATCGCGAGATTCGTCACTGAGATTGATACGACCACGCTTGAATTCTGCAAACCAGCTATAAACAGTTGTCTTGCATGGTGCTTCATTGCCAAAAGCTGTTTCAAGCCGAGCGATGCTCTGTTGAGCTGTCAAATTACACTTAAAATCGTAGAAAATCATACTACGAAAATTTTCCCGAGTTAAATCCATGTTGATGCAGACACACAATTTTTTAAATGGCGCCACAAGGTAAAAACAAAAGACAGTCAGATGAAACAAACTGCATTCTACAGCCAAAGAGTTCTATTTTCAAATGTTGCAATAAATTTTTAAATATTGTTTATGAACTTACAGTGCGCCCTATGTATCTAGGTCTTCCTTACAAAGCTAATAGCTATTAAAATACTTTAATGTTATACTTACATCGTATACTACAGATAGAGTATTCTCGTAGACTCTTTCATCACAAGGGATGACGTTGTTTCTGTCAAATAAGTCAGGGGAGCAGGTGCCTTGTGATGTGAAGTTTTGTGTGCTATCAAACCTCTCGCATTCTGCAAAGGAGTTCCCTGAACCTGGAACCGCGTCCAGGATCCACGAAGGGGAGAATTCAGAGTTTTCTCCGTCGCATTCTGGGATCAAACATCTGTGAATCAAATGATTGGAATCAAGTCAATCGAAAATCAAAATCATTTTGTTAACACTCTTGTGTTCTTTCTCTGTCTAATGGGAGAATGAGATATTAATTTAAAATTTAAAATGTATTCATTTAATGACATTAACGGACATTTTTTTTAATCATCTGTAAGTTATCTGCGCTTTCAATCGTTATCGATATTTGACTTAGGTAGGGCTACTGCACAAATTAAATCTCGACCATTGGTCGAGTGAACCATTTTCTTTAAATGGTTTTTCAAAATTTCTGTCGGCTACTCGACTGCAAAAAAACAGTGGCTGTGTGAGGGATTCGTCTGATACCAGTGCATATAATTATTATGGTGTCGATTTACCTTTTCAAAACTATTACTATAATCAATATTTCGTATAACAGTATGCAAATATTCTGTCGTGACTCTTTTATTAAGATTTCACATATTTGACTCCGGTTGACTTTAGATTTATTTTTAATCAAAAGTTAAGTAAGAATCTTAATCAAGTAACTATATTGAAAAAATAGAACAGAAAATATTTACCTTGTACTTATCCTGGCTGTTGTAAAGACATATTCACTGGCGCCCCACGCCATGAAGATCACTATCACCAAACTAAGAAGCAGTGTCCTAAATTGGAATAACCCAAATTGTCCCAGCTCATCCTTCAGGATATCGTCCAAGTTAACACGTTTCTCCTTTGACGTCATGTTTTGACGGGCCGAATGCAGTCCGAAAAATGAATCCTTATACTATCTTAATCTAGTATTTATTGCGCTTTAAAAGATAACCCAACAAATGAACCGCACACAAGGATATTTACACGGAGCTACTTCGTGATAAATTGGTCTAAGCCAGAAATTGTATAAATAGATTTATTAATTTATTGATGATCGCAGGATATATCTGATTAATATTATATAAATACCTGCATACAGACAAATCAAACAGATTGAGATAGCCCCAAAGTAAGTTCGGGATTTGTATTGTGAAAAAGAATGTTTATTTATTTGTTTGTTACCTCTCTCCGCTTTAACTTCCAGAAATTGCTAATACTTTTCTAGTAGTGACCTTAGATAGATATATATACACTTTATTGTACCAATCACAAAACTAAAATTAAAAGAAATACATTTAAAAAATTGAGTACAAAGGCGGACTTATCGCTATCATAATCTTAGATCATCTTGGAGATTTATATTTATTTATTTTGCTAACTTTTCTTTGCTTCAACTTCAGCTTGTATTTACTAAAACGTGACTGCGAAAGTCACCCATGGTTTTGTATATCATCATATCACTTTCTGATATTCGGCGATGATTTATTTTAATAATTCTTAGTAGTCCTGGCCAAGGTTCAGACAGATACGGATATCCATTCTTTAGTTTTTAGTTATCAATGACGATAAAAAAAATATTAACTGTGTAAGGCACTCTGGCTAATTTGAAGGCTTGCTTAGATAATTAAAACACCAATTCAGAATGGCATGAAATAACGAGGGGGTTCTTCTCGGCTTCCGCCCTTGGGCGATAGCAAGGAAACTGGTCAGGACTTGTGGTCCTCCTCAGTGGTGAGCATTCGCCGCCTGCAACTACAGGCGGGACGCTGGGTTTGGCCATGAGGGCCAAGTCTTCACGACTCCTTCTCCTCTTCTGTCATCGACGGGATGATGGCGTTTCGTGGCGATGGACGGCTTGAGTTGGGGGAACGCCGAGCTGTCCGCCCTCCTGTATGTGGCCTTGGCCAGGCGGGATACGAAGTTGTCGAGGCCCTCCCATTTTAGGTCCCTGAGGATAGTCGCGTTCCTTACATAGCGTGGGGCGCTGACTATTGCCCGGAGACACAGGTTTTCTTGAGCTCGGAATCTTTTCTCGTTTGACGTAAATTGGCGCTCCAGATGCTCCGCGAAGATCTCGGCGCGATCCTGGGCGAGAAATCGTGGAAGGCCATCCGGTGCCAGCAGCGGTCGGACGGGTTGAGGTTCCGTCGACAACTACCGGCACAGGCGGTGAACGGAGGGGATATCACCGCCTACTGCGAGTAGATGGTTCTTCCACGACCTGGCTGCTTGCTCTTCCATTCTGATTTTCTTCACTAGGGAGTTCAGCTGATTCTCCATCGTTGGGCAGCGGGTCATCTGCCACTGCCGCCGCAGCCGCCTCTTCTTCTCTAGCAGCTGCCTGATGTCGGCGGGAAGCGGGTCGGGCCTGTGTCTCGCCGAACCCGGGCGCCGGGCCGAGTCCAGGGCGCTGCGGATGCTGCGGGTGATGTCACCCGCCGCCTTCTCGACTTCCTCCCTGGTGGAGAATGAGGTCGCGACGCGCACCATATCCAGCGCGCGCTCGAAGATTTTCCAATCCGTTTTTGATAATCTCTTGGGCAGTGTGACCCTCGCTGGTTGGTCCTGAAGGACGAGGAGTACCGGGCTGTGGTCCGACTGCAGGTCTAGGAGGACTTCTTGGGATGGTGGTGCTAGCAGGCCTCTGTAGGCCACTATGCCGATGACGTCCTCGGCGAACTGGCTCTGGCTGCTGTAGTGGGTCGGCTCGTCGGGGCCCACTAACTCGTATTCGTGGTCTATAGAGTCCCGCAGGAGACGTTGTCCGCGCTTGCACTCCCTGGAGAAGTTCCAGGCCGTGTGCTTGGCGTTGAGGTCGCCGGCCACAAGAGTCGGCGTGGGATGCAGCAGTAAAGAGCGCACCTTCTTAGGCTCGAAATGAGCTCCCGAGGGAGCGTACGCCGCAAAAATCCTGAGTGCGCGGCCGGCGACGTTGACTAACACTCCCAGCGTGTATGTACTGGAAGTCCTCGTGTGGAATTGCTTGGTGCACGACGTCTCTTTCACGAGCACCGCCAGTCCTCGATAGGCGACGCCAGTGGTTGGGCTCCTCTCGTTCTTACGGTACGTGATGTAATTCGGGATCTTGAATTGGTCCGAGTCCGTCAGGTGAGTCTCACTGACCAAGAGAACATCAATGTGGTGCTCCCGAAGGAAGTGAGCGACTGCTTTCTTCTTCCCCCGGAGCGTTGCGGCGTTCCAATGAACTATCCTCAGAGGTTACCTATCCATTATGGGCGATGGTAGTGAGACCTCTGAGGAGCTCGGGCGTTATGACGCCTCCAGCTGCCACTATGGTATTCACCATGTTGGCGAGATTTTTGAAGTCCCTATCCCCCAGGCTGTGTTGCAGGGGCTCGGGGCCTGGGGCTACCAGGCTTCAGTCGATCCAAAGAGATGATAACTTCCCTGTTCGCTAGACGTATCTTGAATTACTTGTCGTATTTTCTATAACCTCATAGGGTCCTTCATACAGCGGCGTGAGCGATCGTCTCGGTGCGTCTATGCGCATAAATACGTGTCTGCAACTCGTCAGGTGTTTAGGTACAGTAAGTCTGGCGATGTTGTTTACTTGATGTGCTCGAGACGACTTGATTGCGTAACACTTCCATGCATTCTGATAGATGACGCATAAATAACGGGTCTTTATTGTTGATTTGTATAGGTATAAAAAATTCTGAAGGCAATCTTAATGAGATGCCATAAATCATCGTAGCGGGGCTGTAGTTAGTTTCTTTGTGTATTGCAGTACGTAAGCAATACAGTAGGTAATTCTTGTACCCATCTTGTGCTGTTTCCTCTGGCCATTATAGCAGCTTTTAGACTTCGATGCCATCGTTCTACGAGTCCATTTCACTCTGGATGATAAGCTGCAGTCCGTAGTCTTGATATTCCCAGTTTACTTAGAAGTTTTTGAAATAGTGATGACTCAAACTGCCTTCATTGATCCGTTGTGATCCTTAACGGGCAGCCAAATCTAGTTATCCAGCCATCATACAGTGCTGTAGTAACGGTCTCAGAGCATATGTCTTTGATAGGGACTGCTTCCATCCAGCGAAAAAATAACCAACAGATGGGGTCAATGGGGTATGTTTTATTAGTTATTAGAGTGGACACGTGAATGAAACAAGCCGGTTGGTACAAGACTGGTTTATTCAATCGCCATCCTTAACTACCTACATCATGCACTGCGACGGTATACTTATTAAAAATATAAAATATAATATTACTACAACCCCCTTCTTTGATGACCAAATGCAATGGTTAGACCTACTTTTAAGATTTAATATTTTACTCAGATGAATTGAAATTAACAATCAAATTGTAATCTATTCAATACTTAAAAGTATATAAAATTAAGTTAGCAAAGTGATCATTTATTTGAATGTTGTATTTACCATACATTTACTCCTTAAACAAAAATAGAAATGCCAACTATTCATTTTCACATCAATAAATTATTAAGAAAAAATATGTACATTTACACACATACAATTAAGTTACTACATTATTATTAAATTCTATCTTACATAGCAAAATCATCAAATTAAATTAGTATTTATTGTGGAATATTTTACAAATACCTTTTATGTAAATGAATTTTATTTTGCTTAAGAAAACAAAAACATTACCGGGTTAAATTGTTCATAAAAATATACAAAACATTGAAATTATATTATTTTGCTTAACAACACAAAAATGAATACTTATACATTTATCAATATTGAAGAATAGAAGCTTCATTTAATTTTAATAATTAATACATTTAAATTATTATTTTATTACATTATCATTTCATAATATCAATTATAAATATTTATTAAATAAAAATTGAAAATTAATAACATTATTATCAATCATTGATATAGAATCAATAGACAATACAAATTTATAAATACACAAAAATTAACAATCAAATTTTATTTATGAAACACGGAGTATTTTGCATTATTATAACATCATGTACAATTTAAAAACATAAGAGTATTACACCTCTTAAAAATATTTCTCAGCAGCCATTTTACATTGATTGAATTAACAAAATAAATACAAATTACTGCTACAGACCAAACAAATGAATGTAGAATAGTAATCTTCAACTTTTCAGTAATTTATTATTTATTTTAATAGTGTAAGCAGTTTAATGCGTTTATTTGCTCAAAAAAACACTATACATCGGTTGGGTAACATCAAATTCACCGAAAATATAAAACTGTAAACAATGCACACTCGGGTAGGAAAAATTATCGAATGCGCGGGACATCGAATAACGCGCACGCACGGCGAACCAAAAATTCTGCCTCCGAGACGACGCTTGTGCCGCGGGCGAGCGGCTACTCGCGCATGCGCAGTGGGTACCACTAGACATTCGGGAAAGGATCGTGTACGTTCGGGCGCGCGGGCACCTACCTATGTACCATTCGGTCCGCGCGTTACATCCTCCCCCTCTAACCCTAGCATTGCGCCCTCGCCGCTGGGTTAGCCTTACGGGGCCTCCCCCTTTTGCGTTTCTCCTGAAGAGGAGCCTGAACCGAACCTACAAATGGAGTTAACAAGGATACATGATAATTTCCCAACAAGACCCCGTCGCTGATGCGCTCGAGCGCACAGGTGGTGAGACCCACAATTTCTTTGATACGATACGGACCGTCGCGTCGGGGAATAAACTTAGGCGTCTGCCCTTTACCTGTGTCATTGGGTCCTTGAGTCTTTAGTAACACTAGGTCTCCTATCTTATAACCCGGTTCTGGGCGACGTTTTCCATCCGCATACTTCTTTTGTGACAACTGGGTTCTTTCGTGAACGTCACGAGCCTCTAGCAACACGACCGACAGCCTCCTTAGATATGGAGTTATTGATGCAACCACGCTATCCCTTTCGATGATAGCGCGCATGTCGGACAGCACGTCAGCAGGTGCTCTCATTTCACGCCCAAAATTCAGATAAGCAGGCGATTGACCAGTGGTCGCAGTAATTGCGGAGTTCATGGCGAAACGTATCGCCGAGAGATGCACATCCCAGGTGTCATGCTCCTTACCCACCAGGATGGCCAGTTGCGGCTTGAGATCGCGATTCTTGCGCTCCACCGGGTTCGACTCCGGGTGGTAGTATGACGTCAACGACTGCTTGATGCCCATAACGTGACAGGTTTGCTGCATCACTTCGCTCACAAATTGCACACCGTTGTCGCTAACAAGCCTCCTAGGAACTCCGTAGCGTAAATATACCTCATTCACCAGGGTTTTGGCGCACTCCTCGGCCGTGGCGTTCGGAAGTGCGAATAACTCTACCCATTTGGTGCAGGTATCTTCTAGTATCAAAACCCATTTGTTACCGCCGGGTGTTTCTGGTAGTGGCCCGAACAGATCTACTGCCAGGACCTCGAATCGGCGAGAAGTAGCTGGTACCTGAAGTAGGCCAGCGGGTTTTCGTGTATCGACTTTATAACGCTGACACGCCACACAATTTCTTATATATTGGGAGACATCATTTCTCATCCCAACCCAATAATACTTACCTGAGAGGCGCTGTAGTGTCCTGTCTACGCCAAAATGCCCAGCGGTAGGAGCATCATGATACTCTGTCAGTATATCCTTGCGCTCATGTTCCGGCACGACTAAGCTTGCGTCGTCGTTCTCCTCGTTCTCAGGACCATAGCGATACAACACACCATCGACCATTACGTACCCTTTATCAGCCCACGCCCTCCCCCTGAACGGATCGTCAGATTCTATCGCGTCTATGATCTTGCGTACCTCAGGATCTTTTAGTTGGTTTTCTCGGACATCACTCAGGCTGCGTGAAGGCAGATCCATCACGGTGAGACACAAGTCACAGTCGGTGTCAGTAGGGCAAGCAGGGCGCGAGAGTGTGTCTGCTATTACATTCGCTTTTCCTGGAGTATACTCTATTTTAAGGTTATATTCTTGCAGAGTGAGCGCCCATCTAGCTAAACGCCCACTCGGTGATTTCAACCCCATCAACCATCTGAGGGGTTGATGATCAGATTTCACCACCACTTCCGCCCCATCTATGTAGCCTCGAAACTTCGAGACTGCCCAGACAACGGCCAGGGCCTCGCGTTCGGTCGTATTATAGTTTCTCTCGGCGGACGTAAGGAGTCGACTGGCGTACTCTACTGGTCGCTCTTCAATTCCCTCCCCCTGGAGTAACGCCGCTCCTAGCGCATACCCGCTGCTATCAGTTCTAAGCACGAAAGGTTTCATTGCATCAGCCTGACGTAAGATAGGTGCCGTCACGAGAAGAGACTTGATAGTGTCAAAAGCGGATTGTTGCTCAGGACCCCATTTCCAGGTGCTCACTTTCTTTAATAATGAGGTCAAAGGTGCACTGATCTCGGCATAACCCGGTATGAAACGCCTAAACCAACTTGAAGTCTGCAGAAAGCACTTCAGGTGTTTCACGTTCTGCGGTGGTGACATGTTCGCTATAGCTGATGTTTTATCCGGATCCATGTGAATACCTCCGGGTACGATAACGTGGCCTAAGAATTTGACTGATTCCCTCGCAAAGTGGCTTTTTTCGCGATTCACTCGCAAGTTAAACATCGCCAAGCGATCGAATACGGCATCTAAATCAGCGAGGTGCTTCTCAAATGAGTCTTCGGACAGCACCAGCAGGTCATCCAAATAAGCTACCAGAGTGATACCTTGCAAGTTAGACTTGAAACGGTCGATCAATCTTTGAAAAGTAGCCCCAGAATTGCGAAGGCCCATGGGCATACGTTTAAACCTGAAGGTTCCCAGTGGTGTTGTGAAGGAGGTAAGGTCCCTGTGAGCAGGATCAACGCTCACCTGGAAGTAGCCTGATCGAAGGTCTAAAGTCGTCATGTATTTGGATGTCTTGGCGGCGTGGAGCACGTCTTCGATTCTGGGTAGGGGGTAGCGGTCAGGCTCTGTTACCGCGTTGAGTTTTCGGTAGTCAACGCAAAGCCTGAAGGTCCCGTCCTTTTTGTTGACCAGAACGACGTTTGAAGCCCACGGAGACTCGCATTCTTCGATCACATCAGCGCTGAGCAGTTTTTGAAGTTCCTTCTCCAAGGCTTCCTTCTTCAGCGGCGACAGTCTATAAGGCGGTGAAGCTAGGGGTTCCTGGTTTTCATTTACCTTGATCTTATGAGTGGCGAAGTCTGTCGGAGGTCCCTCGGCGGCGAACTGGGCCGATCTCCTGTTCAAGAAGTCATTGAGAGCATCCTTATGCTGTGGGGGTAACTTGCTACCTTCGTCGTCACGCAAGGATACGTCGGAAATGTCAGCCTGCATCAGTTCAGTTTTGTTCAAAAGGACAGATCGCACAAAAGAAAAAACTCGTTCAGGGTTGTCAGAAAAATACCATGACTCCTGGGCTAAGTCCAATGTGACACCAGCCTTAGCAATAAAGTCGCGGCCTAACAAAGTTTTGGTGTTTTCTCCAGGCAACACAGTGAACTCCGTATCTACCTGTTTTCCTTCTAAAAACACGGGTACCGTCGCAATAAGTACATTTTTTAACCGTCGAGTGCCGTCCGCAAGCCCGATTGTGCGTTCTGCCTCGCAAAATTGTACCCCGTCCGATATCAATATATTATACAACAGGGAACCTGCAACACTACAATTGGCCCCCGTGTCAAATATAGCAACGCCTACCCTATTCGCGATGTTTACGGAAACAGTCGGATGCGATGATGATGACACATGCGTCACGCATGTGGCGTCATCATCGGTCAAGGTATTAAAATCACACGCCTTCGGGGGTACACTCTTTCCGAGGCAGTGCTCGCATTTTGACCTCACTACGCCAGGTTGGCCACATCCGTAACAACGTATCGGGTTAGGACTATAACTATTTTTTCCAAGCTCGGAAACAGTGTTTACGGCTTGTTTGTTTTTTAAATTCCTACAATCGGCTACGTTATGCCCGTAAAACTTACAAAATGCACAACGAACGCGTTTTTCGTGTTTCGAACTTTGATTCGAGTTTAAAGTGAGTTTCGAGTCAGTAGTAACGCTCGGACCGGTGGTAGGGGTGCGCTCGATCTTTTCGAGTTCGCGGTCGCGTGGTACTTGTGGGCGCGAAATGTTCGCCGTCGGCTTTGCCGTATAGGTACTTGTTGTACTTACCGCTAACTCCGAAATTGCGTCTTCGATGGCCCTCGCCTTCTCTACAAAACTATCAATATCAACTATATCATCTCTTTGTAATCGTTTTCGAACACGACGATGTAACAAACCGTAAATTATATCTATCTGCATAGGTATAGGCACTTCATATGGTAATTTCACAATAAGAGACCTCAATTTGCACATAAATACTTCAGCGCGTTCGTCTTTTTGTTCCTTACTAAACACGTCTCGTAATGTTTTATACGCCGGCTGCTGTGTCCCATACATGACGCGAAGTCGAGCCACGGCGTCCTTCCAAGTTGCGACCGTGGTGCGGGCGCCGCGCCACCACACGGCTGCGTCGCCCTCCAGCAGCATCGGGAGCCCCCGCAGCGCGTGATCGTCGCTCACGTCCGCACACTCCTTGAACACTTGGACCGCATCGATGAATGCCTCTAGTACCTCCGGCTCGCGCGAAGCACCGTTAAACCTCGTAGTGCATTTCGCGAAGTTTCCCGCGGCAGAGCTAGCTGTTGTGGTGTTTGGCGTCGGAGTCGAGGCAGGCAGCGGCGACTGCCATGGGCCGCCGTTGAAGGGTAGTGATCTCAATGTTTCCACTAAGCTCCTGTTGGTTTCTGCTTGCATCCTGGCAAAGGACTCCATCATGCCGGCGAAAAATGATTCGGTATCCGTCCTCACGTAAGCCCTGGCGTGTTCAGATGCTGAACCAGGCACGGGGCCTATCCTTGCGTCGCCGCGGGCGCGCTCAGGCGCCAGGGTGGCTTCGGGGGCCCGTTCGGGGCTCAGCTCCGTAGCCTCGTCATAGGCCTCGCGATCGCTGGCGTCGCTGTCGTTTGGCTTGTTGTCTGCATCCGAAGCAGCATTTGCAGCTCGCATAGCCCGCGTGTTTGGCATTGTAACAATTCAGTTTTTACTAATAACACTAATAAAGTCTCATAGCAACGAACTTTAGGTAGAGTTCGTGATTCGAAGCCACTAGTTGGGACGCCACTGTAAGCAGTTTAATGCGTTTATTTGCTCAAAAAAACACTATACATCGGTTGGGTAACATCAAATTCACCGAAAATATAAAACTGTAAACAATGCACACTCGGGTAGGAAAAATTATCGAATGCGCGGGACATCGAATAACGCGCACGCACGGCGAACCAAAAATTCTGCCTCCGAGACGACGCTTGTGCCGCGGGCGAGCGGCTACTCGCGCATGCGCAGTGGGTACCACTAGACATTCGGGAAAGGATCGTGTACGTTCGGGCGCGCGGGCACCTACCTATGTACCATTCGGTCCGCGCGTTACAATAGTAAATAAATATATTTTTATTTAATTTCCATGCTTAACATTAAATAAATTAGATGTTTTGACAGATACTGTTAGGTGTTTACATGGGGCATTAGTGCCATGTCCTCACGACTCCCGGATGAACCCAACTACGAGTATCAGGTGGCCTCACTGTCCTGCCGTTACGAGTTTGATAAAAGTTATTATGAGAATTAGGTATTGGTACAGGTGGTGGAGTGCTGGAGCTAACGAGAGTGCCTTCGTAGGGAGAGGGAGATAGCTGACTGGTTTTGTATCTTCATATGTGTCATAGGCAACAAATGAATCATCGCACCTTCGCTCTGAATCAATAATTATATGTTTTCGGTTTCGTCTTAGAATATTACCTGTTTTCACGACGCGTAACAAATATGACCTATCGCCTATTATTTTATTAACCACAGCTGCAACCCATTGATTATGCATTCTTATTTTAACTTTTTGATTTGTTATTAAAGGTTTTAAAAGTTTTGAACTCCTATCATAATATTTTTTCTGATGTAATTGGCGATGTTGTAATTTTTTACAAACATCCTTATTAATTTTTGGTAATAATAATTGTGGTGCACATGGAACAATACTGCGTAATTTTATATTGTACAACAATTCGGCCGGAGAGCCCAATTTATTATCAATGGGGGTGTTTATGTATTCCAATAAAGCCAAATTGAAATCAGAGTTGCTATAAATAGTCTTTTTCATTATGTTTTTTATTGTTTGTATTGCACGTTCTACCTGACCATTAGATTGTGCATATCTCGGCGATGAAGTAGTGTGCTTAAAATTCCAACTTAAGGCAAACTCCTTAAATAACTAAGAAGAAAATTCAGGGCCGTTATCAGACATTAGTATTTGTGGGATACCTTGGCGTCTAAATATGTATTTTAGTTGTATTATTTGTAAGAAGTTTTTAACTGTAATTCTACTACTTCAATAAATTTGCTGTAGTAGTCAATAACAATTAAGTAAATATGCACACCAAAATGAAATATATCGGCCCCGATCTTAAACCAACACCTCTTAGGAACTTCGTGCGAGATAAGCGGTTCTTTTGCGTTTTGTTTTCGATAAGATAAGCAAGCTTGACAATGAGATAAATAGTCTTCTAATTGTGAATTCATATTCGGCTAGTACATAATTTCTCGAGCCCTAAGTTTGCATTTTTCTATACCTAAATGACCTACGTGAATTTTTTTTATCATATAATTTCTCATACATTTTGGTATTATAATTCGACTTCCCCGCCAAATTAAACCATAATTTACCGTTAATTCGTCCCTACAGTCCCAGAATTGTCTTAAATGATTTTCACTTACCTCATTTTTGTGAGTTGGCTAACCGCGCTTAACTATTTTTTTCAAAGCTTTTATAGTCAAGGCAGGCGTATAGGTATAAAACAATCCTACCTTGCAGTATCCAAAGCTCCTGTTCGAGTGGTCAGTCCAGTCCAGGGGGTCAACCACAACGTCTTATAGCATACCTACATAACTGGATTTCATTATCACCTACATTCCACTGGACTAACTGTTCGAGTGGTCAGTCCAGTGGAATGTAGGTGATAATGAAATCCAGTTATGTAGGACACAAGTGTCGCATATAGCTGTAAATAACTGTCGCATATAAGCTGTAAATAATATAAATAAAACGTCGTTCCTTTTTGTACTCCTTTATTTTGTAAGTAGGTTAAGATTGTAATTCTCCTTAAACTCATTATCTTTCATGTCTTTTAGTTATACATCATTTGTTATCAATCTTAGCGTTATAAGTATTATTATTGTCATGTACGATACAACCATGTAACAGTAAATGCATATAGAAGATTACCAATTCTTGTCAATCTAATAGAGAACCTTATGCATACACATTAAAGTTGTATATTGTTTGTACTTATGTAGCCACGTGTTCGTCCTTGTATTATACGACACGTGTAACCTGAGGTTGACCTCGCATTTCAAATGTCTGTATCACAACTGGATAAAGAGTAAATGAGGGAGAATACCTGCTCACGGGGTTGCGCATGCGTCGTATAGTTCATTTAGTGTATAAAAGGGCACTAATTCGGTCCTAAAATTCATTCTAACAACAGCAAGCAAGTAATGGATAAGACAAGTGCGCGACCCTCGGAATAGTCACTCCCAGTTTGTAACTATATAAAATCTTTAATTTCAAAGTGCCAAATACCTATAAAATCTACAGTCCATTTCCTTAAGTTTATCCTCTGTCATTCACGACAACAAGGTTTATTCGCCACTTCACAAAAGCCACACACAACAGAAGCAAAGTCAGAAGGAGTAAGGAGAATAGTAAAGAGAAAGTTTATAGCACAACAAGCACAAAGGAAACGATAGAAAAATTCAAAGCGCATAAGAATATGATTTCGCGTCGGTAGCAAATCTCGACTGTCGGCTGAGCATTGCGCTTGCGCACAGGGCGCGGCCTGTGAATCTACCTACATTTTGTATGCAACGAAGATAATGCGATGGGGCGCACACTTTATTCTTGCGCTTGGTACGGCACGTCACGACATTATCCGACCGAACAAGTACTTCGCTTATATATATTGTATAATTTATATATATGATTTACAATAGTTATAAATGTAAATATAAATAGTTATAAGTGTAAATATAATTAAGTTATAGTATTAAGTTGTATTTGTGTAGTGTAAATAATTATATATAAAATATTATTATAATCATATAAATATTATACAGCTATAAATTTATACATATAAAAGTCACCTACATCACCCCCCTCCAGAGACCGTCAAGGGCGATAAAAATCTGGAAATTTTACTCGTCGCCCAGAACGGGTGACGTAATCTTTTTTAATACTGGGTAAGGGTGTGTCAGACTGGGAAATCGGATCAGATAGAATAAAAGCTGGTTTAAGCCGATCTATAGACACTGTGACTTCCTTGTTATTTACCAGGATTTTAAAAACCTTGTCACCCCTACTTATGACCTTGTGGGGTCCAGAGTAGGCTGGTTGGAGCGAACCACGTACAGTATCATCGCGAAGGAAGACATGATCACTGGTTGCAAGTTCCTTAAATATAAATGTATTTTGGGAAAAATTGTGTCTGGAAGCGGGCATAGGTCGAATTCGTTCGGCAATGTTTCTCAGACGGGCGGTAAACTGTGTCACGTCTGTAGTGCTAGGGACATTAGCTTCAAAGAACTCGCCAGGCAGTCTTAAAGGCTCTCCGTAGACCAGTTCAGCCGATGAGGCCTGTAAGTCCTCTTTGAACGCTGTCCTAACGCCAAGCAAGACCCATGGTAATGACTCAGTCCAGTTGTCATTTGTATGGCAAACGATTGCTGCCTTGAGCTGCCCGTGGAAACGCTCGACGAGGCCGTTGCAAGCCGGGTGGTAAGCCGTAGTGCGCCTATGTTCGAAGCCAGTCATTTTTGATAGGCACTCGAATAAGGCAGATTTAAATTGGCGGCCACGATCGGTTGTGATGACTGTTGGACAACCAAAACGGGCTATCCAAGAAGTCAGCAAGGCCTTTGCAACGGTCTCAGCGGTGATGTCTTCTATCGGTATTGCCTCTGGCCATCGCGTGAAGCGATCAATAGCAGTAAGACAATAGCGATAGCCTTGCGAGAGAGGAAGGGGACCTACCAGATCGACGTGGATTTGTGTAAATCTCGCACGAGGTAGTTTGTATGTCCCAAATTGAGTGTTGACGTGCCTTGTAACTTTTGCACGTTGACAAGAGATACAAGCTCGTGCCCACTCCCTGCAGTCCTTTCTCATGCCAGGCCAGACAAAGCGTTCCGCTACTAATTTGGCGGATGCGTTGGCACCAGGATGGCTCAAGGAATGCAAACTATCAAAAATTCGTTTGCGATAGAATTTGGGTACAAAAGGCCTAGATGTCGGGGTACTGACGTCGCAGTACATGGGTACACGACTTCCAGGTACTTGTAACTTTTCAAGACGCAGTGATGAGCCGCCTTCAAGTAATTTATCTAGTTCTGGATCTGAAGATTGGCTCTTGGCTAGATGATCGAGGTCAACTGGCGCGCTCAACTCCTCTATACGCGACAAAGTATCCGCCATAACATTATCCTTTCCGGAGATATGACGAATATCGGTGGTGAATTGAGCGATAAAGTCTAGATGTCTATACTGCCTAGGCGAACAGTTAGTTTTACGTTCGTGAAAAGCGAAACTGATTGGCTTATGGTCAGTATAGATAACGAAATGCCTGGCCTCGATCATGTGCCGGAAGTATTTCACTGCCTCGTAAATCGCAAGCAACTCCCTATCATATGGTGAATACTTTACCTGTGATGGGCTAAGCTTGCGGGAAAAGAAAGCTAGTGGTTCCCATACGCCGTCTTTCAGCTGTTGAACCACACCACCGATTGCTTTGTCGGATGCATCGGTCACCAAAGCAAGTTTGGCAGAGCAATCGGGATGAGCGAGCATTGCGGCGTTAGAAAGAGTGTTCTTACAAGCCTCAAAAGCTGATAAAGTATCACCGGATAAAGTGATTGGATGGGATCCCTTTACTGAGCCCGTCAGCAAAGCATTTAAAGGAGCTTGTATAGAGGCAGCCCGTGGAAGAAATCTCCTATAAAAATTGAGCATGCCTAGAAACCTTCTAAGCTGACGAACGTTAGTGGGGGGAGGAAAGTCCTTGATGGCTTGTACCTTCGAGTCAAGCGGTTTGGTGCCTTTTTCTGAAATATGGTATCCTAGAAAGGTTACCTGTGAAACACCGAAGATACACTTGGACGCGTTTAATAACATTCCGTAGTCTTTCAGCCTCTGGAAGATAATACGGAGATGCTCCTCATGCGCTGTCTCATTCCTACTGAAAATTAAAAAATCGTCGAGGTAACAGTAGACAAAATCGAGACCTCGTGTGATCTCGTCAACAAATCTTTGGAAGGTTTGTCCCGCATTACGTAGGCCGAAGGTCATAAACGGGAATTCGAATAAACCGAATGGTGTCGTAATAGCGGTCTTCTGAATATCGTCCGTGTGGACAGGAATCTGGTTGTACGCCTTAAGTAAATCAAGGGTGCTAAAGACTTTACATCCAGAAATACTATGAGCAAAGTCATGAATATGCCTAATTGGATACCTGTCCGGTACGGTACGAGCGTTGAGAAGACGGTAGTCTCCGCAGGGACGCCAACCATTGTCCTTTTTGGGCGCTAGATGCAAGGGCGAAGACCACGGGCTCTCAGAAGGACGCGCTGTGCCATTGGCCAACATAGCTTGGAATTCCTCACGAGCTATCTTCAGCTTGTCCGGGGCTAGACGACGTGGAGTACAAGATATTGGAGGACCTGGTGTCGTGCGAATGTGGTGTAAAGTATTGTGTGGTGTAGTGCGATGTATACCAGCTGGTCGGGCAATCTCGGGAAATTCGTTAAGAATTTTATGATACCGGGATTCGCCAGTCGAGACTTTTACAGAAAATATGTTTTTACAATCTGCTATACTGGCCATAGAAGAAATAGAAGTTGTATTGTCTATCAATCTTTTATTACGGCAATCAACAATTAAATTGTAAAAATTTAGAAAATCTACTCCAATTATAGGCTTGGTTACGTCAGCAACTACAAAACGCCAGGTATAGCTTCTACGTAGTCCTAGATCTAAATTAAAATGAATATAACCATAAGTAGAAATATTGGTACCATTAGCTGCACATAAATCAAAATTAGTTTTCGCACGACGATCACGCAGAGCCGATCGGGGGAAGACGCAGAGGTCGCTACCAGTGTCGACCAGAAATTGCAACTTCGATGATCGGTCAGTGACGAACAGGCGACCAGAAGATGAGGATGGGCAATCGTCAGTGGCCATTACCGACCGCCCCTGGCGTTTCCCGCCTGGTAGTCGCAGGGCTAGATACAACTGCTGGCTTTCTGTCCGAATTTGGCGTGGTACCAGCATAACGGGAACTTGCGATAATTAGATTGCGACCGACGCCTCGATCGGGATGTGCTACGGTTGGTACGTCGAGAGGATCGCTGGTGAGATCGGCCATCCCTTGTCGACATGTCCTGTAGTCTTCTTCGGAGTTCAGCAACTTCTCTTTTGAGCTCAAGAACCTCGGAGTTCTGGCTGGGCTGAGACATAGAAGCGACCTTAGGCATCGTGCTCGTCAGGTCGTTAATGCGATCCGCCAAATCATCTAAGTCGTCTAGATGAGCTACCGTCTGTATGCCATGTGAGAGGCGGCTAATCCAGATCGTCTTCAAGAAGTCGTCTGGAACATCGTGACCAGCCAGTCCCTTAAGGTGCCGCAGGAATTGTGACGGCTTCCTATCTCCAAGCTCTTCATGCATCAGCAATTGCTTTAATTTGTTCTCATTTGATGCTGTCAGACGCTTAATCAACTCAGCTTTAAGCTTGTCATATTTATCAGTCGCAGGGGGATTGATAATGATGTCTTTTACTTCCCTGGAATACTTGTTCTCAAGCTGGCTGATGACATAATTAAATTTGGTGGAGTCGTTTGTTATGCCGGAAATAGTAAATTGACCTTCCACTTGGGCAAACCAAATCTCAGGCTCTTCAGGCCAGAAGGGTGGGACGCGTACTGCTACCTTGCAGATGCCGGCACGAGAATGTCGTCCGTCATTTTTCTCGTCCGTTTCCGAATCGCTGGCAAAAATCGATCTTCCACTAGACTCGCCATCATTGGCATCTCTGAATTCCTTCTCCATTGTTCTTTTCAATAGGGGTCACCAGTATAGTCAAGGCAGGCGTATAGGTATAAAACAATCCTACCTTGCAGTATCCAAAGCTCCTGTTCGAGTGGTCAGTCCAGTGGAATGTATGTGATAATGAAATCCAGTTATGTAGGACACAAGGTTTATTCGCCACTTCACAAAAGCCACACACAACAGAAGCAAAGTCAGAAGGAGTAAGGAGAATAGTAAAGAGAAAGTTTATAGCACAACAAGCACAAAGGAAACGATAGAAAAATTCAAAGCGCATAAGAATATGATTTCGCGTCGGTAGCAAATCTCGACTGTCGGCTGAGCATTGCGCTTGCGCACAGGGCGCGGTCTGTGAATCTACCTACATTTTGTATGCAACGAAGATAATGCGATGGGGCGCACACTTTATTCTTGCGCTTGGTACGGCACGTCACGACATTATCCGACCGAACAAGTACTTCGCTTATATATATTGAATAATTTATATAAATGATTTACAATAGTTATAAATGTAAATATAAATAGTTATAAGTGTAAATATAATTAAGTTATAGTATTAAGTTGTATTTGTGTAGTGTAAATAATTATATATAAAATATTATTATAATCATATAAATATTATACAGCTATAAATTTATACATATAAAAGTCACCTACACTTTGATTTTTGCATCATCATGGGTGCATCGCTGTATTTTTAGAAAATGTGAGTCTGTAAGCGGGTTGCTAGCCGATATCTCACAAACCTGGGCCTGTGCGTCTAGATGGTCGCGGGGGGCGGTGTCCTCACTGCCGGCCGGCGCCCCGGTGCAACTGCACGCGACAGTGCATCGGCGATAAACAGATATTTACCTGGCTTGTAAACAAATGTGAATGAATAAGGTTGTAATCTCATCAGCATTCCTTGCAACCGTGGCGGAGCACTGGCTAACGGTTTGTTTATTATGTTTACTAGAGGCTTATGATCTGTCTCAATAGTAATGTCTGACCTGCCATACATGTACATCTAGAATCTTTCGCACGCGAAGACGCAAGCGTATAATTCTTTTTCTATTTGGGCATAATTTTGTTCAATTTTAGTTAAAGATTTAGATGCGTAACAGACTGGCAAATTGTCTTGTAGTAAACAGACCATTTTTACTGGCATCGACGGAGATTACGATGGATTTATCAAGGTCATAATACTTTAGATTGGGAGGGTTACTTAATTGATTATTTATCATTTTAAAACATTCTTCATGTTTACTTTCCCAGTGCATGCTGCATCTTTTTTAACAATTCTCTTAGCGGGAACGTTTTCTCAGAAAAATTTGGAATAAAACTACTGACATATGTAACTATACCTAGAAATCGCTCAACATCTTTTACATTTTGAGGCCTAGGCATGTTTTTAATAGAAAAGTAAGCTTATTTTTCCTGTTAAAGAAACTACAAGCACTATTATTTACTACGCATGTGATAGCGAGTCATTCGACATATTACACGAGGCACATATTCGTATTGGTCACGGCGGAAGAGATCGCATGATGAAAGAGGTATGGAGTCACTACAATCACATAACACGTAAGGATATAGAAATTTACCTATCTTGAACTTTGTGAACCATGTCAACAAAAGCGAAAAAACATAAAAAGAGGCACTGTTGTGAAGCCTATTATATCGTCAGAGTTTAACTTTAGATGCCAAGTAGATCTGATAGATTTTCAGTCCCAGCCCGACGGTGACAACAAATTTAAAATGGTTTATCAAGATCATTTAACAAAATTTGTTATTTTACGGCCACTTAAAACAAAACGAGCTGAGGAAGTGGCTCACACTTTATTGGACATATTTATTCTACTTGGTGCTCCTGCAATACTTCAGTCTGACAACGGCAGAGAATTTTCAAACCGAATTATTGATAATTTAAAAACATATTGGCCTGCTTTAAAAATTATTCATGGTAAACCCAGGCATTCGCAAAGTCAGGGGAGTGTGGAAAGAGCGAATCAGGATATTGAAAATATGTTGACCACGTGGATGCAAGATAATGATAATTCACATTGGAGTGAGGGTTTGAGATTTGTCCAACAGAGTTTTTCATGCTGGTATCAAGCAATCTCCGTATGAGGCTCTTTTTGGGTGTAAAGTAAAAGTTGGTTTACAGTTACCCAATGATTTCAGCTACTATGAACGCCCAGGAAAATTGCCTTCTCAGGTTTAGATTTAGATGAAGCTTCTTCACTCCATACGTTTTGATCGGCGTTTTGTTGGCGGCAAATAACTGGAATGGCACATTTATCGGCGTTTGCTTTCTATTCTTAACGGCTAGTACCGATAAGTCTGCACCAGTGTCGACTAAGAAACACTCTTGTGTGTACTTGTCCGTTACGCATAGGCGGAATAACCATTCCGTTCGTTTACACCGACACCCGCCACAGTCGATGTTTTTTCTAGTTTTCCAATTTCTTCCTAGCATAGGGTGATACACAATTCCTCGCTTTATCTCCGAATTTATGATGGTAGAAACACTCCCAGCCTGAATCACCCGGTTTCTTACTGCTTCTGGACTTCGATCTGGACTGGTTTTGGCGATATGAACTTCTTCTAAAAGGCTGGCGGCGATAACCTGAGTTTATTTCTTTTATTGCGGCTATTTCGAGCATGAGTTTTTCAAGTTGTTTATTAATTAACTCGAACTGCAAATCTTGCGCGCTGGTACTGCTTGTGGTCACCCCGCATAAGGCGAAGCCGAGGAAGGGGTCGACGGCGGGCGCGCTATGCCCGCCTCGCCCAGCAATAGTCGGGCCGTAAGGCTAATCTGGAGGGCGTCGTGGTAGAATGCGAAAGCGAACCCAGCCCTCTACGGCTGGTGCGATAATGCCGGAGGGGCGTAATCATCACCTCAGTGCGTAAATGCATTTCCCCTCCGTAAACAAAAAAAAAAAAATGTGTTTCTCGGCTGACTCCGGCGATATTGCGGACTTTGAGAGCGTCGTCGGTGACTTTTTCTCCAGCGAGGTCCCTCATCACTCGTAACAGTTGGGTGGGCTTCTGGTCTTCAAGCTCTAAACCTCCCAGAGCTTCTGGAACTGACGGGCTTCGGACTCTTCGTAAACGGAAAGAAGACGGCTCTTCAGTGCCTTATATTTGCCAATAGTTGGTGGTTTGCAGATGATATCGCTAACCTGCTCAATATCCGTCCTCTCTAGTACAGGTAACACGAGGTTGTTCTTCTGTTCGTCACTAGTTTTATAGCTGGCGACGACTGCTTCAAATTGTGCGCACCAAAGTTTAGGTTGTGCTCGCCAAAACGGCGGAATTCTTGACTGAAGCGAAATAGTGGAGATCGCCTTTCCTGTTGAGCACTCTTATTCAGCAGCTGTAGTAGGGGCAGTCAAAGCGTCGTTGAATTTCTCCATCTTCGTGTTCAAGTGTGTAAGTGTCACCACTGTAAGGCACTCTGGCTAGTTTGAAGGCTTGCTTAGAGATAATTAAAACACCAATTCAGAATGGCATGAAATAATTTATTACTGACAAACTTATATCCTAAATATTTTGAATTTATTCGTGTGTTACCAAAATTAGGAATCCACCAATCAGCGCGAAGCTCGAGGCATGCGCGGTCATATAAATAGATTTTTCGCGGTTCCATCGTCAGTTGGGAGGCCCAAGACAGCAGTATCAGCTATTTCTGCTACTCCCTCCCTGCGGAGAGGCAGATCAAGGTGGCCATTCGCGGGCTGCCGGCTGACACGCAAGAAACTGAACTCAAAGAGGCCCTGCAAGAGCTGGGCTTCATTGCTGACGCCATCAAATGCATCCGCGGCAGGAGCGGCGGCCCAGGAGGCACCTATTTCTGCCTGCTACAGCCCTACGCAGAAGCAGCCCGCATCTACACATCACCGAGCTACTGCATATGCCCGGGATCAAAATTCAAGCCTGGAGATGCAAACAGGGGCCAGCTCAGTGCCACAGGTGCCAGCAATTGGATTTGGGCAGGAAAGAAAGAAAGAAAGAAATAGTTTATTTGCAATAAAAGAGCACCACATGGCATCAATTCGTGTATAATGTATGAGTCTCATAAACCTGTGTAATATGTCCTGTCCTAACTCACAGCACGCATTGGGAAACTGTAAGTGCTGTCAGTGTTTGTATAAAATAAATAAATAAATAAATAAATCAACTTCTCCAAAGGGCCTACGTTGGATCCATATCCCCGCGCAAGCCTCTCAAAGGACCGGGGCAACCCGTGTATCCCAAGCGGAGATACAGTATGTTATGTTATGCATGTGTTGCAGAAACAAAGTGTATTTGTGTACAAAGAAAAATAAATAGAATATAGCTTATTTTGGTTCGTGTCATTTCAAATAGTTAGATTATCGATTACAAATCGTCTAAGTTTGGCCAGTAATTTCAAAAGAACCCTGTATACGGCACCAAGTACATGGCTTTCGAAACGAAGCTCGTTGTCCAAGACTATTTCCAAGTTTCTAGCCTCCTCCACTCACACAAATTTGAAACATCGATAAGCTTTTTAGAGTAAGCCGTGAAATGTCTAGGGTCAGTTACTATTTGGCATATCATACTATCTGGCGGGACGCCCACAGAAATAAGGATATATAGCAGGCGAGTTAACTTTGGCACACGCTACGGCACTTCTACCGATTCTTATGGGTGGCCCAAGAGTCACCCCACCGCACCATCACCTATTGTTACACTATATTGCACAAATCCATACTTCACTACTATCCATACTCCTACAATAATATTGTAAATATAAACTTTAATTTTGTTTCCGTTTTTACTAAAAATAGTATGACTGAATACTATTAGTCTTGCAGTTAATATACATATATATATTATGTCAAAACAAATCAGCCTTAAAGTATTATCAGTATGCCAAAAAACAATTGTGCCTAAGAACTATTATGCCAATTTTTTTATGCCCAACTCGGTATGCCTAAGTACATTAATACATAAGTACATCATACAAAGAAGGGACCAATCCAATAAGGGTCGCGTCTCGCTGTCGCAATGACACGCGCATTCGCTACGGATACGCGAGTAGCACACGACTATCGAACTCCTCTGCGCTCGAGCTTCCATGGTCACTATGTCTGCTTGGAAGTGATTCCTTGCGAGAGAGAAGTCTTATTTCCTGTGCAACTCTGCCATGATGGAGAACAGACGTTAAGTACTGCCACAATAGCGGAGTTTGGTAGTATCCTATAGTAAGGAAAGTATAATAATACATTAAATAAAGGTATCTCAAAATTACGGTCTTAACCAGATTATAAGTACCCTGAAATCAAACCCGGAGACCGTTATGTTTTTGGGTCTAAATTCCAGTATTCATTCCTTTTTTTAAGCATCTGTACAATTTTTTAATAGAACCCTACTGCTAATCTTACTTGCCATATAAAAATACAAAACATTAATAAAGAAAACTTGGAAAAAATCTGATCAGTAGCACAGCGCACGCGCAAGGTACGCAAGTAGGTATTTATACGTATAATGAATGGAACTGCCCACTTAGAACAGTGGGTTGCTACTAAAACGGGCATAGACACAATATTAATAATACTATATTGTACTTAATTATCTTATTTATAGGATGTTTATGTTTCAGTTGTACTTATTATGCATGATGATGATTTTGCACTATAAGAGTTAATTAATGATATCAGATAACAGAGCGCTGTAATAGCAAAGCTGTTCTACCATTGAAGCAATCATCTGGACCCCTAATCTTATTTACTTATCTGCTTTGTAAACCTATAATAATTAAGCAAGTAGATACTAAAACATCTTTTCTTTTCTACTCCTACAAGTCTTGAAAATTATTTTCGCAATGCGTCATGTATATATACTCGTAGTACTTTGTCAATTATTTTTTGTAAATTGATAAACGTTTCAATAAATTATATTCTAACCTACTTGCAAAATCCTTGCCTGTGCGTTCTTATGATGATAAAAAATATGTGATTCAGCTATTTTTGTCAATTTTACTTTTTTTTTTAATGCTGGTGATTTTGATACTCTAAAACCAAGCAATTTTACAAAGGCTTTTTTCGATCGTTTTGATGTTAGCCCGCTTTGCAACGGGTTTCTGGCAACCGGCGACCCAAATAACGCGTTTGATCGTAAACCAAGCGCTTTGGGATTCCGCGCCCGATATATCTCGCGGATTCCCAACGTCGCAGTCGCAACCGCGATCGCTCCAATATACACTCAAAAAGAAATAAACACATGTCTATAGACATATCAACGTAAATATTTACATACCAAGTCATATCGTGGCATTTTCAGTAAAATAATGTAGATTTGAAAAATATAAATCTTAGGATTAATCCGGGATTTGGTCGAGTGATAAATTTAACATTTGCGTGTGTTGTAGTGATAAATAGTGAATAGTGCGTGTGTTTTATGTGTCAGTGATAAGTAATGTCGTCTGACGGCAGATTTTAAGCCATTACCACAAAATCTACAAGTAACATATAATTAGAAGCAATGAAATCTGTTTATACTGTTCTATCTACATCTTCGTAATCTCCAAAGTTATAAAGTTACCTGAGAGAAATTAACTATCAATGTAGTTGAAAATACATACCTCATCTAAATTCTGTGCCTAACGTTAAAAGTTTCCTGCCATTTATACATATCATTATTTTACCTATAGTGTATTTAAATGTCCCGTAAAAATTTATGTGATGAACATGAAATATTCGACGCATATATTTGCTCCTACTTTTCGCCGTGATAATGGATTTTTTGTTGTACCTTTAGTCTCAGGATTTACACCATGATTTACGTTACCAAATATTTTATGTGAACGAAATTAGTGATAATTGCTGGTGCTGCCATCTGTGACAATGTCTCGGCGAGATCGCGTAGAAAGGGTAGTAGAATATCCTGTCGCTCCCTTGGCTCCACCTAGTAAATGTGCTAAGGTACGTATAAAGTTCCATTCTTTATAAAACTAAGTCTCTTTCCGCTGTCTGTCCCTATGTATGCTTAAATCTTTAAAACTAGATGCCGTTTGTTTTAATAGATAAGGTGTTTCAGGAGGAAGTTTTATATGTACAATACATGTATAATTGATAATTTTAGAGGTTTCTAATGTGATGTCGTAAATTGACACATTTTTTGCTCTTACATCGCAAATTCTGGCTGCACCTACCTTAGGAGAAAAATGAAAATAATGTACTACAATATTGTACATCTCGAAAAGATCTACACAAAAGTCCGGGATACCATATGTCTAGCTATTGCAGTTACGCCACAACAACTACTTTTTCATGTCAATAGTAGCGCCGGTACAAACTAGGCCATATTATTCGTTTCTCGGTATTGATCTTCATCCAAATAAACCATTTCATATTCAAGAACGATTTAATCCCACCGAAAACATTTTCATGTAAAAATGTTGCCAAGACGAGTCCACATAGCTTACCCTGTGAAAAAGTTATCAGATCTCATATAAAGCCAAGCTCTAAAGACTACACACTCTAAACCTACAAGCTTTACGCTACACCTTAATCAAAATCTATGTAAAAGTGGTCAGATCTCATGTAGAGCCTAAACTCTTGATCTATCCGCCCTTACTTTACCAGGCCTAACGTCACATACTCTACATTTTAATCAAAACGTTAGTGTAGAGCTTTTTTTCTTACCGTGGCGCTTAAGTGTCGTCAAAAAAATCCAGTGGTATCAATCTAAACGTGCATTATGCGTTCCCAATAAATATTGACGTTAGGCAGGCGGCCAGTCGTAAAACAGGCCAAAATAATAATAGGAAAGGAAACTTAGGAGTGCTATGTTTGAAAAGTGTGACTCACGCTAATCGGCGATTTGTTTAATTATTGTACGATATTAAATGATTTTCGTTCGACATTATCTGTCATACATTTCAAATATAGGGCTCCAGAAGGGAAAGCGTCATGGAAGCGAGAGCTGAGGATGCATTTTGCATTCCTAAGAAATGTTAAAGTTAGGCAGGCGGCTAGTTGTAAAAAAAAACATGTCAAGATAATAATAGAAATGGAAGCAACCGGAAGGCATGCGCCTAGGAAGCGGGAGCTGATGAGCAAACTGAGGGAGTGCTAAAAATTTTCGTAGTAATTACGTGTTTTCCCCTTGGATGATTTTAAAGGGGACGTTCTAATACTGTCAGTTGGGTAGACAGATGTTAAGAGAGTGTACACGGGACGACCAAGTGGAAAGCGACCAGTCGGCCGTCCCAGGTACAGCTGGAGAGACGATTTCGTGAACGAGTTGGAATTTTTTAATATCATATTTTATTCCCCTGAATGATCTTGACTGTTCTATGGCCCACATCGGTAGACGTACCAATCAAACATTTAACCGTTATGATAGTTTGACTTTGACATAAATACTATCCTTGAAACAAATACTTTCTGTGGCGGGATTCACCACCATATCATGAAATAAATATGGTATTCATCGCTTAATAGGACTACTTGACTCGGCCGGGAGATCTACGAGTATGTAGCCGGTTTTGAAAGAAAAGCTAAATGAAGAGGTTAGCTTCAACCTACTACATAATGTGTATAACCCGGACGAAGTCGGGACGGGCTGCTAGTTATAAATAAATTAAATCGAGATAGAGCATTTCCTTAAAGAACTCAATTTTGTTATATTCCAAATTTAAAATTTTTGTATTTCACTTGCTTTATGTAGGTTTGCCAATGTACCTACATACTCGTATTTCAGGGCATCATGGCTGAGATAAATTAAAACAGGTCAAAGAAAACTTAATACTTATACATAATACTATACTAAAACTACTATTTTACTACTACATACGGCCCACTTGATGGTAAGTGGTCACCGTAGCCCATGGACGCCCATAGTCACAACGCAACATAGTCGGGAAATCACTTGCGCATTCCCGACCCTTGACAAATCTTTTAACACCCTTTTTGATTCGAATGAAATAACATACAACTACTATCTTAGGTACTGTACTACACATGGAAGTTATGTTCCGTGGTGTTCTCCCACTTCGTGATGATCAGCCTGGTGGTGGCCTACTGCATCCTCGGAGCCGTCACCTTCGAGAAGTTGGAGGCGCAGCACGAGAGAGAGGTAAACGCTTTCATCATTAAGAAACTACTATACATTATCAATGTCATCATCATCGTCTGCTGTATGTATATAGGCCTCTCCTAATGATTTTCAAAGTCACCAGTTGGAAGCGGCCTGCGTCCAATGTTTGCATGCTACATTTTTCAGGTAATCTGATCAACTGGTCGGTGGATGTCCATGTCCAATACTGCGCTTGCCGGTACGTGGTTACCATTCGAAAACCTTTCTGCCCCAAATTACTTAATTATATGTGCTTTCGCCAAATATTGACCCACTGTTGTTGATGTTGTGGACTTGTGAGTAAACCCTGGCAATATTTTTAATGTAAATACTTAATAAGTCCTTGCAACTTTAATTTCTGCAAAGTAATCAATGAAATACTTTCATCATCATTTCGGGGCGTAAATTTTAGATGTCGATATGAAAAAAAAATGCATTTAGCAAACCCATGAAAGGGTGTACTTTTAGCGGAGGACGAAACAGAGTTAACAAAAACGAATTAAAAAGCAAATAGTAGGTATATATTTATAATCCTTTTTATCTTACACCACCTTTCAATGTTTCGTGTTGATTTATCAACTAAGTTTATTGGTACTAAATAAATGTCAGATATTTCTATTTTTATTACAGGTGAAAATGAACATATCCAGTATTCGCAGCAACACGACCCAGAGCATCTGGCTGATGACGCGGAACGTGCCGCTGCTCAACCAGACCAACTGGACCTCTGAGGTCGTCGACATGCTCAAGGTATCCCGCTGTTAGCTGAAGATGAATATCATTATTATAACATAATATATTGGACCTCAACCTCAGGGAACGTTCACATGAAAAAATATCAACATCTCTCACTTCGAACAGGCATTGTTTTTTCAAGTACTGAAGAGCTATACTATGCTCCTAGCTTAAAAAAGAAATGTCATTAGATTAAGATCCTATCGCTAGATAGCAGTAGACCAGGGGTGACCCTGGATTCAGCTAATAAACTTTGAAAGAGCATGCAACTGATATTCAATTACGATGCATTTTTGAAATGCTCAATAATTGGTATTCTGCTAACACAATTTTGAATCTCAATTTAATTGCAACTAAAACGTAATTGAATGGTAATAGTAGAAAAAATGTAAATAAAATAAATAACAGAGTACCAATTATTGAAAGAGTTGATGATTTTGATCATTTTTTGATTAGCAAATTAGAAACGTCTCCTTTTCATAGGACTTTGAGAATGCTATTCTACTGGAAATGAAGGTGCGTGGCTGGGACGGCAACGAGAGCTCCGACCATATACAGTGGACGTTTACCGGCGCCTTATTCTACTCCATCATTGTCATTACCACCATCGGTAAGTTGACTTAACACTACCGACCGTTATTTTACTTCTTCTGATCGAGGCAAAATATCAAAACTAATATAAACTTCATGTTTCCCCTATATTGCCCTATCATTCGATTAAGTGTTTTTATTTTAAAGTTCAAGGCAAATAGCGCAGAGAATCGTTGGGTCAGAAATGTTCTCGAATGGCGACCACGAGCAGGCAAGTGACCAGATGGTCAAATGATCTGATGAAAGTCGTAATCGAATCATTAGGAGAGACCTATGTCCAGCAGTGGACCGACTGAGGCATTACATTTAAATTATGAAATCATTCCTACGAGTACATTATATTTATATACTCGTAGATCCATTTTTCAGTGAGACACAATAAATTCTTATTAACTAGCAGTTACCTGCGGCTTCAACCACTTGACCAAGAATTAATACGAATGAAAATTTCTGTTCGACCAATCGTATTTCCCAGATGCGTTCTAAGTTTACGTTTTAGAGCCTGGGGTGAATGACCTTAAATAATGATGGGCTAAAAGTCAAAACTGGTTAAGAAGCTTTCTCACCGGGTCGTCGAAGTCCTCAGTTAGGTACCTAGTTAATTCTACCTTACTACCGCGAACGGTGCCAACACTATAACCCGCGATGAGTAGTGGCTGACATCTTGGGCAGTTGCCAGCCTATCCGTCAATTTTTGTCACATTCTTGCTTTCTTTCGTATTTTATTTTTCTTCAAAAATATAGTGTGTTAACATGTTATTTATTAACCTGTGTAATGATAGTCATATTTTTCTACATAAAAACCGTTTTCCATTCGATAACTAAAACCTATTTGACAAGTGCGAAATTTATAAAAAAGGACTTAAAATTTCAACGTAAAGAATGAAAGGATGAGAGAGAGATTGATTGTACCTACAAACCAAACCAATTTTTGAAGCATTTTGGCAGTTTCAATGCTGAAACCTGTATTATTGGTCTATCCAATAAAGTAATATTTCATTCTTTTCATATTATTGATGGTGTGACCTTAACAATTCACTAAACCTCATACATATTTGCTAATTTACATCTCTTTTTAACTTTGTGCTCCACCAACTACTTTTGTGATTAGGCCGCCTTTGTACATAGACATTTAATTTTTTTGTGTAATCTGTATTTTAGTTCTTGGTGCAATAAAGAGTTTTTATTTTTATTATTTCCAAAATTCAGTCCCGAAATTGTTGCAATAAAAGAAGAAAATATGTATGAAAATTTGTTTGGCTATTTGTTAAAAGAAAATGGCGCTGCCATATATTCATGTATTAAATTGTTTGGCTGTTCGTCAATAGATGGCGCTGCTTATTTTAAATTGTTTGTTTATTCGACATTAGGTGGCGTTGCTTGTATTAAAAAAATTATGCAATGAAATGTATACATCAACAGATGGCGCCACCATAAAATTAAACTCTATATAGTTTGCGGTATGGAAATAATAAGACTATGTAAGTGGTTGTGTTTTATTGTTATTCTTAGCGAAGAGTCTTGGTTGTTTGTTTTTCCAGAAAATAAATATTGGTCTTATTGTTGTGTGTGTCCGTCGATTCGTTCAGTTTCTTAATTTAATACTTAATGGGTACTGTGGTACCTGTTAAGAATTAGTTTAGTTAATAGAAAAAGTTTTCTTAATAAGACTTAAAAAGTCAATAAGAGTAATTTTCGGATTTAAATATTGGTTGGATTGTTGGGTGTGTCGTGTCAATTCGTTCAATTTGTCATTACCAATTAGTTTAATTAATAGGAAAAGTTTTCTAAAAAAGTTATTAAGAGTAATTTCCGAATTTAACTAATATTATGCCTCGAAAACATAAATCGCCTACACCCATGAACATCATTTATCAACGTGTATCTGATAACAATCCAAGCTTATTTACATCTGCACAAAACCAGTTTTATTCATGACAAAAGTCTGTGAGCTCATCATGAAATAACTCACCCGGGTGAGCATTAAAATCACCCAATACATAAATAGATTCACTGCCATCTACCAGAGTACTTATTTTACCTAGACAGTCTGTGAATTACGGTAAATTAGCAATGTTATTCCGTAGGAATATACACACATATCACTATAATGGGATGTTCTCCTGTCACAAATTTTATAGCACATAACCGATCACTATCACATGGCAGCACAGACACATTGGTGAAAACTGCACTCCTCCACAGCAGTGCCACCCCGCCGTAGGGCCGGCCTCGCAGTATACCCACCGAGATATCCATTGCGGAAGTACCAGTCGCGCTGAAGTTCCCATCGATACTTTGCAGGAAAGTGAGCTCATTTGGCAATAGCCAAGTTTCTTGCAGAGCTATAATATCCGAAGTGAGACACAACTGTCTTACACTATCAACAGATCGTTTTACGTTTTTGCAGTTAAAGCTTACAAGTTTACTTACTGTCGAGGCCATAATTTGGTTTAATATTGCCGTCTAAAAAGCTTGCTCTGTTCGTTATCCTGTGTTTGAAACCGCGGGCGGAGCCGCGGGCAATAGCTAGTATAAAAATAAATGTTTCTAAAATCAAAAGCAGTAGTTTCGTGAGATGTTTTATTTTGACCTCGCCGGTCTATTCCTTTTGGTGGTTATCTCCGTGGTGGCGAAGGCAGCCCCCGACCTAGGCTTGGCCTTACGGTTTCGATGTCGCGGACAGCGCGGCCGGGGGTCTCTGTCGGCTACAACATGTAAACCAATTTACCCTTAAACCAATATAAACAACTAAATGTACAAATAAGTAGTATGGCCGTACTTACTGAGACAAATCTGGGCGAAACTGTAATAATATTTGATCAATCGACGTTACTATCAATAAATCAATCCAACAATCGTGAAAACTTTATCGGTTTCAACAAAATTTTGATTTTTGATTCAACCTACTCAAGTACGGCCGTACTTTACAACAATAGAATTATTATCGTTTCTCTCTTGCCATTACAATGCCTTGTCGGTGGCGGAGTTTTGGTCCTCTGAAGTTTGATAACAGCCAGAGTCGACTCGCAAAAAGAGAAGAAGAAGATGGCGCCCTTAAGAATTCTTTTTAAAGATTGCTAACAGTAGCACAGTGTTAGGTGACTATCACATTTATGGTAACTAACATACAACTATTGGTACTACAGCTATACTACCAGTCTCACGTGTAAACAACGCACTACTACACACAAACAGGTTAGTGTCACACACAACTTTACACAGCCTATTTACCATAATAGAATGGCCTTCTAGGTCCTATTTGACCTGTGGGGCCTCCTGGCCCGACTAGAATCTGCCGTCCAGGGCCTATTATACCAGTAGGCCCACCTGGCCCAACAAGTATGCCCGGATTTCTCATTTGATTGCTTTGATACCCATAGGGACCAATTATACCAGTAGGTCCATCAGGGCCGACCAGAATAGGTCGTCGACCATATCCTGCGGGGCCAATGATACCGGTCGGACCACCAGGGCCCACTAAGATTCCTCGCTGAGCAGTTTCACTTGACCCAACGTCACGCGGAGGCCCAATATATCTGTCGTCGTGATTATTAGCTGGACCGATTATACCAGTAGGACCATCTGGCCCGACTAGCACTCCCTTGTTTTGGCCTGAGGGCCCTGGTCCTACAATGCCCGTGGGTCCATCAGGTCCCACAAGAACTTGTTTGTTAGGTGGTCCAATGTTTCCAGTGGGACCGCCGGGCCCAATGAGGACTGGTTGTTGTTGCCTGAAACTGGATTCACGCTCGAAGTTATAAGCAGAGCTGGGAGGTGGTGGAAATGGACCGGAATCTTTGTCTTGTCCAGGATACAACTGAGGACGTTCGTCATTTATCTCATTGAAGAATTCTGAAACACGTAAAATCTTTTGTTTAATTTTGGTATAAGTATATTGGTATTATATTCAATAATAGTCAGACCGCAAAATAGTAAAGATTTCAGACTGTTTGCCAACATTCTGAACAGTAAGACCTGAAAAAAAAATATTTTTATTTTATATAATTACCTGGATTAGGATAGCTCGTTTTGTTGGGTCGTTTAGCACAGCAGAGGAATTTACCGGGGCCGCACACCTTCTGAAAATTTAAAAGAGAACACTGTATTTACTGATTATCTGACAAATGGGTAGGTGTATCTGAAACCATTTTGCTGTTATATAGTAATTCTGTATATGTGCCAATGTCAAACAAATTTCTTACATTGATTGCTATCTGTCGCATGGTAAAAGTGGCGTCTGTTTTTCCTGGGTTTTCCCCAAGGTCTAATAATGTCTATGCATGAAATTTTATAAAAGCTGGTATCAAATTAGTGACTCACTGAGTTTTCATGTCCTGAGCCGCATTCCGGGTTGGAGACGCACTTGCACTGCACCAAGGAGTCTACAGTTCCATCCGAGTAGCGAGAAGGGCTGCAATAAGAAGAGGACTTGGGATGACTAAAATTATTTCATAAATCACAGCAGGAATAGGCTTATTACTATAGTATTTCTGAACGATTTGAGAATATTTTGTAGGAACTTTTACAAACATCAATAAGAGCATAATATCTCATACTTCTAGCGTACAATGCAACGCGACTCGTTTAGGTCCAATATACGTATGTGTATAAAACTTTACATACATACAAACTGTACATATTTTCTTCACATGTGCTAAATACGTGCACATAGCACAGAATACAAGGTTTGAGGATATTTATTTGTGAATGGCGAGACATTGCTGTGAACCAAATTTAATTTTTGACTTGTTTGTTGTCCTTATTGTTGAGTTGTCGCCTAAGAATAATGCTAAAACAATAAATGAGGTAAAAAAACACATTGTGTTTGCATTGTGTTTTAGCGGACTTTAAGCTCAGAAGCAAAACGGCTGTAGATGCAACAAGGATAAAATTTGATGATTTTTTAATCCATACTTCCATACCTACTAATATTATAGATGCGAAAATCTGTCTGTCTATCTGTATTTGTTACGCTTTCATGGCCAAACCGCTGAACGGATTTTAATAAAATTTTGTATGAATATAGTTGAAGTCTCGGGGTCAAACATAGGCTACTTTCCGAAGCAGGTGGGGCTGCAGGAAACAGCTAGTACTTACAATAAAGTAAGCAAGTGCACCGTAGCCCATTGAAAGGATTACAGATGTTATTGTGTCTCACCCTGCATGGTAGGCTCCGTGGGTCTCGACTCTGACCGGATATCGGCCCGGTGCGTCAGCCGGTCGGTTGTAGAAGCCAGCCGTGTCCCGTGCCGGCTGGAACGGTGCCGGATCATCTTGCAGCTCGCTGGGGATATAGTTACTGTGTTAATGGAAAAATGACAGCTGTAACAGACAGACACGGATGATCCAATTAATCTGAATCCTATAAATTAAGAACTTCTGAAATGGAGATTTGAGTACACAGAGTGTCTTCGTATGATTAAGCACAGCCAAATAACCTAGTACGTTTAACTAAATCAAAAGCATGTCGCGGGTGGAACCACAGGCTACAGCAAGTAATGTCAAAATTCTTCCTCTATCCACTTAGATCCATTCCCTAGATCTAGATCTCCATTAGGAGAGAAAAGTATCGTATAACTCTTTTCTCCTCTTCGATATACCTTTCGGTGGATTCAATCTAGCATTTTTCACGACTAAACTACTTAATCAAATTTTTGTACAATGATAAGTACAACGGCGTATTTATAAATAAATGTCTAGTTCGTCATTTATAACAATCATACTACCTGTCTCAATTTCATTATTCTGTGTGAAATATTTCACCTATTGTATTATTCACTTATTTTGTAAACTGTGGACAATGCACGTAATCACAGTAACAAGTACATTGGCAATGAGTTTGTTATTGCTCGAAGAGCTCGATATTCGAGCGCGACCCGCGTATCCATAGCGTGCGCGTGTCAAGCGTTGGCGAGATGTGACCACTATTGGATTGGTCGCCATTTGGTGGCATTTTCTATCTCGAGCTCTTCCGTGCTTCGGAAGGCACGTTAAACCGTTGGTCCCTGTTGTTATCGATAAATAGCAGTAGTGAAGGTGTGTCAGAAGCCTTTAGGCTGCCTGAAAAATTCTGACAATGTTGGCCACTAACACACCTCGGGGCATGTTCTTGTTGGTCTGGTTTCCCTGTAAAAAGTGTTACGGAGGTCAGACGGCAGGCACTCCTTCGTATTAACCAGTGCCGCCAAATCTAGGACCATGACTTACCGGACACTTCGGAGCCTAGGGGCGTACCCTAATTTCGAATATTATATCGCTAATTTACATGACGTTTCTTTCGTAATTTATTACTATCTATGCTATTATTATATTAATTATTATAGCAAATACTTGTACAAAACATATTAGAATAATTTTCTTTGTTTTACTTGCTCTACATAGGATTATTTTAAAATAAAGTCGCCAAACCAAGGCCACCGCGGTATAAATTGTTTATGAGTAAGTACGAGTATTTTTTGTCAAATTAATCTCGTTACGCTGGCGAAAGTAAGGTCAATACAAATAGAATTGACGCCATATTACGCAAATATTACGCCTCTTTTGTAGTACTTATGAGCGGTAAAGTGTAACTTACACAAGACGTAGCCAAGCATATACTGATTGCCAATAGTTTTATTGAAACTGATAAACAATTATTTGAAGTAATATTGGCTGATTTATTAAATTTAACTTAGTATGGAAAAAAATATATTAATTTTCCAAAACAAATTGGTAAGTACTTATAATACAAAAAAAAAAGAGTGGTGCCTGAGATAGGTATGCGAAGAAACCTGTACTTATACAGATTACCATAGCCAGTTGTAATAAAACTTTAAAGTAACATATATTTTAATAGTTTGAGAGCACCTCTGTGCAACCTTAAACTATCGATTGTATTCATCATTTTGTTTTTTTTTTTTATATTTCGTAAAAGAAACGAAAATTATGCACCAAAAGTTGTAACATTGCTACGTCCGTCACAGATAGAGGAAGACTCTATGCTCTTGGGTCTCTCAGGAGAAACTCAGAAGACGACTTGTTTGAGTTTGGTCTGCTTCGAGAGAAGAGAAGAGATTTCTTTGGGAATTAGCAGCCTCCTTGTACTAATGTTATTTTCTATAAAGTATTATTTTCGTCCTACCAAATTCTTGTAGGTACATGTGTATTAAAAAAACAAATTAGAAACTACAGGGCATGTACAAAAATTAAAAGAATTGATTTCTTACAGATAATAAATTATTAAATTAATATACAACAGCATGTAGCATTGAGAACGCAGTATCAAATAGAAATCGGTTAATTCGTAACGGAAATGATTATCACAGTTATTTGTAGTTGGCAAAGGTTGCCAGATTCTAAAATAGTTACTTACATACAAATACGACAGTGTATGATAATTTTACAATTCGATAATATTGCTTTTTTAAGAATACTTACTTCATTGTATTTAATTATTAACATGAAACTATAACTGAATGAAAATTTTCCAATTACTTATACGGCGGGTTCGGAAAGTCCACAATAAAAGGTATTTGAAACAAAACGTTCCAGGTGGCTTAAGGCCATAGAATTGTATGGCCTTAAAACTATTATAATAATTATGTTCCTAATAGGTTTAGGAGCCCTATATTTGAAATGAATGACATATATGTCGAATGAAAACCGTGCGATATCGAACAAAAATTATTCGCCTCGCCGATTTTGCGTCAATCACAATTTACGAACATAGCACTCTAGATCCCAATTGTGACAAATTCAAAAAGGCCCGCCTCCGGCGTTTTAAAATTCAAGTAGACGTCCTTGATGTACTTTTTTGGAGTTCTCTATTTTCTAGGTATATTTATATGGACTTACCGGTATTTTGTGTGGCAAATTTTCAGAGCCGTACCTTCAAAATCATTCAGGCGAAATAACAATTCTCTACAATAAGACTGAATTCGCACTGCAGTGCTGTAACTAATTGGTTTATGCAAATGTTCTCATGTCGGATCTGAAGACTGACAGGACAATGCTGTCCAGACTAAGTGGGCCCGATACCTTGACGATTCGGTAATCCATACATACCTAAATGATCCACGAGTATTTTGATAAGAACAAAAATAATTTACTTATAAAAATAAAAAATATAGACCACGTTGTCATGCTCCTAGATATTTAGTAAAGGAAAAAATATGATGAATAAAACTGGGTTCGGTTATTTATTATTTCCGTTATTTCCGACTACTATCATGAGTCATGATGAACCCTATTGGTTTGGTTTCCCTGTAAAAAGGGCAATGGAGGTAGGACGGCAGTCGCTTCTATTTTGTAACCAGTACTGCCAAATATAGATTTCAATTTTATGAGCATGGGTTACAACCATTAATAAAGCATACACTGGACTCTAAAGCGCTAGCTTCGTCCAAACGATAAACCAATGGTGTTCAATACACAAGCTATGAAATCAACGAAGAAATGTTACCTTATTTCAATGTAAGTGCATTAAGTATTAGTATTTTGACGAGGTCAATGCAAATTAAATTACCTGCACGAACTGAATATCAGATGATAATTACGGGCTTTTTAGCCTGATAATACTGTACTTCAGCGTTTGCTAATGAAGCGGTTTGGAAAACCCTAATTGCAAGCATTGTTACTTCAGTCTATCATAAACACCAGTTTAAGGAGCCCTATGTGTACTTAAATCGTGTCAAGGAGTTGGTAAGACAATAATTCCTCAGTCTTTCCTTTTGTGCTAATTAAATCATAAAGATCTTAAACATTGTCATTTTTTGTTTCGAATGTTATTAAAGTTTTATTCATATCGAGTGGGTTACGCGGTCAAAACACCCTGGAGATCAAGGCCGGGGGCAGCATCTTACGTGCCTTTCGAAGCACGGAGTCATCTTTATTATCAGACAATCAAGTGATTCGAGCCTGCAATGTCCTACCTAACCAAACTGGAAAGCAATAAAAAAAGTATCTTCCCGTGGGAATCGAACCCATGACCCCCGGGTCTAAGGAAAACGTTAGAGGTAATTATAAATGATGCTAAATGTGTCATATTCCAAATTAATAGTAATAATTCCTTCAGACTGCTCAATAAAACTTTCATTGGGTCTAAAAATCTTCACGCTAGATATTTGTAGTGCAGGTACCAAATTTACGAATCTTGCAAAATAGCAGATTGTAAGGTACAGTTGGTACTTCTGACGTAACGTTCCCACAGCCCTGGATCTCTGCAATCACAATGTCGGTGAAACCGATCTGATACTCAATGTGACCTCCGCAAATATCTTGCTAATTGTAGTTCTTGATACCGGAAGTTGAGGAGGAGGCTACAAATTAGCAAATCATAAAAGCTAATGAACAAGAATGGCTTCACTGGCGTGTTGTTTAGATTCCCCTGAAGAGATCATTTTCAATGTCTTTCCGATATGTTGTGATTATCGTCAGTACTAGTATTCGTAAGAAGGATCGGACTAGCGATATCTAAGTCTATGTTTAATAAACAATAGGACCCTGAGCTGATATCCAAAAATAGCTAGGAATTCGAGCAAGGCGATGAATACACTGAAGTGAGTAAAACAATGATAGGTCCTCTACCTTACTTTGTTTCCCTCACTTCAGAGTCACTATTTTGAAAACGAGCAGTACCATCTTCTTTGTGCTAGTCGACCCTGGCTAATTAAGTTTATCCCTACGGAATTTTATATCAAAAACGTAAAATGTCCAGCGTCGAAATTACGTCGAGCAGAGAAAGACTTGGACGTTGTAAGATATAGACGTGGTCTATTTCTTATAGTGTCCAAATCTAGGGGCCACAATTTTACCAAACTTAAATAAACCCACATTAAACTATATTATTACCCGCTTAGTTTAAGGAAAATTATCAATCCATATCCATACTATAATATACTATAAAATAGTAATATATTATTATAATAATCATACTAATATACTTATACTAATTACTAATATTACTAACAATTACTAATAATATTATAAATGTGAAAGTGTGTTTGTTTGTCCTTCTTTCACGTTAAAACGGAGCAACCGATTGATGTGATTTTTTGTGTGGCGACAGTTGGAGACCTGAAGGACAATACATAGGCTACCACGCGGGTGAAGCCGCGGGCACAGCTATTATCGAATAACTGTGTTATTAAGTTGTGTTTGAAGGGATATAAACTGACCTTTCTGGCGTTGATCGTTGTTCATCGACAAATTGCACCTTCGTGTCTATCCTCACCGAGGCGCTGCCTTCGGGAAATTTCCACTTCTCAGCAGAGACTGCTGCCACCAGCGCCAGGAGAAGCCATCGTACCTCCTCTGAAACGTGCAGCAACAGTACCTTTTACAGCGGACCTTTTATCTCTGGCTTGAGAATAATTCGTTTATTCTCTTCTGTCTCTCTTCCTTTAAGTGTTTAATTTTCTTTAAACTTTATTGTACAAATATACAGTTGTTTACCACAATAGCTAGCATAAAGCATTCTTTGACAACAAACCTTTGGATTAAGCAGGGTTCTCACATTTATTTATTTGTTTAAATACAAATCGTACAACATAACTGATACATCTAAGCATTGCACAACCTGCAATAATAATCTCTTGTAGATTTTTTTCTACATTTAGTACTTAGGTCTGACAATAGATCGTAGATTTTATACCCATGGGATGCTCGCGGCTAATTCGCTACCGTGAGTGAGATTGAAGCCTTAAAAACTAGGCACTGGACTTTTGTAGATAGGTAATTATGGGTGGGATACGTCAGTTTCAAGGTATTCCACTTAATTCTCAGGAGCGGAGTAAATACAGTTTGGGTAATTGGATCTCTCCAACTCACCTATCATTGTTTATATTGTAGTTCACCTCGCCTCATTTAAGTTCAGCATGTTTCACAACCGCGCTAGTATGGTACCGACGTGGGTTTATGTCAAATAGTTTGCATTTCCATAACATTATTGTTATTAAATCTGTCTGTCTATGCGTCTATATTGGGTTCTCAAAACTAGTGAATACGGCACACGCTATTTGATTTAATAACAAGTGGATAAGTGCTTGATATTATATACGTTAATTTTCATTTGATAGCCGTTCAACTAGCTGTGTATACTTTATGGATTGTTTATTTGCCTAATATTAGTGTTTCGGAATCTTTTACATCTACTATAATATTTATATTGCCATTTGCTTTCTCTGGAATTCATTTATCAGGTTACACAAGGTCAGTCGATCGTACACAATCTGGTGTCATAATTGTTAAAAGCTATCTATCGGGCTCTTACTTACGTTTAAACTACGTAGGGTCAGTTGTAAAAGTGCACACACAATATGTAGCAATATGTATATGTAGTACAGTTGTAGTAACAACTTGACCACAGTAAACCAATGGAGTTCGGTTTTATTTGGAAAAACAGATTATTTCACGCTTAATGAGTTTGCAGTTACTTGTTAACCACTTTAGTTAAAGGGCTTATGCAATATTGAGTCAGTTCGTGACTGCATAACTCATGAATCATCCTCGAGGACGATGCAGATAATCCGGTAATGATAGACAAGATATAATTATTGTCTCTGATATCTAGTATTAATAGTGACGGCTACTTCCGAGGGTGTCGTCCATAGACAATGGTCTGACGTCAGAAGCCTGATTCATTAGGTCTTTACTCACGTGGCAAAAATATTACTGTAGAATCTTATTGTGCTTTTAAAAAACCTTTCATTTTCTTTCTTGTAAAGTTAGAAAATAAACAAATATAAATCGATTCTACCTTACTTACTCTACTTAGGGTTGTTGTTGGCGTTGACGAATGGCGGCTTAAAAGTACCTGCCTATTCTCAAAATACTCAACTCACTTATAAAAATCAAAAAGTAAATTATTTGAACATATGAAGTTTCTAAAATTACCATTACTTTATTCATTTTACATGATTGTTAAAACATCTTAAGAATATTTTTTGAATCGAATGTAGGTACTCGTAAGTTACCTAAAAATAAATAAGATAACAAATGATGCACACGCACATCGCGCAAGGTGGGCGGGCGGCGCTCCCCAGGTTGCGCAAGCGCAGCGATGCGTTTGGGCAACGCAGGACCTTTTGCGGACATCCCAGTTGTGGAATTACGACATTCGGCGATTTTATTTATTGCTTGAAGGTCAAGTCGTAAGGTCAAAGCCAATTTTGTTTTGGTAAAAAATTGAGTTTAAATTAACTGAAGTTTTAAAATATTATGCCTGCCTTTTTTCAGTTTTATTTATTTCGAGTTATTATCTCCTTAAACTAAATCTATTAAACAAAATATTTCATATTAAAAATATAACAGATAATTTTATCTTTTTTTTTTGCCAAAATTCCACTCGTACAAAGGCGCCGATAACAACGATAAAAAAATGAATGTATTCTAAAATCATTAAAAAATAAAAAGATCACTTAAATAGCATGTAGTTTATATATACTTTGTTAAGTGGCGTCATCGAAGTTTAAGCGGGAAAATTTAAATACAACCATACCTACGAGTTTCATAACAACCCTTTTGCATTTCAATGTACTTACAGTAATCACAATTAATCACTCAATATTATTTGACATCTAAAATAATTTTTAATTAAACAAGAAACTAAAAATATTGGATTTAAGAAATAAAATAACACAAACTTTTAAAAAATAATTGAAAAAATAAACTAAAATACTAACCACTCTTCATGTTGAACTCCAAGTTGGACGAATAAATATTAAACACTTATTGAACACAAGGGTGCAGTGTGAACTCCTAGCCAACTGTTATGTAACTGAGCTCGGTGTCCACCACGCTACTCCACTGCTGCGCACACGCAAGGTTGCGTTCAACACTCCTTTATTTACAAGACGCAGCGATTGCACTTGGTAATATTGACCATTCAATGAACTGAAAAAGTGTAGCGTTTACATATTTTCAGTTATTTTTTGTCAGTTCAGTCCAAATTTTAACTGAAAACTGTACCTTTTACAGATTTAAAATTAATTATTTTTTTAATCAGTTCAGTCCAAAATTTTACACGAATAAATGGCAGTGATTTATTTATTTTAGTAGAGCCTGTCCCTCTTGTTAAGTATATCAATTGCTTGACTTAAATTTCGATTACGCGGGCGTTTTGACAATCTTATCCTTATTTTAGGCAAATAAATAATTTTGAACTTTTTGGTGAACCAGTCTCTAACTCTACTGCACTACAAATACTTAAGAACATAGTTGTGGATAGGTTTAAGTGACGATCTAATACAACTTACTGCAATAATCTATAGCTGAAATACTTTCAGCAATCGATCGAAAGGCGAGACGTTACCACACAAGTGTGGAAAGAGCACGGTTACGCGTACAATGAACAATACGAAGGCATTTTTTATTTTCTTTTGAAGATTTGAAATAAAAATTTCAAGTTCTCTTATAAATCAAATCAAGAAACTGAATAACGTTATTCAGTAAATTACTTTGTATAATATCTGTAACGTAACTGTGCGCCGTTATTGAAAGTTGACAATATTTGAATAGAAAATAAAGTAAAAGGTTGTAGGAAAAACAGAGGGGTTAAATATTTTTCGACACATTTGCTCATAAAGTGCCTTTTATTTCATTGTTATTAGGCCTTTAATAGGGGTTGTAAACAACACGTTGTTTATATTATAATCGCGATAAGAGGATTTTAAATCTTAAACCAATACATTGTTTTTGCAAAAACTATAAATTATTTTAGCATCCAAAAGATAAATCAACACTAAATTTCATATTTATATTTATTTTACTGAACATTAACCGTATTGGACCACAAATATTAATTTGTGTACAAAAATTAAGAAGGCTGTAAAGAAGATAAAAAAGTAACATCCATGGCCGTAAACCCCATTGCTAAAAGAAAATTACTAACAGGGTCTGCTCTGTGTGTATCTGTGGCGCCATTTTTAATCTGTTTTATATTTTATTTAGAATTAAAAAAAAACTTTTATTTGTTATTTAAATAATAATATGTGTGTTTTAAAAACGCTCGCAAATGTGTTGAAAATCGTCGTCTTGTACCGTCGGCTTATATCGCCTCGAAAATAATGACCAACTTCGCACCCTTTTATCATAATCTACTATTGTAGTTTAATTCAACAACTACAGCATTTCAAAGGAGGGTTACATACAGGCAGGCGAATGAACATAAATATAATGTCAAAACTTTCTTTGGATTAAAATATGCTCTAGAATCTACGGTCCAATAAAAGGCGAATTCTTTATGTTCACATATATTTATTTTTAATAACTTAATTAGACTGCTTCATCATGTGAATGTTGAGGCTATCCAGCTCCTCGACCACACAAACATAGTGCAAAAACTCAAAAAACATCTTTCGACGTAGTGTTGTGCTAAAACAGTATCTAACATAGTGAATGTATAAGTGTAAACAAAGACACAAGAACAAAGAGCTTCCCTTTAATAGAGACAGTAAGAAAAGATGGCCGATGGCCACATTCTTATACAATTCACTTTTTTTTATAAATCTAAGTTAACTTTAAATTACTCATTAGCCTAAAATAATATCTATTTTAGGCTACAGTACGTTAAGATTAAAAAAAAAAACTTTATCATTTTTATGATTTAACCCGTATTCATTATCGTCAGTCTGACTGATGCTAACCTTTTTTGGATGACTATTTGTTAGTCAAATCCGGCATCATTGGAAAAGATCGCGAGTCGATAAATTCAAAATAAAATAAAAAATATTTTAAAGAGATTTATTAAATTTATACTAAGGAGTTACTTATGTAAATCTATATTGATGAGTATACATTTCAAAATTGTACATGTAACGGTTTTGGTTTATTTTAGTTTGAAGGATTTGATCAATGGTCATTATCGACTCTGAGTGAGACATTATGAAATCTACTAATCCCTTAGTCGCCTCTACAACATCGCCATGGAAGAAAAAGATAGCGGTCTATTCTAAATCCGAGAACTTCACAGAATTGCATATTGTGGCAATAAACTTTACTTATTTAATACAAATGGATAATTGGTGTAGAGTGAAATTATGTAAATTAAGATCTGCACAATTTATTAAACTTATATAAACGTTGCTAGTATTAGCATTTATACGTAATACCTAGAGACACTGCGTCATTTAAAGATGCTACTGGGAATATTAGACTATAAAATATAGCACACTGCTGTAGTATTTGATACACTCCTAGTTGAATTGCAGTGAATAACATTCTACCACGAAATAGTGATTTTATTTTTACCTACTGAATAATATGTGGCCCACATGCGATTATAAATACAATCTTCCTGATAATCGACTCATCTGTTGAATCGATCAAAATAACGTACCATTAACCCTCAAAACAACCCGTAAGGTCACCAACCCAGGCTGGGAAAGTCCGGAGGTCAGCCGCTATCTCATGGTTTCCCATCACTATTGTTTCCAGATATGACCCAATTAAAAGTCCGAAGGTCAAATTACCAAAATGATACACTTGGGCAGCAAGATGCCGACCTCGCCGGTATCCGTTTCAAATAAATGACGGAAATTATTTCGATTTGGTAAAAAATAACCTGCGCCATTTATGCTGATTGCCCGGTTGTTTAACTATAATTATAGAATTTTGGCAGGTACCTAGGAAAATATCAAATTAAATGTGTAAAGAATTAGTTTTGAAATTTTATTTGAAACGAACTTACAAAAGATTAACGAATACCATCATGGAACAACTATATTGACATTTGCATAGAGCTCTCTCGACATAAAGCTTCACATACAACATAGCTATATTACATACAATTTACATACAATATAGCATATCTATTAAAAACTGAATTGTTTTTCTTACGTTCATTAAAATAATATGGAATAAGAAGACTATTTGTCTATAAGAAGGTATGGTGTATAATTAAATTGACATGAGTTATTAGAAGATTACAATATTTAGCCTTAGGCTTTGGGCAGCAAATGATTTTGATGTTTCTTACAAAACTAATGATGATTTCAGCAAAAACTTAAGTTAAGAATTTAATTGCCTAAAAAAAAAAGATAAATACTGTGCTAAACGATACGTAACCTACCTTACGTAGTACCTTATAATACATATATTATTATATATTAGTACCAATATTTTTTTAAATATAAATATTTTGTCTATATTTCTAAACTGAAATTGTATGCATCTATTTCACAATTGTTACTAACATTTTATGGACCAAAATCTGCAATTTTAACCCATACTAGGTACTAGGTACTACTTTGTTTAACATCAGAGTTTAAATTATGTACCTATGTTTAACAAATAAATAAATGATTGATTGACTGATTAATTGAGAGATCGCATGGAATCAAGAAGTAGTTACTTTAGTATCGCGTTTAGGTATATCCTTCTTAAAAATACCGAACATTACAATAAGTAAGTAAATATTATGTAAATTAATATTACTAACTGTCTTATTGAATTACTTCGATTATGTTTCTTTTATCTGCTGATCTAAAGGGTTTAATTATCATTTTAAAAACAAGCTGCCAGCGGATGCGAAAAAACTAAATCAGCAGGAAATATCGTTTAATATCTGGTTTTAGTTGATTTGTCTCGATTAACTTCTGATTAATAACGTCCTTGACATTCATATGATATTGGTTTTGTAAAATAAATGCTTCTAAAAACGCAACGAGGCAAATTTCAACAAAGTAATTATTTGCCTTCAAGTAATAATACCACTAAATGAAAAAAAAGCAAATCTTGGTAAATTAAACTATACATACAAATTATTCGTTGACTTTCTCATTCCGTCCGTACAATTAGTTAATTTCGGCTATGGAGTCATAGCATCGGTGGTTCAGTGGTAGAATGCTCGCCTGCCACGCGGGCGGCCCGGGTTCGATTCCCGGCCGATGCAACTCTTTTTGATTATTCCCCTTTTTTATGAATTATTATTATATATTTTTTAACGGAATCCTTTTTATAATTTTGATATAAAAGAAAGTTGTTAAGTACTCCTTTAATCTGAACGCCAGTTTGGATGTTATGTAGATTCTAAATAAAAAAAAAAAAAATGTTTCATTTTTATTTTTATTCCTATATTATTCCTATATTTTTTTTTATTTTTAGGTTTCATTTTATTTTTCTATTTAGTACATACTCTTATTTGTTTTTATTAGTTTCAACACAGGTTATTATTATTTTCAAAAACATGTTTTTTTTTCGTTGAAATACGTTACGTAAGTTAATTATAAATTGATTAATATTGTTTGTCAGGCTACGGACACATTGCGCCTAAGACACAGACCGGGAAGGTGGTGACCATATTCTACGCTATCCTGGGCATCCCCCTCATGCTGCTGTGTTTGTCCAACATCGGAGACGTCATGGCCTCATCCTTCAGGTTACAAATCAAGTATTTTCATTCGAATACGAAAATGCCAGACAATAAGCCACGTACTTACTTGACTCATATCTGTTAAAATTTTTGTTAAAATAAAAAAGATGTAGAAGAATTTGTGAACTTGCATTTATATATATCCTTTTTAGCTATACCATGATATATTTAATGTAACTTCTGAAATTGCCCTTCAAGTACAAGAAAGACTTAGTGAATTAAACAAATTCTTATAAAAAATGTTAAGAGGGTTAATGCGCCTGCTGGTTTATGTAAAGCAAATTCTATTTCTCAACTATTAGATTTTTGTTTGCATCTAACAGCTGGACAGGCGGACAATAAATAAAGATGTAAATAAGCAAATTAAATAGAATTAGGCTACACTTACAATCAGAATTTCGCGCTTGTTTAATACACCAACTGCCAGAAACAAGGTAGGAAGAAACAATCCAATGATTCGAATTTATTGTACCATCATATTTCAAACAATTGTGTTGAACAGGATCTGTTTGCGACTAGTATTGAAAAATTTTAAAAATATGTCACACTGCGTAATTAGTATACACAATTTTGTTAAGTTACTCATTTTTATGTATTTTCTTTTTTCTTATTACTCTTTGTTATTTGCATGTTTATACATATTTTTGTTAAAAGTGCTGTGTACAATCTTTGCTAGGATTTTAGAATTAAAACTATTAAAGTAAGAAGATTATGTTCTAATATCTGTCATTGTACCTTAGGAATAAATAAATCTAATAAGTCTCCGACTTCCGCAGCCAACTCAAGTGGCTCCCTATCCGACTTCGCAGAAATATGAGAATCCTTTGTCTCCTATTCAACGTCCTGTACAATCCCTCCCATCCTTCTTATCTAAAGGATCGTTTCTCCTTCTCCCGTCCGATTGATGCACCTTGCCGTTCCCACCTTAGAACCCTCCTCAATATTCCCATCCATCATTCCGATTCCTACACTCACTCCTTTTCAGTCCAAGCGGTAAGATTGTGGAATTCATTGCCAGCTGACATACGAGACTCGAAAACTATCTCAATATTTAAGAAACTAGTTAAAGAGTATTATCTGTCCTTAGCACAATAGGTATTTATGTATGTATTTTATATGTAAGTTTATTAAGTATGTATTATTTGTAATAGTATTTGTGTATGTATGTTTATGTATGTTTATATTATAAGGATTTTATAATAGTTTTACCTAGGTAATTAGGTATAGTCTTCACTTTTCCTTTCTTTTTTGTACACGCTAATTACCCTTTTCTTGTCTTTTCCTCTCTTGGGTCTGCTGGAAGAAATTTCTTTAGAAATAAGCAGCTCCCTTGTACTTTCTTTTCCTCTTATGTATAATCCTTTACATTTTATTGTGTTCATGAATAAAGTAAATAAATAAATTAACATATGCAGCTAAATAGCTGCCAAAGATTGGTCTCATTTCATCTCATTTGACTAAATGTAGAGTAAAATAAATAATACGGCTTTTTAGGCAAATGCGACTAGGAACAAATAACGTTGTTGTTATGTCATCATAAAGAGTGTAACACGGGACTTTACTTAAATGTGTAGAAGAAGCTATGTATAACAATAAATACATTTTGAATTTAAAATGAAATAGATTGAAGCTGAAATGAAGCTTATAGTCACTTACTTACTGCGATGGCTCAGCGACCCAAAGACGATCTTGGCCGCCCATACTAGAACGCTTCACTGTTCCCTATTCAGCGCAACCTCGTGCTAGTCGGCTGTTCAAATGATGGTTAATTAATACTGATTTCCATAGGTTCCTGTATTGGCGCGTGTGCTGCTACGTGTGCACTCGTCCACCCAAGAAGAGACATCGCCACCACCATGCCTCCGTGAGGTTAGAAAATCATAGATTACATCTAACGTTAATGTTAACCATAGTATAGATGTAAATCTGTTTAGGTCTTTTAGGCCCACCCACGGAGTAATATCAAAGAGGAGATGGCATATCGAGAGCTTCTTTACAAAAATTGTGTGAGGCTACGCGGGGCGGAAGGCAGACGTGACTTGACGGTTTGGTCGAGGCTCCGCCCCTATTGGCAATCCCCTCTACTTACTAATAGCTGTCGCTAACAAATCGAAGATTTCAACATAAAAAATAAATTTATATTTCTTTATATTACAGATATTTTGTACATTAAAAAATATCTGTAATATAAAAATAAATTCGAAAATATTTTATTTACTTAGGTTTATTGTGATTCCATTACAATACAGCATTGAAACACTTAAAACTAAATGGTTTAAAATAATTTACGAAATATTCGAAGCTAAAACGTAACGAAAATAAGAAAAATATAAGAGCTCGCTCCACGTCGCACATAGTTCACAGTTAAACTAAAAATGACGTAAGCTCCGCCCATTTTTGACGTCACTGCACCAATGACAGTAACGGTACACGAGTCGATGCGCCGACTCTTTGTATTTGCTCCGTGGGCCCACCTAATAGAAATTCTGATGTCGAATAAATCGGAAATTCTTATCGCTTAAACTACTAAATATTTATAATATATATGGCAAGGCACTGGAACTCCCTTCCAGCAGCTGACTTTTACAACCTATGACTCTTGAAAGCTAGAGTGAATATGATATTAATAAGCTAGTGAACTCTATAGACCACATCTGCAGTTAACATCAGGTGGGATCGTGGTCGATCGCTGGACATATTAACATAAAAAATAATAATACGTTCGTTTTAAAAAAGCAGGAGATCGATTCGTGCTGGCAGCGGCCGAGGCTCCACTCGCAGAAGACGTCCAGTTGAAAGAGCTCATTCCGACACCGACTGCAGGTTAACTCGCTGAAATCATTAATATCTAAGCGTCCTATCCATTTTAACCCTAATAGTTGATTCTTTAAGTAATACTCGTATTACTCTTATTATGCTATCTTTTTAAAACAACCGCTAGTAAGAAGATACGTCTACCCTTAGATTAATAATTGGTCTCGCTTGTCGTAGCGTCGCGGAGACCAATTATAAATCTAAGCGTCTACCCTTAACATAAACATAACTGAAAGATTTTCAAAGTAAGGCTACTTACCACATCAAAAAAAAATCGTCGCATTATTTCACTCTGAACACTTGGTCCGATTTAATTTGTTTCACCGTCTGTCAAAAAACAATATAATTCAATACACATTTTTTCCTAGGTATCGTGACAGCGGCTACAGTAGCGGGCGGACAAGGCGGCCGCGCCCGCTCGCCGCGCCGCCGCCCGCGCCGCTACACGCTCCGCGCATGCACTCGCAACCGCCTGCATTCAATAGAGGCTTGTTTATCCAGTATAAGATGTACTCAATTTCCGATCTGTAAATTTCGAAGAGCCGAAGTAGATTGTAAATCGTTCCTTTCTTAATGGAAAATTAAGATCAGCTAAATCGGCTGTTTTTATTTTAATCTTTTAAAAAAAATTGTGCATCTTTCGTTTTAATTTCAAAAATGTATTTTCTTAACTCACTCTCACCTTCACATCATCATTAATTTGTTTGCGTACCTCTATTCACAGATACCTATAATTATGAAAATTACTATTTCTTGAACCAAATCGAAAATTGGGGTACATCTTTTGAAGACGAAGAAAAGACATAAACGACCTTAGAATGAGATAGTTAAATTGATCAAATAGGGAGTTTTACAGGGATTGCTTACAAATAATTACAGACAAGAAACTTCGTAAAAATGTAGCAAGTTATATATATATATCCATAGTGACAATAAAAATTCCATACTTCCATATTCATACTTATACTCAATATATATATATATATAATATAAACGGATTTTGACAAAATTTGGTATGAATATAGTTGAAAACACGTGGTCAAACATAGGCTACATTTTAAAGCAGGCCGAACTGCGGGAAACAGCTAGTATTAAATAACTGGAAATAAAGTTGTACTTTTTAATATTAGAAACGAAATTACAGGTGTGAGAGACTACGATGTCGAGGATCCCCCCATAAAGAGCGAGAGGCACGCCCCACCTCGTGATGACTGCGATGACGATGAAGGTACCAACCAAATTACTACCACGTTATGTATACATCTTAATGACTGTTACGAATGGGCTAAAGAAACATAGAAAATCCATTCACCTCTTGGTTTTATAGGAAGACTCCTTTTTTCACAAGTCAATAATTCTGAAAAATATTACTGCCACATAAAGGCCCATTTATATCATGCAATAAGTTGACGTAGTCAAAAAATTCTAAATCTATGGTCTAAACAGCGTTAACATTCTTGATCTGTCATACTAGTTTTGATTCAAATATTAATACAATAATTTCCAGAACAATGTTTGTATTTAACTGGAGTACTATTTTTGAGAGGTATGACTCGCCCAAAACGGTGAGTTGGATTAAAATCGTTCGATTCATCGATTATGACGAATGAAAATTATTCGATGTTGAAAGTTTTGCTTGTACCATCCCATCCGGTCATTTATAAATTTGTTTAATCTTCATTAAATATTCTTTATTTCTATACCATACACTTTGAGTTTTAAAAAAAATCCGCCATCTTGATTTTGAACATCAAAATTGGTTAACCTGTTTTTTGGCTTCGTGGGGACATACACACATTCGAACAGCTAAAACTTTGGCTTTGTCGCAGTTGGATTAAATAATGTTATCTATAAAAATGAAGAGCGAAAAGAGGTTATCTGGGCATTTAAAAATCACTATGTAGAGTTTAAAAAGTTTACTCATGATTTTTATAAAAAAAATTCTTCAACAAATTTTTCATTTAACTGTTGATTCAAAAATTTGCAAACGCAAATACGTGCAATACTTGAAGCAACTCTCAAATAAATGGTACAATCCTGTCTTTTGACAGGTCAATACTTGACAGCTAAAAATCTCCTAAACTTTATTGTTTTGGTGTAAACATTTCCAATTATTTCCTGTCAATACTGGCACTCAATAATTGTATGCAACCTTTTTATCATGACCACGTCTAAACAGTAGCTGAAAATACTTGAAGGTCTACTTCTACTACTGAAAATACTTGAAGGGATACTTGAAGGGGTTATTGCAATTCATTTGCTCAAGAAAATGGTGTAATGTAAATGGGCCTTATTTCTGGTGTTCAATTAACGCTTGCGCTGTGGGTCCTAAATCGACAAAAAGGGCAAAAGAGGAAGAGAGAAAGGTAATTTCCATTTATTAATTTAAACGGCAGAATTAAAGCCTGAGGCTTTTTCTACCAGTCGACCTGGTAGAAAAAGTTGAATAAAAATTGTGATTCAGAAAAAGGTATTGGTAAAGGTATTAAAGGCATATAATATCAACTTAATCAAAAGGTCCCAAATTATGAAGGATTAACTACGTTTATTTATATTCCAGATTCTTTCCCAAAAATTTCTCTCCCGCTGCGAGACCTGGAGGCGGCTCTGAAGGAGTTGGAAGACCATCATGTCAAGAAGTCTTCAAAAGCTGATCTGCGCAGCAAATCTCTCCCACGGCCTCCCAAAGCTAGGCCTGACTTCGGGCCTCGGAGATATTTTGATGAGCAAAGGTAGAGAAAAACATAGTATTAATAAGTAGCTCGTATAAGATAGGGATAGGGGACTTGAATAGGCATGAGTTTGCTCTTCGATCCTTTACATCCCATTCCTTTGACCTATTTTAGGTTTATGACAAGTTGCATGAATTAGTTTCTTCTTATATGTTGTATGTGTGGTGTCATGTAAGAAAAGCACAGCTCATTAGCGATGCTTACTTAGGATTTATCAAACACTAAATTCCATTTTATCACAAGACATCAACCGTAATATTTGTTAATGTTCCAAGCAATGATAGAAATAATGCGCAATTTTCTGCTGCTCTCGGCATTAAATTTATTCATTTTAAAGGCATTACGATGTCGACGAGAGTCAGGAGATGTTCGAAATGCACGACCTCCATGACGTGGACTACGAGAATTACAAAGAGAGGAAGGCTTTGGAAGAGAGGGAGCGTCGGAGAGAGGAGAGGGAAGAACAGATTTTCAACACGAGGGACCGAGGGTACGACCCTGAAGACGAAGATTATGAGTTTGACAACCCTAGGAGCAGACGTGCCAAGAATGATTACAGGTATATATATAATGAGTACCTATAATTTATTACAAGTGTCGTTAATTTATAACTTATATAAAAACCTCCAAAGTTGCATGTGGACACGACACGTGAGATCGGCTGTATGTTAGAAATACATATTGCAATAATCGTTTTGCTCTGTGAAAATTGGTAATTAGTATTTTTATAAATAATCATACCACAGAATTATTAATAGTACGTGGGGTGCACTATAAGTTTCCGGAATGAATATGAAAAAATACTATTAAAGGTACAAAATTAATTTATTGTTGTTCAAAATAATCTCCCTTGGCGTCTATGCACTTTTTCATTCGATGAAACCAGTTTTTAAAAGTTTTGTGCCACTCCTCTGTGGTGACCTCTGAAACGTGTTTTTCATACTCCTCGACAGCCTCTTCTGGTGATGAAAATCGTTGACCGCGTAATTGGTTCTTAATTTTTGGGAACAGAAAAAAGTCACAAGGTGCCAGGTCGGGACTGTATGCAGGATGACTCATGAGTTCTACATTTTTCGCCTTCAAAAAGTCGTTTGTCTGTCTGGCCGTGTGAGAACTAGCATTGTGGTGCAGGATGATACGGCGTTTACGGTTATTTTTACGGAGTTCGTCAATAACTTCCGGCAAACAAATGGTCGTGTACCAGTCACTATTCACTGTACGACGATTCTCTAAAGCAACAGTAGCCACGTGTCCAGTTTTATTAAAAAAAGAAGCAATCATCCGCTTAGATGCACTTTTCACGCGCGCCACTTTGGTTGGTTTCGGCTCATCTTGAAAGACCCATACGCTCGATTGCTGCTTTGTTTTGGGATCGTAGCAATAAATCCATGTTTCGTCACCTGTTACTATGTCCCACACCAAATTTTACGCACCTTCGTTGAATCTGGTAAGCATGGCACTGCACCAAGTGACGCGGTCCGTTTTTTGAGCCTCGGTCAAGTTGTGTGGGATCCACCGCGAGCACAGCTTTCTCACACCCAAATGTTTGTGTAGGATTAATTGTATTTGACTCATGCCTATTTCTAAGGATGCGCGAATTTCATGGTAGGTCACATGCCTGTCTGTTTCAATCATACGGCGCACAGCATTGATGTTTTTGTTGGTCACAGCGGTGGACGGCCGACCATCGCGAGATTCGTCACTGAGATTGATACGACCACGCTTGAATTCTGCAAACCAGCTATAAACAGTTGACTTGCATGGTGCTTCATTGCCAAAAGCTGTTTCAAGCCGAGCGATGCTCTGTTGAGCTGTCAAATTACACTTAAAATCGTAGAAAATCATACTACGAAAATTTTCCCGAGTTAAATCCATGTTGATGCAGACACACAATTTTTTAAATGGCGCCACAAGGTAAAAACAAAAGACAGTCAGATGAAACAAACTGCATTCTACAGCCAAAGAGTTCTATTTTCAAATGTTGCAATAAATTTTTAAATATTGTTTATGTAAGTGGCCAGTTCCGGAAACTTACAGTGCGCCCTATGTATTAGTCGAATCAGCCAGCTGAGGACGCAACGAGGTGAGGAGGAGGAGGAAAGAGAGAAAATTAATATTATAGCAACAAACGTTGCAGAAACAACCGAGGTCGCTCTGAATACTACGACCGGGATCCAGATGACTTGGAGCTCGAGAGGAGTCGGGGGCGGCGCGCACGCAGCGCAGTGTTCGACTGCGAGCGGCGCGCCGACCGCGGCGGAGCACCCGCGCGCCGCGCCGACCCGCCACGCCGCCTGCGACGGCTGCAGACCGTCGATGACAGCCGCTCGCCTAGACAATATGTGAGACCACCGTTTATTTATTTTTGGAAGTCCCACAGACTAATTACAAAAAGGGTTTACCGTGTTTTTCGTGAATAAAGATATTTATTTATATCATGTGCACGCTGTAAATAGGTATACATTGGAAACTTAACATTAGGAAACTGTTATTGGGTACTGGTACTGGGTTTATTTTTATTAAAAAAAATTTTATTTGTAAAAAAAAATTTTGTAATAATTGCTGGTAACTCTATTTTGTTTCATTCTGTTTAATTCTGTTCCGCTCTGGTCTGCTCTGGTGCAATCTGGTCTGCTCTTCTCCACTCTGTTTCATCTGCCTCTTCATTACTATATGATAAATTACTAATCTCTATTACTCTTTGATATCCTTTACCCCAAGTCATCTGGGATAGGACCTCCTCTTGCAATTGCCCCAATTCTAAATTTCCATGATTTCCACCTATATTTGTGATGGTATATTTGTGAACTTTTAAACTTAGATTAAATTTTTGTGATGATTAAAAATGTTTTGTTTGTATTAACTTTATTGCACAGAAAATAGCATTACAGTATGTTTACATCATGTTTTTTATTAACTTGCTTTGATTTGCTTGTACAGACGCCTTCCCCGGATCGAGATGAATGGAGCGATGAAGTTGCAACTGTGCCACGTAGGAGTCGGCCACCAGGTAAGAATTTTTAAAATATGAACAAGATAAGTATTGACATTTAAATAACCTATTTGACGTATTTAACCTTTGTATTTATTTTAATAAAACAAACTTAATAATGTATTTTTGCAGCTGCATGGGGTTCTCGTCAATCGGAAATATATCCCCTGCCAGTAGAACCGGCTTATAAAGAAGAGGTGAGTTTTCAGGCTTTCCGGGTTTCACCCAAATCCTTGTTATGAAACACTCACACTCTTTACTTCGACTTTGCGGCACTCGAGGCAATTATTAAAGCTGAACGAGAGATCCCTCATCAAACCATCGAAATGTGGAACACAAAACATAAACTAAATAATTTGAGATATGATCTTTTTTTCTCAGATAAAACCAGTGCCGATTTGGTTGTGCGTTTTCCTAGTAGCATCGTACATCGTGATGGGCACATTCTTGTTCAAACGCTGGGAAGGCTGGGCGTACCTGGACGCTGCCTACTTCTGCTTCATCACTCTGACCACGATCGGTTTTGGAGACTTCGTGCCAGCACAAGTAAGTGGTTTATCACCTTACCTTTGTACCTCAATGTTTTTGTTGATATGTTTCTGTATTTGTTTCTTGTTTGGTGCAATAAAGAATATTTGTATTGTTGTACTGTTACACTTACCTAAACCTTTACATAGTATTATATATTGTCTATGTGGTCAACTACGTCATGATGTGCATATTCAAACTTTAGAAAGGTTGAGGTATCGAATGGCTATCTACTTCTTCAATATTGACTTTGGACACTTACTTTACTCACGAAAATATTAGAAGAATAATAAATGGTAGCTAGCATTTTCCCCTCATTTTACTTCAATTGCTAGAATGCCACTTCTTCTTTGGGTGCTTTATACGAGATGAACCTGAACAATATTGCACTACCATAATGCTTGTATATCTGATCATTTTTTTTATTTTACTCTGCTTTTATTTGGTAATCGATGTTAGCTAACTATAGCTGCTCTATAGGTTCAGGTTCAACCATTGTTGAATGGCTAGTAAAGTTTGTATAGTAAAACCGCTTTTCAAAAAAGGAGTTAAGGTTAACGCTACTACTAGTCCTATCAAAAGTTTTTGAAAAACCAATACATACAAGAATAGATAAATATGGCATTCTACAAGAAAACCAAAATGGGTTTAAGAAAGGTGGCTCTAAGATAGTACATTGGCATGCTTTGAACTAATGATAATAATTAACCACAAAAAAAAACAATCTGGTAGCGACTAAATTTTTTGATATAATCAAGGAATTCAACCTTGTAGATAATGACAAATGTTTAGATAAGCTTGTAGGCGGTATCAGAGGTGAAGTATTACAATGGTTAAAAGAATACTTGAAAAATGATTCTCATTGTACAGAAATAATCAAATAGGAGAAAACACAAAAGATTCCAGTCAAAACAACTTACACATTTAATTTTATAAACTGTGATGTGGGCATTCCACAAGGTCCTCGGACCTCTGCTTTTCTTGCTATATATTAATGCCCTCCCTAATTCAGTAGAACATAAAATTATACATTTCGCAGACGATACAACTCTTATTATTGAATACGATGACAAGGATACATAAGAATCCACTATAAACAAAGCACCTCGAGATATAGTAGATTGGATGAACTTACGTGTTAACTTAAACAAAAACCATTATATAAAATTTTCATGCTATAACTCAAAACAGCCTACAATTTCAGTTAGGTATGACAGGGATATTTTAAAAAAAAGTTAATACGTGTCATCGTGTCCTGGGTGTCACTATTGATGAACGTCCCAATTGGAAAGCACATATTGATCAGCTTTGTAACAAATTGAACAGATTTGTCTTAACTCTAAGACTTAAGGCAGACAATATCTATTGAGGCCTCAACCACTGCTTATCACGGATATGTAGCATCTGTCCTAAAATAAGACCTAATAATATGGGGGAACTCTATAATCATGGATAAAGTATTTAAAGTACGTGCTATTTGTAACGCAAGGGTTGATGATAGATGTGTGCCACTCTTTAAAAGATTAGGTATTCTGCTGTTGCAAAGTCAGTATTTTAGGGGCATCTGCATATTTACATATTCCCATTATAATTACTGGACTAAAAGAAGCATAGTTATACCTTTTTTTTTTGTCAACGGAGGGGAAATGCATTTACGCACTGAGTGTGGGACTCCCAGGCAGAGTGCCTGGACTACCCACTAAAACCCCTCCGGCGTTTCCGCACCGGCTGTTGTCGCCATGGGGTCGCGTTAGCATTCTACCACGACGCCCTCCAGCCATGGCCTTTCGGCCCCGTCCATTGGCCTTTCGGCCACCCCCCCAAACCAGACAGTGGCCCATAGATGGACCACGCCCGTCCTCCAGACCCAAATCCATTCGTCGTCTCATCATAGACGGCGGTGGAGTGGTCTGTTGGCAGAAATTGGCCGACAGTCAACAAGACCCCGACTACCAGGGACTTATTAACTGTCACCCAGGGTGCACCGTCCCGAATCCCTTGTCAGCCCGCCCTCTCACTGGATTCGTGGGATTAAATGAGAATGCAAAGCTTTCAAAGGACCGGGCACTCGAGGAGGTTCCCTGCCCTGCACCCCAGCATAGTTATACCTAGAGTAAGCAGACCCAACATTATGAACAAAATGTTTCAACCAACGTGCCATAAGAATATTTATAAAAAGAATATATACGATATGTGTATCCAAATCATATGGAAGGGAAGCTTTCAAAATACAACGAAATGGTTTCAAGAACATTTTTTCTATTCTTTATGAATACGTTGATTGTTTGTTTTAGAGCGTACAAAGATTGACATTGTGATTCATGTAAACCTAATTGACGTCTAAATTTCTTTTATTAATTTTTCAGAACTCATTAATTTAACTTTTTGACTACGTTTTTATTTCAATTTTTTTTTATTTATTTGTAACATTTATGAAAGTTTTAAAATAATTGTAAATGACTCATACATTACTCTTAATAAATAAGCATGAGCATGACAAAATATATAGTAGTTCACTCACATGATGATAATAATAATAATAATTGTCTTATTAAAAATTGTGGCCCTTATATTGTAAGTAAATTTTGCACGTCTGTTAGCACACTGAATACATTGGCCAACACTTTGTAATACCTTTAATAAAACATATTTTCTGGCAAAATGAACTATTCTATTTTTAATGAGAGTCACTACACTTGAATCACAAATACCAAAATCACAAATCCCAATTCTTCTTCTTTTTGAGTCTAAATGGCTGTTGACTGTGCTATATTATCTTTTCCCAATACTTTGCTATCTCTATTGCCCGTTGATTTGCCATATTTAAGTTTTCCGTAGTGCAAAAGACGGGACTTCCCTTTTCTTTGACGATCTCTGTGGCGTAATGATTAACACGCCTGCTTGCTATTTGTCCCGGGTTCATTCCCCCGTCAGGTCAAGATGGAAAATGATCCTTATCTAATTGGCCTGGATTTTGGATGTTTATCCATACATGTATTTGTTATAAAATATAGTATCGTTGAGTTAGTATTCCAAAACACAGGTCTCGAATTTACTTTGGGACTAACTCAATCTGTGTGATTTGCCCCTATATATTTATTTATTTCCAGGGCCAAACTCTTGAAGACCCAGCTGCAGCAGTACACTCCATCGCTCTCTGCTCCTTATACCTTCTCTTCGGTATCGCGTTGTTGGCGATGTCCTTCAACCTGGTGCAGGAAGAGGTCCGCGCTAACGTGGCAGCGCTGGCCACCAAACTCGGCATCATCAAGCCTAGAGACCAGGAAACTGACTCGGATTATTAACATGAATCGTTTTATATGTATAGATGGTTTAAACGTGAGCGAGTGCGGGATTCCAGTAGCGAAATATCTTTGTACACCCGCTCATGGACACGAAATAATTTGTGTGTGTGTATGGGTAAATTTCGTGTCCATGAATGCTACTGGATTGCCCTGGATCCGTCTAAATCAGCCCTTATGCTTAATAAATTATAATTTGTACTTTTCATTGCCTTATTCGATGACGGTGTTTTTCTAAAGTAGACAGAAAACTTTAAATGTGACGACAGGATCTTTGCATTTCTAAAAATATTATTTATAGTTAGTTGTATTTTATACTTTTAAGTAGTGTTGTTTTGTGTGTACAGCAAAATTTATTTTAAAGTTTAAAGATGATGTATAAATATATTCGAGGTGAACATTAGACAAGTGACAAGTCTAAACATTCTACTTTGTCACTTATATTGATCAACCAAATCACAGAAAGGTAAAATATAATGAAGTAATTTGTAAAAAAAAAACATGCGCACGTGTTTTACTAAACTGTAAATTGTAATATTATCTGATATGTAAATTGTATGATAATCCGTTTCGATTAACTTATCGCTTTTGTGTGAAGCGAAATTAGATAAATGTGCAATCGCAATAAAACGTTTTATACAGTAGGTGTGATAAATCATCTAATTTATTTATTGATTGTCGGGTTGAATAAAAACATATATAATACTAGCTGTTTCCCGCAGCTCCGTCTGCCTAAAATGTAAATAAAGTGGCCTATGTTTGACCCCGGGTCTTTAACTATATTCATACCAAATTTCATCAAAATCCGTTCAGCCGTGACGCCGTGAAAGCGTAACAGACCGACGGACAGACAGACTTTCGCATTTATAATATTAGTATGGATATTGAAAAAAATATTTTCCTACTTATATATAATTAAATAAAAACGATGTCATTATTAAATGTGATCTTTGATTCTATTTAATAAGTGTATTCTTTCTTTCAGTTTTTGGTGCATGGTGACTCTTCTAAGCATCTTCAACCCTTGCGTAATTGTTATATCAAAAATAAGGTTTGCTGGCAGAGATTGCATTAGAGACTATTCCGCCTTTGTACTCATTTTCTTTTAATCCTTTTCAATTGGGTATTCTACTAACTTTTATTTTTTCTTTCATATCACTATTTTTATTTCCAGAAACAGTATTATGAAAGAATTTTTGTAATCCGTTTAAAAATAAATAAGTTATAAGCCTATGAAATTCGGTGGAAGGGGAAACTGTCAAAAAACAAGAAAAGGATGCACTGTGTGAGCTGTGACGTCACTGCCACTCGGTTTCGTGCGTACAAAAGAGATAGCAAGACGTCCCACTGTTCTTTTAGAGAAAACTTTAAAATCGAATTACTGCCTTAATTAACAACCAATTTTGTTGTTGTTTTCAGAATCGGTTACTTTTTAGTGTATATTTTGTTTAGTATAACAATATTAACCAAGTATAAATACAGTCAAGTAGCCTATTGGCTAGTAAACTTCTTCTTGAAAATATCTAATTCGTAAACCATTTCGGAAATAGGCTTAGGGAACAGATTACATTAATCAGATCTTTAGATAAGCAAGTATTTTTTAAGAAAATCGCAGAAAACCCAAACCTTCATTTTTTAGCAAGGTGTGACGTAGCCGGACAACTTCCGGCTTTCAAATTACATTTTTTTAGGTTGGCAACACAACCCTGTGTAAATAAATATTTTTTGTTTGGTAGCGCTAATTAGGCGCTTCACGTACTTGTCACCCATGTCAAATGTCATCTCTGTTCGAGTAAACATAACCCATACATAACCTGACTCCATCTTCATTACATTCATTCATACATTATTATGAAAAATCGGTGTCCAATTGATGAAAAATCAGATGTCAACAGATGAAGAGACGGCAGTAAAGTCCATTACACAGGTCAATATGCAATAGATATAGATACGAGAAATGGGGTAGGTACAAACAAGAGACCAACTCGCGGCTCGCGGTCCATCCTGACTTTCACATTTGACACTGACATACATATTTTTAATACCCTAGTAATTTTTGCTTTCTTGCAGTTCGAGATGGCTATTATAGCTACGTGACGTCATCACTATAAAATCTTTAAAATTAAATAAATAATAAATTTATTTTTTAGAATTTTTTCGTTCATATTGTATTTCCGAAATAGTCTATTCTATCAATAAAATACACAATTTATTTTTTAGTTGACTAGCCAATTATGTATTTATCACGTTTTCATGATGCAAAATGTATATGAATACAATATCTTTTCTCGTGTCCAACATAAAAACTTAGTTTTGTTTCCCAAAAAACGGTGACAAAGTTTTATGCTTTTAAGCATTTTATGTTTGTGGCATAAAGTTTACGAATACGAACCAGATCAATTCGGTTTGACGTCACATTTAAACTGATTACAGAATATATTATTTACCAAAGAGATATCAATATCTAATCGATTACCCGAGGAATTAGGACTGTTTACATCACGACTCACAACTTCGCCTTTTTCAGCTCTCCATTCATTCTACGTTTTTCTTTGACGTAGAATTAGCTCTCTAGTGTGATTGTGAAAAACTGGACCATATTTCTCTTGAATATCTTAAAATATATCTTTTTAACTTAGGCATTTTGACCTACCTCAGCAGTATTTAAGGAGTACCCAGCAGAGGAACCTTGCCAAAGTTAGTATCTAAAAATTAATTAAAATTGAATTATTCTACGTCGAAAGGCGTTAGAGTCAGCGAGAGGTAAACCCTTTTGAGTTTTTACTATTTGCTATAGATCAATATATGAGTTAAACAAAGCAGTATCTTCTCACTGCTGAAGACCGTGATCACACATGAGTTTTTATTTCAACCAAAGCTATCTTACAACTATGACCCATTCTGTAACGTTAGGTTTCTTCGCGTGGTTTTTTTAGGATGTGCAGTAGTTTCCCGTTACCTTCTGTACCAGTAATTATACAAAATATTTTTCTGTTTTGTAAATAAAGAAAGGCGGTTAAAAACCATGAAAATAAAGCATTATGAGTTTTAAATTTTTTACCACAATCCCGGTAGAAATGGCAGACACCACGGCTGAAAAAGGCAGGGTTCCCGGCACGAATGATGGTGAAGCTTCCAAACCGGCGTCTGCTGGAGTAGACCTGGATGCGATACTGAAGGATGAGGTGGGGCAATTTGGACGATACCAGATTGTAACTCTGGCCCTAGCCGCTTTACCAGTTATCTTCTCTGCATTTGCTTCTGGAGAATATATCTTTACGACAGCCAGGATTCCTTCGAGGTAAACTTCAATTTATTTTAACTAATCATGTATTAAATGATTAGCATTTCTAAAACTCAAATATTGTTTAAATTTAGAGCAGTAAATACCTCCGAATACTCGGGTGTCGAAAATTTTCGAAAAACTAACGACCTAATAGATACTTGCATTTTTCATGCTATGGCGTTGCACAAGGGAGCGTTTTAGATCCATTTCTTTTTTAGGCTTCATTGTATTTAAAAGACTTCAATCACATTGTTAATTATAAATTCCCTACACTGACCTTTTCCTTTGAATAACAATAACGAAGAATATGAATTCCTTTGTATCTTCTAATTAAAAACAATGATCCTACGTATATTATACTAATCAGCCCAAGAGTCATGTTGAGAAATAAAACCTCCATTCAACTCTGTTGTGGATGGATTATACGGATTATATTACATTGCTGTCTGTTAAAAAATCTGTATATTAGTTTAAGTAAAAATGTGATTAAATAAATTATATTAAATGAATAAAGATTCAATATAAGTATATAATACGTTTAAATTCTATAATGTATACCTTATAGAATAATTAAAACGTATCAATAACAGAAATTAGAAGGCATAAAATAAACCTCAAGAAAGATTATATTAGAAGTTTTTGCATGGTGAGAGATATTTCTAAAATCTTGCTTATTTTCATTATCACTATATTTATTCGCATTTAAGTAATTCAAAATAAATAAGTATATAATGATAAGCCATTTAATCAAAAGGCAAAGTTTTAAGCATAGTCATCGTGATTATGTGTTAATGCCAGTTTAATCTTTATTTATTTATCATTGTACTGAAATGTTTGCTACCTGGGTTCGCTATCTAATTCCTGTCTTCTATGAAATTTGAAAGAAAATAAGTACTAAATTTAAAACAAAATAACAAATAACTTTTACAATATTTATTTGGAAACAGAAGATAATCTTTACAAGTATTTAGGTTGAAAGCTAACACAAAGTTAAAAACCTCAAGTAAAAAATATATTTTATATTGAAAGTTTAAGTACCTATTTTATGTTGAAAAAAAATAGAAATTAAAACGAGAAAAGAAAATTAGGGGCGCAGGAGATCAAATGGCCAATATTTAGATCCCTTTTTAAAGTTTTAAATAAAAAAAGGGTTAATAGGATAAAATGTAGAAAGCGCAGGCACTGGCTGACCGATAATGCTGGCTTCGGCTGTGTGGTTACCTCAATCAAAGCAAAATAATGTCTATCGTAAATCAAAACGGTAGTATAAGCAGTGTCCTCTTGTTTCAATAAAAGAACTGTGGTTCGCACATATGTATGGTATACACTCCTGACACCTCGGGAAGCGGGTAGAACTCCCAGTGTTCAGCCGAGTGAGTGCTGAGGGAAACTTCAGGTGTTCTTTTTGTAACAATGTAAAATTTCTAACAATGTAACTTTAAAAATACTGCTCATGAAACAACTAGCTGTTTCCCGCAGCTCCGCCTGCGTCAAAAAGTAGCCTATGTTTGACTAAAAAAAAAAACTAAAAAATAAAATCAGCATAATCATATTTAAGCATAAAATTACAAGCATACTTTTCTGGTAGCAAGTCTTTTCTAACTTTCCTATGTTTAACTATACACTATGACTTAAAACATTGTGCAAATTATAATTATGTATAAATATATTAGACCTAAATATAATTATGCAACAGTACATATACTGCTAAAAATCAATTATGCCCAAGTAATATTATGCCAAATAAAGTAAGCCAAATTCGTTGTGCCAAAACATTTTAGGAATAAATACATTATGTAAACGAAAGGGATCCCTGTCTTTTCTGGTCGTATGAAAATCTCTGCTACGACGGTTGCACCATTAAACTCCAAATAAAGGATATTTCGGTATTTAATTCCGATTTAAACTTTTAAAATTATGAAAATAGCAAGCAGAAATCGACCCGCTCCAAAAATTATCTGATTTCGTCTGGCGGCTGGTGTGGCTAGCTCATGGATCAATTACAAAGAGGAGATGCCGTAATAAGCGTTTTGTAAGAAAGCGTTTGTGAGGCTACACGGGGCGGAAGGCAGACGTGCGGGGTGCTCGGTTTCGGCCGTGGCTCCAATCATAGAGCACAAGCAATGACAAGCTCCGCCCACCGCAGTGTCGGCGAGGCGCCAATGAGCACGTCACTGCGCCATTTCAAACGGCATCTCCTCTTTGTAATTACTCCATGGGCTAGCTGTCAGTCAGTTCAGTCGTAGTGATGGGGGCCCAGTCGACATTTGCGTGAATCGTATCGATGAACTATCGACTTCGTGCCGAACCGAGAATCGGTGAAACTACGTGAAAACAACAAGCATTTAGTATCGATTTTTAAGATCCGCCAGCGAATCATTCGACAATTAACTCAACTCACACGGATTTATTAAACCATGTTTTTTTTAATGAGTGATTAACGAAATACGGAACAAGTGAGTAATGATTCGGTTATCGTTTACCGGCTCGTAGAGTTATTCGCATGTCATCGACCAGTCGAAAACAAAAATTACCACCCGTGTACATTTCAAAAATACAGAATATTGCTTTCACGATCGCAATCGATACATCCCGCGGAGGCGTCAATTCTCTCATTTTAAATACCTAGTACACAATTGAATCGTAATTGGATCGTAATGACAACTTTGACGTTTCTGATATTCTGGTACTTATTTTATTTACATTTTTCTACTAATAACATTAAAATATGTTTTAGTTGCAAATGAATAGAGATTTAAAACAGTTTTAGCGGCAATATTGAGCATATCTGAAAAAATGCAACATAATTGAGTCTCGATTGAATATCAGTTGCGTGGTCTTAAGTTATTAGCGGAATTGACCCGTTACTTAACAATCGAGCAATTAGGCAGTTAATCGACTTAATGTTTATTTATTTATTTATTTAAACTTTATTGTACATAATACAATTATATAGCACAATAGGCGAACTTAATGCTAAAAGCATTATCTAACAGTCAACCTTTGGGTTAAACAGATATCGTCATGTGGGTATTAAAAATATATAGCTATAAATACAAAAGTTGGAATGATAATAAACTTACTTATGGTACTTACATAATATCTATACTAATATTATAAAGCTGAAGAGTTTGTTTGTTTGTTTGAACGCGCTAATCTCAGGAATTACTGGTTCGAATTGAAAAATTCTTTTTGTGTTGGATAGATCATTTATCGAGAAAGGCTTTAGGCTATATAACATCACGTTGCGACTAATACGAGCGAAGAAACAGTCGAAAATGTGGAAAAAAACGGGGAAAAATATTCATCTTTGAGGGCTTCCGTTGCGTGCGCTGCGAAAACAGTACGAGATACCCAAAAAATATGTATGAAAGAATTATTCCTCTTTAAATGATCTAAAAAAATGTCCGCGACAGTATATGTCTATCTTTTAAGATTTACTTACAATAACATTTTTTATGATAATCAAATTTGGTCGAAATTAATGCATTATTACAAATTATTTGTCAGAGTTGTATCAACTAAATAATATTAATCTTTATCCAAATAAATGTGTCATTGATTCTGCCACAAGAAAATAAAACTAAAAATATAATTTACGCAGAAGTACTTTAAAATATATCCTTTTTAAAACTACCTTAAAATATATTCTATTAATTATGTAACTATTAAACTGTTACTCACGACTTATTTTAGAAGTCGTCTATAATAAGTCGTGGGTAACAGCTATAGGTAATTTATAATAAAGCTGAGGAGGTAGGTTTGTAAACAAAAAATAAATATGATTCCCAAAATAACTATTCCACGCGAACGAAGTCGCGAAGACGGCTAGTACTTACATATATACGATGAAATAATAATCAAAATACAGTTAATTTTAAGAGTTATATCAACGAAATAATAGCAGCAATGTTTATGGCATAGTAAAAATAGCATTACAGTACTACTGGGATTAAAACTCAAAAGTATTTATTATTTATTTCCTATTCATTATCATTTCCACGAAGTTTGCCAAAACGCTTAACGTAAACAAAACAATTATTAGACTGCTATGAAACAAATATGTTTGAATGTAAGGGTTATAATCAAAAAATAATAGTCATGATAATTATTAAATTTTTTTGCCAAATTTAAAATTTAATATTATTGAGTAGCCAAACACCAAATATAATTTAATCAACGACGTTTACAATAACTCCCAATATACAAAACAGTTTCTCCAAAATGCTAATTTAATACACATTTCAGATTTCCAACAATTAAAAAGTTCAGTCAAGTTTGTTAAATTTAGAAAAATAAAAGGTGAGTCTATTTGACTTTAAAGGCAACTACAAAAAATTACAATAATAATCAAGATTGTTTACAAACACAAATGGACCGTTTAGTTGTCTCCAAAAAAATTAATATTTATTTATTGTGCACAGATGCCGCATCCCTCAATGCGACGGCTCTCCAAATGACGTCCCGCTCCCAGATTTCCGTCCCGGCTGGATCCTCAATGCCATCAACGGCACCAGCCTGAACTCCTTCGAAGCCTGCAGCCGCTTCCCTGACCAGTACCCGCAGTTACCCAGCAATGACACATGTCCTCCTGACTGGTTTGACCAGTCTAGAGAGGTCAGCTGCGCTGGATACGTCTATGAGAATACTCTTAGTGTAGTCTACGATGTAAGTACAGCAGATTTCCTTAAGTCACCTTCCTACCTCTGTATTTATTTTAAAGTTTATTTAACTTTTGTACCATACAAAGGTCGAATTTATTGCTGAAGCTTAATAATTTAAGAATCTTGAATAATGTGTCGTATCAAGTGATAGGAAAGAATAAAAATAACTTAAATTTATGAATGATGAAATCATTTTGACATTATTTTTATGTCTGGAAATCGAAATAATAATTCGGACCTCTCCACTATAAATCATCAAATGGGTCATTAATGCAATCCATGAGGATTCGGTCAAATAATTCATTCATTAAAAAGAAAAATAAACGCAGTCGGGTAAATAGACATTCATTAATTTCTGACACTTCTTAGTTCGACATGGCATGCGACGAGTGGCGGCGCTCTCAGATCGGCTCCATTCGCACCATCGGCACACTGCTCGTGCTCCCCATTACGGGCTACATCTCCGACCGCTGGGGAAGGCGAGTGGCGCTCACCCTCAACGCTTTTAACACCGGCTGGATCGGGCTCGTGCGCTCCTTCGTCAACTCCTACGAATGGTTCCTGGCCCTGGAAGTCCTTGAGTCTACGGTCGGAGCTGGGGCGTTCTCTTCTTGTCATATATTAGGTGATAATCATATTTTTTTACCATTTTCGGCCCACTTCTGGGCAAAGGTCTGCTCAATTGGAGATCGGGATCGGATAGGATCTATAATATTTATTTATAATACGTATTAATTTACGCAAAATAAGCGAACTTAGGATAATAATAAGATACACCTATACTGTTTTTATATTTTCGATGTTAATGCGTACATTGGCATCGCGGGATCACGTCAGAGATAGTTACCGCGTATGATGTTGCAAGCGTCTGCCACAACTTGCGTAAGTTTGCGGATAACCATCCACCCGATGAGCTGTTCAACCCGTTTGTCTAGCAAAGTAAAAAATAAATCTTTAGTTTGAAAATCTTAAAAATCTGTCTTACTGCAAATACTTAAGTACCTTTCTTCCAAATTGTACCAATAACCTCAATTTTCTTACCCTTTCAGTTACGGAACTTGTTGGCCCGAAATATCGCGTGATAGCAGGAGCTACAGTATCAACTATGTTTGCGGTGGGACAGGTGATCCTGGGCTTTATCGCGTGGGGTGTGCCAGCATGGCGTTCCCTCACGCAGGTGCTCTACATTCCACAACTTTTCGTAGTCAGTTACTTCTGGATCCTTTCCGAATCTGTCCGCTGGCTCATGAGTAAAGGTCGCTACGAAGAATCCGAAGCAATCTTGAAGAAAGTAGCAAAATCAAACAGAAAAAAATTATCTGACAAATCCTTGGAGCTGTTACGAACCACAGCTGAAGCGGAGAAATTAGTAGAAAAGCCGAAAGAACCATGGCTTCCAATTCTGGTTTTCAGATCGCGTGTGATCTTACTGCGATGTTGTGTGGCTCCAATCTGGTGGATTACGAATACTTTAGTTTACTACGGCATGAATATAAATGCTGTAAATTTGTCCGGCAACAGTTATCTAAACTACGTGTATGTCGCCGCCATTGAGATTCCCGGTTTCTGGACCGCCATCTTGTTGTTGGACCGCGTTGGTAGGAAACCAGTGCTCATCACTGCTTACTGGTTGTGTGCCATCTGCCAGTTTGCTTTCGCCTTTATGCCCGATGGTAAGGAGTTAATATACCTAAATAGTGTTTGTTATTGCTTTAACATTTGCATTAATCATATTTATCGATACGCATTATTCCCCTTTTTCTCTATAACTCAGTACTTTACATTTTTCTTCCTAATTTCGTATTCTACTCATTTTTCTTTCATATCAATATTTTAAGTACCAGAAACAAAAATAAGAAAGAATTTTTGTAATCCGTTCAAAAATAAATAAGTTTTAGAAATTCGGAGGAAGGAGTGAGAAACAAGAAAAGGATGCACTGTGTGTGTATTGACGTCACTGCCGCGCCGCTTGATTTCGTGCGTACAAATAAGATAGTAATACGTCCCCACCACGCTCCCACTTTTTAGCATGAGAAAATTTTAAATGCTAATTACTGCTATAATTAAAAACCAATTTTGTTGTTATTTTCAGAATCAGTTACTTTTAGGGTATAATTTGAGTATAACAATTTTTACTAAGTATGAACACAGTCAAGTAGATAGCTTATTGTCATAGTTTGTTAATGTAATTATTCTAGTATTTTTGTGACTGTATTCAGAATAATATTACTTTAGAGCCTAATATTATTTTTTATAGTCTTGAGTGTATATTTTAATTCTTAATGAATTAATTATATTTGTAAGACCATATATATTTTTTTATGCCCATTATATTTGTAGGTCTTGAAGGTCTATCGATGGCAGTCTACCTGTTCGGCAAGTACAGTATTGCGGTGGTGATGACGTCAGTGTACGTGTACTCTGCCGAGCTGTTCCCGACCAAATACCGCCACAGCTTGGTCGCCTTCGGCTCCATGGTGGGGAGACTTGGATCTATTACTGCACCACTTACTCCGGCACTGGTGAGGTTTATTTATTTTTACAAGTAAAAGTGAAATTTACTGAGGGTGCTGTCAAGGAAATTCTAAAATTATAAATAAAAAACATGCCTACCAAGAGGCTGTATATGAAAACTCTAACTCCATGGTATGCAGCACAAACATTAATCAGAATGCACTGTGAATTGTGACCTGACAATTGCGCAAACTGGCACTGTAACCAAAAAAATATGGACGAATAAATGAGCACACTGCCTGGCTGTTGAGATTTCTTGTTAGATGTGAGAAGCTACTTTTTACATGCCGCACAGAAAATTGTAAAGAAACAACGTCCTAGAGTGTGTTTTGGAAAACTGACACGATCGTATGCAGGTTCGAGACTTTATAATCCACATGAATGAATGTGGTACTGTCATGGAGTAATTGACAAAGAGGAGATGCCGTAATAATCGTTTTGTAAGAAAGTGTTTGTGAGGCTACACGGGGCGGAAGGCAGACATGCGGGGTGCTTGGTTTCGGCCGTGGCTCTAATCATGGAGCACGAGCAATGACAAGCTCCGCCCACTTTTGTGTCGGTGAGGCGCCAATGATGATTTACTTATTATTAATGTCAATTTTTGAAATTTTAATTTTAATTTTAATTTTGGAACTTCAATTTTATTTTGATTTGGTTTGGATTTTCGAAAATGATGATGGAAGTTTTTGTAATAATTTTTCACATTATTAATTTTATTTAACCCAAGTTCAATTTGATCACGTTAGTATACATAACTTAAAACTTAATTTGATTTGTCTAAATTTAATTAATTACATTCACCTTATATTTGAAAAGATAATTGATTGGTTGATTGATTTATTTGATAATTTTAAATATGTAGGGAAAAATTTTGTATTTCTGGAGGTTGGGCGTTGACACTCGCGACACAGTTTTTAACTACTGCGGGTGCCATCGTTAACCTTGGTTTGTGTAAACACTTTTTTGTTCCCAATAAAGATTTATTTATTTAGATTTATTTAATGATCACATCACTGCGCCATTTCAAACGGCATCTCCTCTTTGTAATTACTCCATGGGTACTGTACTCGATCTCTCATAAACTAACTCCGATCTTTCAAATTGCCTTTTGCGCATGGTTTTTTCTTTTGATTGATTATATTTGACAAAAATTTTACTTATTGTGCAATAAAGAGTTTTTATTGTGTTTTATTTTTCAGGCTCAAGAGGTGTGGGAGCCGTTACCACAAATACTGTTCGGCAGTTTAGCGCTGTTGTCAGGGATATTGATATTCACGACGCCAGAAACCCTCAACACCAAGCTGCCTGACACCATGGAGGAAGCAGAAGACCTCAGCAAACGGAAGATAAATAAGTGATCTGTTACCAATAAAGTTTATATTACCTGAGTAATTTAGGCCACGGCGGCCGCGAGCCAATCTCTCGTGAGCTATTACTTGACCTCTGACGACCACTATAACACACCCAGGACACTCCTTACAAAAGCGGCAAGCGCGATACCTTTTACGGCTACTACAATTCGGTCGAGTACGCGCACGTGTCAATGTGTGTGTTACTCACAGCGGCCGGGCTAAAGCGACATCCTTGCATTATTTTGCAGCGCAGAGAGGTGCGGTTTCCGTTTCGAATGGGAGGGTGTAAGTGTCCGCTCTGAACATTTGTTGACCAAGCGAGCGAAGCGAGCGAGAGGTATAATTCAAGTTAGGGCGAATAAACATTGTTTATATGTATGTTTGTATGTATGTTCCGCGATAACTCTCGAGCCGTTAGTCCGATTACTATTAAATTCAAAGTGTGTATAGAACACATGTATAGAATTTTTAAATTAGTTTGGCATCAAAATCGGTTTAGTTGTTTTTGAGATATTGGCATTAATGTAAAATTAAATATTTATTGATAACTCCAAAGCTCCAACGTCCGTTTTCGTTGATAACCAGAATGGATGTAGGATACGTTACATATGGTGTCAAAATAGATTTGGTGATATATAACCGATTTTAAAAAAGAGGTCAATAACTCTGTTGTCTGAACCGGTAAAATTTTTTTTTAGGTTCGATAAGGCTTTCTATGAGTTTAGTGCAATAAAAATTTTAAAGTTCAGTAGTTTAGTAATAAAATAGTTTTTATCGCCTTTACTACTAGTTATATAAGCAAACTTTAAAATAATAAAAATTTTACAATAAAATAGTTTAATTGAATGTGTAACAATCGCGAAAACATAATAAATAATTAAATCGTAGAAAGTCTATGTAACTGGAATATGAGAGAATGATAATAAATTCATCAAAATAAACTCAATTCAACATTTTTGATCTTTCATATTTTTAAAGTTACTTACTTGATCTTAAAATATGTTACTTGGGTAAAATCCATGTAAATGTCAATCGATAGTTTACACCCTGATCTAAGAGGGGTTAATTGACTCTATTTGCCTTGATATCTTCTTCGTCCAAGCGTATTTCACAATCGCGTCCTGAGCTTACGTTTCGAAACGTAAAGTATGCTGTTAATCGTGTTCCTGGATTTGGCAGTACTGGTTATTCCAATGGAGCAACTGTCTTTTGACCTTCGGGGTTTGGGGTGTACACAAATTACCCAGAGGTGTTTTAGTGGCTAACACAGTCAGATTTTTCAGGATGCCTAAAGACATCTGACACAAGAAAAAGATGAATCTCTCGCTGGTGTATGAAACTGTTGGGTTCAGAACATCTTAAAATATGACTGCAGTAAACGAAAAGTTTTATTTTTGTGGCAGAACTTTGATTAAAATTCGCGAGGTCTATGCTCGCAGCAAATAAATATAGTACTATACATATATTCAATTACCATAGTGTTATATAAGTATTTACACGCAGAGAATGATCTTACATTTGTTTTTTTTTGCATGTCGGTAGATACGACATAGGTAACTGTGATAAATTAAATTATGACATCGATTAGATATTTTAAAACAAGACTTACACTATGAAAGCAGGTAGACGTTAACGCCAAGATAATAGAAGGTCTTTATGTAGATAATATTATAATCGTATATTATCTACTATCCATAGATAAAATAGCATCACTCTTTGATAAGGCAATTCTTTTTAATAATAAATACACAATTATTTATTATACTATATAAAATAATGTAGCAGGAAATTCAAGAGGAGATAAGTGATGACTTGACGCGACCACTATTGGATTGGTCGCCATTTGGTGGCATTTTCTATCTTGAGCTCCTCCGTGCTTCGGAAGGCACTTTAAGCCTTTGTACCCGGTTGTTATCGATAGATAGCAGTCTTGAGGCTGTGTCAGATGCCTTAGGGCGGCCTGATAAATTCTGACAGTGTTAGCCACTAACACACCTCGGGTCATGTTGACCATGACAGCTTACCCTAGGCTCCGAAGCGTACGCTGACGACGCAACTAGGAATACACGCTAGGATGATGATGGTGCCAATAGACTATCTGTCAAGGATGCGGAAGACGTAAAAGCAGGAAAGCGAACATTTATTTATTTATTTATTAAAACTTTATTGTTCCACAAAGTACACATATACTTATAACAATTGGCGGACTTAATGCTAAGAGCATTCTCTACCAGTCAACCATTGGGAGAAATGGAAATCTTTCCATTAGAGTATTAGGTAGAGTTTGGCGCAAAAAAGTTAAGTTAACATCTGAAGATTTAACCGGGAAAGCGCTAGAATAAAAAAGGATCCACTGATGGATCGTAGGGGTGAAAATAAGCCAAACATTTCTTAGCTGAAATATGTTAAGACTTTCTTTGAAGACGTCTCAAAAATGAAGATATTAACAATAAAACAATTCATACAACCATTAAATTTATTTAACTTTACATTATCAATTTTGATGTAAATCTGATTTCATTTGTTTATAAAATTTCACTAACAACATCAACAGACATTTATGTATGTTCAGAGTAGTCCAGACTATCAGAGCCCGGATCTATAACATATGTTCTAATGGAAGGCCTACTCATATTAGTAGGTATAACATTATTAACATAATTATTAATATACCTATTACACCTACACTTAGTAAAACAATTGTAACGAAACTTGTTACAAGGTTTATTTTAGGTCCTATCACAGCATCAACCTAAAATTTTGTACCTAACATTAATAGTTTATCACCTATTTACAAACTTTATTTAGATATTAGGAAGACTCCCTTTTAATATTCTACAATAATTAATTTCATAAGGTACTAAATTATATTAAATATTTTTATAAAAACTCACAGATGGTTTGGGTTCATTAAATTGTATTGTTGGTATTAGATTGCACATATGCTATAGCAATACTAAACGTGTCAGCTATTCAAACAAGGCTAAAATTTACACTAGAAAAAAATTATAGTTTGTGTTGCACAGATATCAAGAGTCTCTTCACTATACGGTGCATGCATTCTTCCATTGTGTAGTTCGGTTATGTGATCCTTAAAGGTAACGTTAACCAACTTAAAGGTTTTTTATCCCCCGTGGTTCTATAATCTAACCATCGCTAGAAAACTCAGTAATCATATTGACGCACGTTCTATTTCTACAGTGAGATTAACATCCATAATTTTGCTAATATTAGGCCTAATAAAAGTGCATAAGTACATTCTGTAAATGACCGTTCGAAGCCAAATTCAGTTTAGATTGAATTTATTTTAAAAACAATACAATATTGCGTAGAAATATTCAACACATTTTTACTATTTATGTCAATACTCGTAATTAATTAAAATATAAAAAAAAAACATCTCATATCCAATACTCAGGAACTTGTTGCCATCTAGTGGTCATCGAAAGATCTTAAACCCCGAAAGGCGGTCCCGAATAACAACACCTGGGTTTAATAGGTATTGAAGAAAATGCTGCAGTGGAGTTTGTGGCGCCGCTTCTTCTCCACTTGCGCTTTGGAAGTGGTGGTAAACTTAATTTAAGTAAATGGACGTCAATAGGTGATATTTATATCTTATATTGAAAATAAACGAAACCCACTGGAAATAATTGATTCAACCACAATAAGGCAAATGTCATTATTAGTCCCGAGCATTACATCCTTTATGTTGTCGTTAACTGGCAAGGTTCATCTGGATGTCGTTGGTGCGCGGCTGCTTCCTGATCTGCTCCGCCTCCTGGATGGTGTCCGGGAGCCTGGTGTTGAGGGTCTCGGGTGTGGTCAGCATCAGCGCGCCGGCTATAAGTGCGGTGGCGCCGAATAGCACTGATGGCAGCCATTCTACGTATATTGCCTGTTGAAAAGTGTTTTACGTAATTAGAATATTCAATCTTTTATTCTTTTCTTTCTTATTTCAATTCGTACCTTTTACCCCATAATTTCAGAAGAATTGAACTATTTTCCGTTAACATTATCAGCTGGAGAACATATGAGCGTTGCTGTTAGGTACCTATAGGCTATAAAGTATGTTCATACTATTAAGCAGAAGTCTACACGTAGATGCCGCTGAAAGCTTTTAAAACTTTTAATTTGAGATATCAAACTCGCACAGGGTATAGAATAACGACCGCATTACCGCAATTGCACCATTGGATAGTCATCGACCAGTTGGTCTGAATCCGAAGTCCGAAAGGAACCTTATCAAGATCACGGGAAGACGCTGGATGCAGGCAGCTTTAAATCGGTCAGATTGGAGTTCTATGAGAGACGGCCATGTTTTGCAGTAGACATTTTGTCTTAAGATGATAATGATGAAACTTGCGCATACCAGTAACGGCATCTGTGGAGCCACGATAGATCCAATCCTGCCGACCATGGAACAGAAGCCCAGCAGCGAGTGACGCGCGTGCGTGGGGAACAGCTCGGAGGTGTACATGTAGATGCCGCTGAAGGCCTGCGTGATGGCGATCTTGCCCACCAGGTAGAGAAGCGTCGCCAGCCATGCCAGTGCTGAAAATTACGATTGTGAATTTAAATTAAATTATTGAAATAACTTCCTAATAATATTGGCACACAAACATTATCTCACAATTTTATGCGTTTATAATATTAAAGTGATCGATGGAACCATGGTGAGATAAAATCAGCGTGAAGTGGAATAAGATTATTATTATTATGATAACCCCAGAACCAACTGGTTACTAGTTGGTGAGAATATTGGAAAGGGATTTTACCCTTGCATATGAGCTTCATTTATTCATTCATATCGAGTGACCATGATAACGATCACATCAGAACCGAATCTTTACCTTATCAGGATAAGACTAGGACCTGATAAGGACCAGATTACGACCGGATGAGGACAGTATTTGAACCGGATTACAATCGGATCAGGAAGGCAATCGCGGTATTTTAAATGACGCGAACTTTCAAACTAGAACCAATTTCCAAACGCGCGGGCTATTTTTGACTCACTAATCATGTCGAATAACAGTTATTCGAAATCGACCTATTTTCAATCGACAAAACCCTTTTACTTACTCAAAAATAGCCCTCGTAGGCTAAATAAGTCTAGTAAAAATAGAAAAACGTAGAAAAAATAATTTTTATCATGAACTTTGTTGGCAGCATCATGTTTGGTCGAACTTTCTGTGTTGCAACGGTATCGCGCTATTTTTTGACAAAGGAACGTACGCCACTACCAATATTACGTTTGGAAAAAAGTTTAGTGTCGAGAAACTTTTCGGCATAATGTGCAAGACATTCGTGAGATATTTAGACAAATATGCTTGAATTTCATTAATTTTGATTAGTTTTTTATTTAATCCACTTTGATTCACCTTGATTCACCTTGATTCACCTTGATTCACTTTGATTCATTATTTCGATTTATTTCAGTTTGTTTCTATATATTATATTATAAGCTTAAAGTTTGAAAAAAAAGACATTCTTTATAGAATAAGCCATCTCTATTTGAGAAGCAGCAACGATTTTGTCATTTAAAAATAGTTCGACTCGCCTATTATGTCGAACGAGAAGCATTCGACTCACCAATATTACATACTCGAAAATAGTCCTAACGATCGGTCCTTGCTTTTGGTAAATACGTTATTTAGTCACCGCGATTCAGGCCCAGTCCATACGTTTTTAACTAACTTTTGAATATCTTCAAATACACATCATTTTAGACGTATTCAATCCACTCTTATACTATCCACTTCTGTATATTATCTACACAACACAATAAAACAAAAAAATCTAAGGAGTGGGAACTCTTGCATCAGAACCAAGATCCACTTTAGGTCGCTAAGTCAATGCAGTATGTTAAACAAAATTAATAAGGAAAGGCTTACATTTGGGAACAAAAGCGATGGTGATACAGGACAGCCCACAGACAGTGTACGCGACCAGCAAAGTCCTCTTCCTGCCGACCCTGTCCAGCACTAGGGCGTTGGTAACCACTGCGACCACCTCCACGCTCACCACCAACATGTAGTTGGTGTATTTGTCTCCAGCCAACGAGACGCTGTTGATGGCCAACCCGTAGAACACGAAGGTACAGGTGATCCACCACCATGAACAGATCGCAAGGCGTGTCATGATAATCGGAGAACGCAGAACCTGTATAAGACAGTATTATATTAGTCCAGTGAATAAAATAGAACAGATTCACGGACAAGATTGGTAACATACTTAGGCGAGCTTCAGTCAAGACCTATTACAAGCCGCATAAGAAAATAAACCAATATTTAAGACCTGTAAAATCCAATATCCCATTGTAAGATGCTGGAGTTTATAAAATTGACTGTGACTGTGGTTTATCATACATTGGGCAAACAAAGAGAAGCATTAATAACCGTATAAAAGAACATATTGCTGACATGAAAAATAGTCGCTCAACCAAGTCTGCAGTCTGTGAACACGCTCTAGACAAACCCAACCACTATATGCGTTTTGATAATCCTCAAGTCCTTGCAAAGGAAAACAGTAATCTGTTTTCCTTTGCAAGGATGTTACATGAAGCTATTGAAATTAAAAAAACATCCTAATTTCAATAGAGAGGATGGATGGCAGGTACCACCATCTTGGGACCCAGTCATTAACTTAATAAAATCGCAAACTCGGAAGCAGACTGCAAGACCCTTAGATACTGTGAGCCAATACTGCGTGAATCGGAATAGTTCCCAATAAACATTTTAGGCGGTAGTTTGTAATCTTATGACATCAAAGACAAATGTTAACTTAGTCTGTCTGCGACCATGAACGCTGTAAAGTGTTTGAAACGTCAGGTGTAAATAAATTAGTAATAAACGCGATAAAAACCGTATTAAAATAGTTTAATTTAATGAATAACAATCGCGAAAACATAAGAAATCATTATAAACAGATTCAATTGCGCATTTTCAATATTAGTTGGTTTTATTTCCGTAGCTAGTCTGTATGACAGCACAGACTTACAAATTTTTATGCAGGAAGTTAAAAAAAACGTATCGTAGACTTGTCTCCCCTGTTGTCCCTTGGGGGAGATAAGGTAACATTGCTTTTTACTTACGAAACAATTATAGCAAATTATGACATCTTATGTTTTTGCGAATGTTACACATTGAACACGCACTTGACAAAACCAACCACTCTATGCGTTTTGGTAATCTTTAAGTCCTTGCAAAAGAAAACAGATTTATACCAAGGATGTTACAAGAAGCTATTGAAATAAAAAACATTCTAATTTCAAAAGAGAGGATGAATGGCAGGTACCACCAACTTGGGGCCCGGTTATCAATTTAATAAAATCTCAAACCCAACGGAAGACTGCAAGTACCTTGGATACTTTAAGCCAATACTGCGTGAATTAAAATAGTTTTCAAGAGGCTATGGTTTTGTATTCTTAAAACAAATGACACAGACAAATGTCACTCAAACTGCCTGCGACCATAAACGCTGTAAAGTGTTTGAAACGTTAGGTGTAAATAAATAAATAATAAACGCGAGAAAAAACCGTAAAGCAAATTATATTCTGTTCATAAAATTATTTCTATCTAAAATAAGTATAAGTAAATCGGAAAAATTACAGCGAAAATTTAAAGTGCATTTTGATATTCATATAACGTTCACTGGTAACTATAGTAACTGAGTAGCTGTACTTAGTAGTAAAATTACCTGCATCCAAAGTCCACTCTCCTCTTGTTTCTCTTCTTTCTTCAACTCTTTAGGCTTTTCCTCTTTCAGTTGCTTCATAATCTCATCCGACAACGTCACCTTATTCATCTTCGCAGCTCTCATTATTATCTCCACTGCCTCTTCTTTGCGTCCCTTCGAAAGCAACCATCGGATGCTCTCAGGTAGTAAATAGACGTAGGATATGAACAACAATGAAGGTGGATACACGACGATTATGAAGGTTCTCCAGTAATGGAAGGTTTTGGCAAGGAGAGCAAAGCTGAGTCCACCCAAGACCAGCATGATCCCGAGGAAAGCTGTTGTCAGCACGCGTTTGTCCTGGCCCAGAAGTTCGATTGCTAAACACATTTAAAAACATAAGTAATACGTGTTTAAACCACGGATAAGACGGTCTTGCAGAATGATTTGACGGAAGGAGAATTTGACATTGAATCACAGAATATCACAGTATTCGTAGATGATTTTTACAAAGTGTTGTAGATCTATGTTTTCCTAGACCACTCAACCTTACAACAAGTTTGAATGGTCTGTGATCTGAACCCAAAGATTCTGTTTGACAAAACTTATCATTGATTATGCGTTGATCCGTCACGCGTCCCAAGCCCTCACTCACTAAGGCCTTTTTTTTAACGCAAAGACACTGGGCTAGATAGCAGATTACAAACCAAACAGACCAAATTTCTGCCTGCAATCAGTTGAAAGTTTGAAAGAGGTTAAGTAAGGTGTTGAAATGTTCCAAAAGATAGAAGAACCAATAAAAGTGCGGTACTAACTCAGAATGTAGGCGGCGGGGAAGGCACTGGCACCTGCCACAGTCTCGAGGAACTCGATGATGACGTACATTTCGTAGGAGACAGAGAATGCCTTGAGGGAGCCGATGGCGCCAACCAGCGTACAGCTAAGAATCAGCGCTCGCTTGCGGCCCCAACTGAAATCAGGAGAATATTCATGGCAGTTACATTTAATCCTAATCTATATTATTATAAAACTAAAGAGTTTGTTTGAACGCGCTAATCTCAGGAACTACTGGTCCGATTTGAAAAATTCTTTTAGTGTTGGATAGACTATTTATCGAGGAAGGCTATAGGCCTGAGCAAAGTCGGGACGGGCTGCTAGTCGTTATATAAATGAGATTTTTTTGTTTCCACATCACGCTTAATTGACACATTTTTTTCTTGACATTCTGATATATTTATTAGTCATCATTATCATTTCGAGTAGGTTACATAGTCAATCGACCATGTACACCCTAGTGTCAGAGTTGTGCGGAACCGCCTCTAGGCCTCTGGTTAATTATTAGTAAAAAGAATTTAAACATTTAGATTTAGAATAAAACGTGCAGGGTACCAAAGTTTTTAAAATAAGCTTCAAAATGCATGTCAGTATTAGTACTGCAGCCGGTATGCATAATAAAAAGTTTTATGTTTAAATTTTAAAATGATTAAGTATTTTTCAATGATTTAGTAGCTGATTATTAAAAGTAGGAACAAGAATGCCAGATCTGTTTTGGAGAGCACCACTCTCCAAACAAAATAAGTAAACCATTACCGGTCGGATATGTATCCCAGGATAGGCAGTGACACCAGCATGCCCACATTGTGTATGGTGCCCACCAAGGTGCGCTTCCACTCCTGGCAGGCGAGATTGAACTGAAACAGAACAGACCAAGGGTCACTATGTCACTTCTTCGTCTAAGCGTGTTTTCCTAGTTGCGTCTTCAGCTTACGCTTCGGAGCCTAGGGTACGCTGTAAGTCGTGGTCCTACATTTGGCAGCACTGGTTATTACAATGGACTGCCGTCTGGCCTCTGTAAAACTTTACAGGGAAACCAGACCAACAGGAACATGACTCCTTGTGTGTTACCCAACACTGTCAGCTTTTTCCGGCTACCTAAAGGCATCTAACGACTGCCATCTATTGATAACAACCGGGACCAAATATAGTCTCGCTCATTGTGTTTTTATTCCATCTTTGATCTTACATTTAATGTATACATTTTGCATGTACATATTTTCTCAGCATGTTTCAAGCCATATAATTGTCTAGGTCATTAGTCTACGCAGCCAAGCGACGGACGTAGCGGTAATGACAGAGTGTGTCTCTACCACGATAATTTACCATCGAAGACGCAAGCGACTGTGTCTAACAATTTTGTATGTCAAATCTTATATACTAGAATAGAATACTACGCTAATGTAGTCACAAATACACTTCCAATAAAAAAGAAAGATAAAACTATTTAAATTAGAAATTAAATAAATCTTGTCCGTGCAGCAAGTTAGCAAGAATGCTGGCTGCTTTTCTCCGTTGGATAGCAATGCTTATTATTCGTTGGCGTCTGCGTTAATACAATCTCATGGTACAGTCACTTTTGACACTAGAACAATGCACAGACCCTGCTCATCCATCCGAAACTGGTTTTATCCAAACAATAACACGTTTTTAGTAATGATCATGACATCAAGTTAAAAACGACAATTGTTTTTTTTACCCTAAATAACACTCAACGTATCGTAAGAAATGTTACGCAATTGTACGTAACAACGAGTGAATAATATTAAATTTTAGTCAGATTTTTATTTTACTAGCAAATTTTATGACACGACGGGTTGATGGACAAGATGTTTAGTGCATAAGAAACGATATAGTATTAAATTTAAAATACTATCTATATTTCGTTGTAATAGATAATTTTGAAAGGCGACTTTACTAGCAAAGGAAGTACAAATTATATACGTATTTTAACCATATCAGTATTAAACAATTTTATTTTATAAAATGTTCTTTAAGCAAATATTATTATTTAGTTTATCAAAGAATTATTTTAAGATTTTTTTTTTGATTAATCATGTTTTTACAAGATATATTTTATTAAAATCTGTTCCAACAGTAATTTTGTTTACTACGATAAGTTAAAAATATGTGTATTCGTGCTTCCTCTCCAAGAGGAGCAAAGACGCTGTAGACATTTGTAATGCAGCTAATCGATAAATTACTCATTTCCCTCCAATTCGGATGAATTGAGAGACTTCCAGTCATTACTGCTTGGCAGAAGACAGGACACTTGTTCCTTCCCGTGTTTATGCATTTTCTACAATAAATATTCCAATAACCTAACCAGATAGAAAGGCAACAAATATCGTATCTGTCTTTCTAAGTACCGTAAAGAACTAAGAGATCAGTTTTTTTTTCACATTTTTTAACAGATCTGCATATACTATGATTTGACCCTGTACACCTTTGAGTCAGGGTTATACGGAACCACTTTTCATCCTCTGACGTGGTACCTATAACGACCACTTAATGACAGCCGGGATCAACTGCTTATAACGTCCTTGCGAAGCACGGAATTATAATTATTATCAGACAATCGAGTGATTCAAGCCTGCATGTACTAACAAAACTGGAAACAACCAAACAATATAAGTTTCCCGTGGGAATCGAAGCCATGACCTCCGGGTCTCAAGCAATAACCACTAGACCACAGAGGCACTTGACTGGCTGTTATTGTTATTTAGACCATATCAACCGGTAAGTAGTGACCGAGACCACAAAAAGGTGACCTCGCCATGTAACTTATGTCGCGATTTGACCTCCACAAATCATTTGATTTTATCTCTCGTACTTAACAATGCTAGGCAGGGCATATTATTGTCACATCTAACTTAATCTTAGATTCATCTTGTTTTTTTACCTATTGTAGGTAGGTAGATATATCTACGTCATTAACTTATATATGTCAAAAATTACACGGTCGAATTAAAATTTCAAGAGGTTCTATTACAACCGTGGTAGCATTTAATAAAATTCGTGATAAATTGTTCGCAACAAAATTGTAAATAAAAAATTTGCGTACTAAATGCTTAGCGTATTCTCTGCCAGTCAATAAATGGAAGAGAAGGAAAGATAGTGCGACACACAAAACTTACGGAATTTCAATATGTTGTTCCTAAACGTAAACATACCTATTTATTACATTAGTTTAACATTAAGTGAGCAAGCAAGTAAGAACTCTTTATTGCACCAAAGAAAATACATAACAAAAAACATGTTTGAGACAAGAAGCACAATAGGCGGTCTTATCGCAAAAGCAATCTCTTCCAGGCTACCTATTACTATAATAGAATAGCGTGTTGGATACCTAAATGATTCCAGGTGTTTTAAAAGAAAAGTGAACAAGTTATTAATTCATAATTAACGTAAGCCGTAACACGAAAGTTACCTTATCAGTTACGTAAAAGCCAGGTTAAGATTAGCGGTCAGGTTTACGAGCATGCGTAATTATTTCAATTGGCTGATGAAGTCTTGTCGAAGTTCATGCTCAATTGACTGCCAATACTTTTGTCGCATCAAGGGCATATATTGCACTGATTGGATTTTCAAGGTTCTCCGGATTAATGGCAATTTTTTAGAGTAAGATGTAAAACTCTACTGCTTTCGAAGCTATTGCCACAATGCCTTGTCGGTGCGGAGTTTTGGCTCTAAGTATAATAACTACGAGAGTTGACTCGCTAAGAAGAAGACATTGGAATACACTACAAACTCGTTAAATTAACTATTTAGGTATCATATTTAAGGGAGGTGGAAAATTTCTTTAGAAAAAAAATGGCTAGTATTTCAAAAGTCACGGTCTAAAATGGCCACTTTGAAATCTTTTCATGAATTGCGAAGCTTAGCAGTTCTGCAAATTTTGACATTGATGTTTCAACTCTAATTCAATTCATTTCGTGATTCATTTCCTGAATCACTTCTCGTGTAAGTATTGCTATAGTAATAAAATATAAATAGATTTTATAATTTTAATATTTTTATTGATATATACAGTTAATTTATGATAGTAAATCGACATTATTGGTTAGATAAACTTATTTAACTAAAAAAATCGTAAAAATACGCACGCTATGAAAAAATAAAGATTATTTTTACGCCTGGCAATGAGGTTAAGCAATTCACAAGCAATTCACGAAAGGTAAGCCATTTCGGGACTTTCCGTCAAACAGCAGAATTGCCATGAAATTATTCATTTTATGAACTGCCAAAATGTGGCTATATTAAGATTTGCAATGATTCATAATGTAATCATATTGTAATTCGTGCAAAGTGGCCATTTTAGATCCACTGATAAGTTTTTATAAACATCTATTATCAGATCATTTGACGCAAGAGAACTTCCGTCGAACAAACAAGCATACACACAACTATTTCACTCATTGCAACGATAAGGTCTAATTGATGTTCACAAGAGTGACAGTGGTCCAGAAGTGTCGGTGACCGAGCGATAAGTAATTTAATTAGTGAGGAAAGTTCCTAGCGCCTGTCGTCTTAGTCAACATAGCTGCACATGGAAAAATATACGCATGAGAGGAAAAATACACAAACTTAGCTACTTTTTAGTTTCTACTTCTTCATAGAAAACAAAAGCCGATTTCCTTTTGTTAACCGGGGACATCTTATGATATTCTGAACCCAAGAGTCTCATACACCAGGGAGAGATACATCGCAAAACACGTAAACATTATACTTAAGAACGACATCTAAGATTAATAATTGATTGTCCTATTATTATATTAATCTAAAAACAACATTTTGTCGCATTCCTCCAATTCCAAATTTAGTCTAATATTTAACAGCGATCCCTGAGCCCGTAGACAAGTTACAATTTGAAAAATTATAAGGACATTCGTGTTCGCGATCTTTCGGAATTTGTATGAAAATCGACCACATGATTTAGCGCGACTAATGTCAATCCCATACAAGTTTTGTTTTCGAATGTTGTTATCGTTTTTCAAATTGTAACTTGTCTTCGGGCCATGGGCTCTAAAGCAAGCAGTGAGGGTGCAACCAGGATAACGCTAGGATAAAAGATAAAGAAGATTTAACACGACAATTGACAACTGCTTCGACTCATTATGAAAAGCAAAACCCACCTTACCAATCTGAAGGTTGGAAGCTTTTAAACATTTATAGAAATAAACCTAAAACAGCAAAGGAGGAGAACAAAAATTTCTGCCAGTAAACTGTGATTGCTGGTGTAGTGCATCCAATTCGTTTTAAAATAATCAGAGGGTAACTGATGCTTTGGAATGTCTCCCCTTCTATCTCGTATATACTCATGTTCACACCTCGAGGTGAATATCTCTAACTATTAATAACTAGCTCTAAGTACTACAAAATCTACTTAGTAACTTATCAAATAAGTACGACCTGCCATCTCTCTATTTAATTAATAGAGTCTTTCCACTTGCATCTCACAACACTCTTTCCATTTGCTTACGGTGGATGCTAGCTTTAAGTCCGCCATTTACATATAAGGACGTTTAATAAATAAATGGTCCAGAAATTGAGAAAAGAACTTTTCGGTTTCGATTCTTTTTGGGTCCAGAGACCCATCAACGAGAAACTCATCAAAAGTTATTTTTTGCAGTGATTAATAACCTCTGCAGTGATTAATAAATCAGCAAAAATATACCTTGGTTCTAAATAAAATTCTGGCACTTGATTATTATTAGTTCTAACGTACAGAACAGACAGTCACACCCTCCCACCCGAAATATTATACAATATTATTAGTACTAAGTTACTTTGCGCGATTCTAGGCCTAACGAAGGGAAATTATAACACAAAGTGATTTGAAGGCGATTAAAAAACCCTAAGATAGATTTCAGACAATTGTAACAGGAAAAGAGCTCGGTTTTTTGGGTAAACTGGGAAAACACGTCCTACTTCTTACCTCAGCAACAATAGTATCCCAAGAAGCATAGAGCCACTGATCACAGGGGTGCAGATCCTCTGTGAAGGTGGTGCCTTCATGACAGCCTCCTATGAGGTCCAGGGGCTCTCGGCGCGAGCACCGCTGCTGGCGGCCAGAAGGTGGAAGAGCGCCATCTAGCCATGCAGGGTGGTACTCCGTGCTGTTCACAGATTCGCATTCTGGCACGACGCATCTGTAAATAAGATTTAAGTTAGCTAAGATAGATCGTCGATCGACATTTATATCCAGTGAGTTACATAGTCATCGACCCTGTGCACGCTGGTGTCAGAGTTTTTGGAACAGCCTTTCGTGGTTTCTTTAACTACCACCTAATGGTAGTTGGAACTAATGGCTTAACGTGCCTTCCGAAGCACGGAATCATCATTATTAATAGAAAATCAGGTGATTTAAGCCTGAACTAACCAAACTGGTAACAACTAAACAAAGTATGGATCCCGTAGCAATCGAACCCACGACCACCGGGTCAAACGCGAACGCCTTAACTACTGGACCACGAATGCATACAGATAATAAATTTATTTCAAGTCATCATGATAACGTGCTATGTCTACTGGTGTCTACGGTTCAGTTAGGAGATTTCTCTCCTATGTAAAGATATTCTTCATTGTTTGCTAATCTTGATCTCTGGCTCTGATACAAAACTGAAATAGACTTAAGTTGTCAAACCTAAAACTACTTGATAAAGTATTTTTCTATTTATTTATTATTGAAGTACACCAACAGATTTTTCTGTGGAATCAATCCAGCACGATTATATACCAACCAGCGGAAATTTTTACGTACCATGCATTATAAGTGTTTTCGCAAATACTTAACATATTCCCAACTTCTGACCTCTTACAATGTTCTTGTGCGTATCTAGAGGCTGTTCTACTTTATTACATCATTCACAATAAGATAGACTCCATTGACCTCGTTAATAAACTTTATTACAAAGTTCCACGATCGGCTACCTTGCGCCAGATGCGATCACGCCGACAGTTAATAACTCCCTGGTAGTCGGGGTCTTGTTGACTGTCGGCCAATTTCTGCCAACAGCCCACTCCACCGCCGTCTATGATGAGACGGCGAATGGATGTGGGTCTGGGGGTCCATTTATGGGCCACTGCCCGATTTGAGCAAACGCCAGCGGGGTTTTAGTGGGTAGTCCAGGCACTCTGCCTGGGAGTGCGTAAATGCATTTCCCCTCCGTTAGTAAAAAAAAAAAAAGATGCGATCACGCCCACTCTTCGCGCTGCCTAGGTATATTATGCGACCTGTATCTGTTATTTACCTTATATGCTTGCTGAGTTATTTTGTACTTACCCTTATACACTTTCTTTAGAATTTCCCTCAGTAATTATTTTATAAATACTTGTTTCTTTAATCTGTGGATAACGTAGTTGGTTACAGAATTGTTACATTTACATATTGTTTATTTTATACACTGTCAAACACATATTTTGTATCTGTTTGTTATTCCAAATAAATAAAATAAAATAAAAAAACCAGATTCATACAGTGTGTTTAGTACGTGAGACTAAACCCCTTCCATGAGAAAAGATAAGTGAAAACCAAGATAATTATTTCGACCTACCGTACAAATTCGTATCGTGACGAATTTTTTTCCCGTTTCCCACTTGATTGGTTATTTTTCATAAGACAAACGTCTAAAATTAAAAAAATATAATCAGTGAAGCAACCAAACCACGTGCCAAACGTGATAATAACGATGTATAAACAGTGTTCGCGTGCAACAAAGCAGTACTTACTAATGGAGCTACAGAACTACAAGATAAGAGTGCATGTGTATTATCTGCGGCGACTTCCGAACGTAATTATACGGCAACAATACAATAGCTACGAAGTATGTAAATAGGCTTCCATATTTTTTTATTCTCGAAAGATGGAAGTGCGATCACATCTAGCCTATTTACGCTCGCGAAAGGTCAAATTTACCACGCGATCCAAACTCGTAATAAATTCGAATAAGTTACTTCGTGTTTTTCGTGATCACTCACATCAATAATTTATTTACATTCTTTCAGTCTTAATCGAGCTAAATAATCTAAATAATTGTCGTTATTAGTTTTTTTTATTCTGCAACTCATGGTATTCGTCACAGAAGTAGATTAGGTAGAAGGGTCCTGTGGGCATCATTAGCGTGCCACAGTTAAGCCTCCCCATATTAAGACACGAGAGGCTCAACTGGCCCACACATGGTATGGCCCTCTACCTAATGTTATTTCTGTGGCGGGAACCAATTGCCAACATACACTTGATCTAGTGATCCTCTTCGAATAGGTAAGCAATCGTGATAAAAGTTATTCTAATTCCATATCAAACAATTCAAAAATTCGATGCTATTTTGGTACTATAGAATAAGTATATACGTCAGTATATACGACTTCTATTAAACCTACAAAAAGAAGATTCTATGCAGACAAAAAATATTCAAAGAACCCGAAACGACACAAAGCTCTATTCTACGAACCAAATTTATTGATGTTTTTTTTTAATCTGACCACAATTGTTGTGTTTTTATCGTAATTTAAATAAATGGATAAGTAGTGTGAAATGACTTTGGGATAAATTTGAAGATAGAGTATGTCATAATGCCCCTAGTCCATTGGCTACTTACAAGAAACAAATAAATAGAGAAGGAGAACGTTGTGTCCCATGAAGTAACTTATAAGTGCCCAAGATTCAATTGGTAAGGACGTAACAATCTTATGCTGCTTAACTTTTTAAATGTGTGGGGTAAACTTAATGGTCTTCTGACCCCAGCTAGGACGCTACCGCTTGTTGTCCTTGCGCCATACAAAGCCTATAGTGCGATCTGTAACGTTTGACGGATTGGAGAAAGTCACAATTTTACTCTCTTATTACAATCTCGAAACCGACTGGGAATTTAAACTTGTTATTTTACTTGCCATCTAAATATCATTAGTCCTTTGTACATAATTAAACTCATAATCTACTCATTGTCTGGTATCAGTATGTTAGTGTACTAGGACGTAACTACCGACCGAGGTAACGCTAAAACATTAGAGATTTCGAAAATGATTGTTTATTAAATTTTCTTCATAGCCACGGAGATAAGCCGCATAGACACACAATGCAGCAGGAGACTTGTGGTTATTTAGTGATAGGATACATGACACTACAAACTTTGTAATGGAAGGAATACGAGACAATAATGTAAATTAGATAAAGTTATGAGTTACTGCTCTCGTTGATACTGCTTCTGAAAATGTACTTGTATTTTAATTACTTAACTACTAAAGTACTTTATATGCTAATCGTTCGTGTTGCTAAAAAAGACCCATAATAAGGCTCCAACCAGATTAAAAATGAATATTTTTCGCCTGATGACCCGAGAAACGTCTCGTTAAGACTGATACGCCGCAGATTAGTGGAAGCTAAATTGTTTGGAAGAACCTCTCGAAAGGTACCGTTTCTAACCAAGCAACATCGAGACAAGCGATTATTATTCGCTAAAAAATATGTTAATTGGACGGTACGAGAATTCCTGTCCTTTATATATTTTTAGTTAACATTAATCTTTTTCTTTTTTCACGATGGCAAGTACTATCAATAATTCAGTGGAAGAGATATCACTTGTAATAGCACTCTTAAACCATAGGTTACCCATAAATATTTCTTTGGTAAAGAAACTGTTAATATATTGTTTAGCCCCAAGAGAGCCACGTCAATGCCTGCTTTGGATTGTACAATGGAGTTATTTAAACATTCAAACTATGTAGTTAAAACAATTTGGGTCTTTGGATTTCGATTGGTACACGTACCGTACATCAACTGATCGATACGAGTTTCTAAACATTTGTGTAAATATTTATCCCCCTAGCCTCCGTTTTTGTGTCCATTCGTATCTTCTTAAAGTTAGCCGAGATAGATGAAGCCCAACGAGATGATGGCGCGACGATTTGAACAGTTTCCAGCCGGATTAAATGTGTAAAGATTATATTAATAAAATTATAGGTAACCCAAAAATACAAAGAAACCAGAACAACAGGAACATGACCGCTGTTAAATAAGTATATGGAATTACAGGAAGATTGGTTCAGTAGATAAAACGTGAAAAATTATAAATCAAATGGATGCATAATAAAATTACGTTCTCATTATGACATTAGTTAGACAGTTAGGACTAAGGATATACGCAATACTCGTAGATCAAAAACATTTATAACCTTTTGTGATATTAATTACTAATTTGAAGGTGAATGTGACAATTAATAAAATTCTACAACACTTGTATCAACATTGATGGTACAATCACAAGTTACGAAAAAACAAATTTTGACTAATAAGGATATCGTCAAATCACGTTGGGAACGAGTGTCTGAGCATACCGCCTTCATCAGTCTAGGCCAGCTAGAGTAATAAGCTAAACATTGTGGTTTTGAGTCGTAGTAGAAAATTTGGTTCATTTTCATAACTGTTTTTCATAAATAGCTACAAAAAAGGAAATTTTCTTCACCATTTCATAACTAAGTAGTTTTTAAAAAAAGTGTAAATCTAAACTAGTAATGGATGTATCAAAATGGGATGAGAAAAGGCTGGAAAGCGGACCTTCGAAGCAAATAGTAGAGGACGTAGCTGATGAAACATTAAATGAGTACATTATTTTATGTTTTGTTTTTGGAGAAAATGCTACGCTTAGTGGATACTCTTCTTTTCCACTTGCGTTTTGCAAGTAGTAAGCTTAATAGGCGAAATCTCAAAAACTACTATTTAGACCTATGAAGGTGAAATATGGCAGGTAGGTAGCAATAGATAGGGAGCGTCTGTAGTTAGTAGAGTTGTCCCCAGGCAACTGCTAGTTATGGATTAAAAATGTCCAATATTGAAAAAGAAAGAAATATTACTAAGATATATTACTTATTTTAAAACACGTAAACAATACAAAGTCAGATAAAAGTATAGTACTTTGTAGCGTATCTGGAAAAGGTCCCAACTCAGTATTAACGGCAGATGGAATTGCCAATGCTGATCTTCCGTTAGGAGCTCAGTTGAAGACACATTCGTTCCAGAGAATTATACCTGTAAGGGACATCAGCAGCCAAGAATACGTAATTGGTGCTATACAGGGCCGCTGTGAAGGGCGCCAAGCCAGTCATCAAATACACCAGCAACTGGAACCGGTGGAAGCGAGTGCCAGCACTCAGCTCACTCATCACTCGCTCCGTGTCCACCCCACTGCCTTGGGAAATCTTCCCATTTCTTCCTTCACCCATCACTATTAGCAACACAAGTCTTAAACTCTCTGAAGTTGCACCAGTTCAGAATAGTTCTAAATTATCTGAATAGTAAGTTTTTTTTTCAAACTGATTCGTTATCTTGAACAGTCTGTGTAAAAACTCTTAAATTTGGATGTTATTGAATTACATTTTTTTTATAATTGAAACTAGCTTAGAACACTACAAAAATATGGCCGCGAAACATTACAAATATCCACTGAATACACTTTCAAAGTCTACAATAGATTTTAAAAATAAACTCTTGTAGTAGTTACTGGCGTACAGAGAAATCTAACTTAAAATAAACTTAATCAATTTCCCACTGTAGTATGCAGTGCGCTCGCGCATGAAGACTGACCGCGCGACGCGACGACAGTAACGTTGGCTAAATAAAACAAAACATTAATAGTAAATGAAATCTACTTAGAGTAAATATTATTTGTTGTCATATTAATTGTCATTGCCCTGCACTGAATACTTAATGCTTCATCTAATTTTTAGAGGATTTTTATTAATGTTTAATCAAGGAAATCGTATTCCTTTGGGTTTGAAGTTTATTAGCCCTTGAGGTAGTTAGTAATAGATATTTATAAAAAAGACCGGCCAAGTGAAAATCCGTACAAATCTGTAGGTATCGCGTTCACGAGGAAAGGTGTAATAGATTTAAAATTATTAAAAATACTTTTATTAAATGATGTAACTAAAATTTCCGGTTTTCGCAATTTTTCCTTTATCTGTGCTATAAGATGTTGCTTTGTACCAAATTTCAAGATTCTGAGTTCACGGGAAGTACCCTGTAGGTTTTGATTCCCTTGCGAGTGTAGAAAATTTGCGGAAATTTTCGGCATAAAAGGCTGTATTCTGATTTTTTCACAGCTCCAAGAGACAGTAGATAGACCTGAGTATTTGATATAAATTCTAGCTTGATACCTCCACGCGTTACTGAAAAAATGGTCTTGACAGACAGACAGACAGACGGACGGACGGACAACAAAGTGATCCTTTATGGGTTCCTTTTTTACCTTTTGAGGTACGGAACCCTAAAAATAATATATGTATTCACAGTCACAAGATAAGAAACGGTATAGTCCGAATATAGGTAATGCATTTAACGATAGACCATATGACTTCTTTTGTATCAACAATTAAACAATTTTTTTTTTTGTATTTATGACAATTCGATACTGAATGAAGAAGTCATTTTTTAGCCTCGCGATACATTTTTACAGTTCTCTAAACTAGTCATTGTAGTCCTTCACGTAGGTACTCCTTATTGGACTAATACATGTTCAACGTAACAAATCCATCACAGACACCATCTAGGGCACCTGGCCTATAAAAATCATAAATAGTTTTATATGCGATTGTCCAAAATAAATTCCATACCGACCTCTATTTAGTCACGTCACATCCTACTCGGGATCGTATTGTTAGATATTTACAAATCATCATTACAATAGCAGTACAACAATTACTATACAGAATACTAAAGTCAGTTTTTTTTATACTATAAAATGTTGTAAGCGTATCCAAACCCTACCCTAGGCTCTGAAGCGTAAGTTGAGAATGCAACTGGGGAAACACGCTCGGATGAAAAAGAAGTTGTAAACTAATCCGAAATGTCTAGGTTTATACGAAAAAATTTACCTATTCCCTAAGTTGTGTATTGCAACTTAGTAGCGTTATAGTAGAGCTATAACTATAGACACCGAATGAAAAATGTGCAATTTTCTATAATTTACGCTTACGTTGAATGAACTCTTTAACTCTATGACGCCTGGTAATGGACAATAGTTATATCTAGAGATCAATCGCGCTAATTTAAACATTATTACCAAAACTTAACTACGACCAAGAGCGCTATTTTTAAGATCTATGATTCACTAAACACCGCTGAGTCTACAGATATTCGTTTGATTTCGATTTACTTTCGACCTAAGCATAATATATAATATTTTTTAATTAACATGCAAAGAAAGGTAATGGAAAATTTTCTGTAATAAATTCATTATAATTATTATAAAGAGGTTTCGAAGGAGATGTGGGAGACTTTTGTCCATCAGTGGGAAAATAAAGGTTAATTAAAAAAATAAGTCAAATACCTACCTAATTCTGTTAGGAAAGGTTCAACATTGCGTCGTCAGCTTACGCTTCGGAGCCTAGGGTACGCTGTAAACTGTTAGTCATGGTCCTAGATTTGCCGGAAGTGGTTATTACAATGTAGCGACTGCCTTCTGACTTCCATAACCCTTTTTTACAGGCAAACCAGACCAACAGGAACATGAGCCGAGGTGCGTTAGTGGCCAACAATGTCAGAATTTTTCAGGCTGCCCTAAGGCATCTGACACAGCCGCACGACTGCTGTCTATCGATAACAACCGGGACCAACGGCTTAACGTCCCTTCCGAAGCACGGAGGAGATCAAGATGAAAATTGTCACTAAATGGCGACCAGTTATTACAATGGAGCGACTGCCATCTGACCTCCATAACGCTTTTTACAGGGAAACCAGACCAACAGGAACATGACCCGAGGTGTGTTAGTGGCCAACACTGTCAGAATTTTTCAGGCTGCCCTAAGGCATCTGACACAGCCTCAAGACTGCTATGTATGTAATGTAAGGATGCGCGGGTAGTGTTCGACTAACGAGCTCCTCCTAGTTAATACACTGTGGATTGGACAATTTACCAGTCTCAATGGAGTTTTTTTTTTCATCGATATATAATAACTACAAATCTTGTTGTAATTCTGTTAGAGGTCATGCTAGTGAGAGAGTGTCACAACACTAGAGACGAAGGCCGCCATCTTGGGGCGAGGCGTTTTGGAGCGTCTAATGTTGTATTTTTGTTATCTCAAATAAAGTAATTATCATTAACCTGTGCTTTCTTATTTCGTGATCAATAACATAACATGGTGACAGCGGTTTGGCATTGAAATAATGAAAAGCAAAGAACAAGTTATCAACGTGATACCACGCAATAATATTCGGGCGCCAGAGCAGTTCTACTTTAATGCTACGTCATGGACTGCATGGAGGCAGAGGTACGAGAGATTTATGCGAGTTAGTGGAAATGATAACCGTGATGATGGCAAAAAGGTCGATTTACTTTTATATATTATGGACAAAGCGGAAGATCTAGCGAAACAATGGAAAAGTTTAATGGTTATTTTGTCTCCGTAGCAAGTGGACAGATTCGCAACTGGACGAATAATAAGTCTCCCCTCTAACAACAGCAGCTAAAAATAGTTTAATTTAATGTGTAACAATCGTGGAAATATAAAAAATCATTAATTCATAGAAAGTCAGTATGACTGGTATATGAAAGAACGATAATACAATCATCCAAATAAACTCAATTCAACATTTTTGATCTTCCATTTTTTTAAATTGACTTTTTTGATCTTAAAATATTTTTGTTAATGTTTTTTAAGGCTAATCGACCCCATATTACGAAATCAATTCACGGCCATTAAAATACTATTTTTGGGTCAGTCTTACTTGGGTAAAATCCATGTAGCTTAAACTCTAATGGTCAATCGATAGTTTACACCCTAGTGTTAGAGAGGTTAATTGACTCTGTTTGCCTTAGTCTATATTTATTTTCTTCGTCCAAGCGTATTTCCCAATCGCGTCCTGAGCTTACGCTTTGGAACTTAAGGTATGCTGTTAATCGTGTTCCTAGATTTGGCAGTACTGGCAATTCCCATAGAGCGACTGCCTTCTGATCTTCGGAATGAACAAAAACATGGTCAGAGGTGTTTTAGTGGCTGACACTGTCAGATTTTTCAGAATGCCTAAGAGCATCTGATACAGGATTACTATAAATCTCTCCCTGGTGTAAGAAACTTTTGGGTTCAGAATATCTTAAATATGACCCCAGTAAATGATGATTTGACACCTAGATTATTAACATTTAGACTTCAATGGATGAGATACCCTTACAAGGTTATTTATATTCCAGGAAAAACCCTAATGATTGCTGATGCACTATCTAGAGCCCCCTTAACAAATGAAGCTCAGTGTAATGCGGCTGAAATATCAATATTTCAATTGACATCAGGTTGTATAGTTGATCGTATACTAGATAAGGTAAAACAAGAGCAGTTTAATTGTAATTTATGTTTGTTATTAAAGGAATATACTGTTAAGGGATTGCCGGATAAAGATAAGTTACCTAATTTGTTGTTAGATTATTATCAGTTCAGGAATAATTTTACAGTACAAGATGATTTTCTTTTATATAACCTAGATTAGTTAAACCTCCAACACTGCAAGGGGAAATTTTAAATAATACACATGGAGGACATTTAGGTATTACTAAATGTAGGGAACGTGCAAAACAGTCTGTTTGGTGCTTAGGGTTATCTAGCCAAATTAAAATACTAGTAGAAAATTGTCCAAACTGTATACTAGGGAAAGTTAATTTTAAAGAACCATTAGATAAAGAGAGTGTGCCGACTAGAGCGTGGCAAGAGATAGGAATAGACTTATTTAAATACAAAAATCAATGGTATATCGTTTTTATTGATTATTACTCAAGATATATATATTTATTTCAGCTTAAAGATTCTGCAAAAAATTGTATTATATACCAGAGGTAGTAAGGACTGATTGTGGAACAAAATTTAAGAGTAAGTTTAAGGAGTTTTCCAAGATTTATAATTTGAACATATTACTAGTAGCCCATATTTTTCTCAAAGTAATGGATGTGCGGAGGCAGGAGTCAAAATTGCAAAGAACTTGAAACATTTGTAACTAAAAAGAAAGAGATCATTAATAAGTCGGCAGAATATTATAATAGTAGACACAAAACTGTACCATTAAGTGGTTTAAGTATAAGAGACAAGGTGTGGAATGAAGGTATGGGGTAATTGATAGAAGGCAAAGGAACCAAGATCTTATTTTGTGAAATCAGAAGGTACATTATACAGAAGAAATAGATGGCACCTGGTTCCGTCACCTTTCTATAGAATGAGACCTGTAATAAAGTAAATTCAGAGAGTAATAAAAGAGTAGAGTCGTGATTAGAAAACGAGCACTACAATAAGACAATTTAAGTAAAAATTACGGGTAGTAGTTTAGATAATAGGGCAGAGGAGGAATTTAAGGAAACAAGTTCAGGACCAAGTGAAGGTGATAGAGTAAATGAAAATATTGTAATAAAAGACGGCCTACGAGAAACAGAAGGATACCTGGTTAGTTAAATGATTATGTAGTTAATTAAGATAGAAAAAAAAATGTAAAAGGGGTTGATGTTAAAGTAGGCCATCACTAGCGAGAGAGTGTCGCAACACTAGAGACGAAGGCCGGGAGAGGCGTTTTGGAGCGTCTGATGTTGTATTGCTGTTATCTCAAATAAAGTAATTATCATTAACCTGTGCTTTCTACAAATACTACTATTATACTGTTTTATGACAATAAAATATTGTTTTTTCTAGCTTAATTCTTGTAAACATTCAGTGAACCTGTAGTACCTTTTACGATAAAATAAACATTTTGTTGACACGTTACGTATATGAGAAAAAAATGTTGGTCCAAAAAAAATTATTTGACTTTTAGAAGACTGATTTTTTAAATATGCTACATTAACAATATCGCAACCTAGACGAATTTATTTTACCGACATTATTATTTATTATTTTTCTATTTTGAGGGAATTTACACCATAAGAGATGGGCATACATACAACCCTTCTTCGCGGAAATCGGATAAATTTAGTGTAAAATCTATCCGAATGAAAAAGTATCTCCATGGGTCTTTGAAAAAAATAGTCAATGTCTTGTACAGAGAGGAAGCAGGAAGTACTGATAGTAGGCATGAGGAAGAAAATCTTAGGCGTAAATCGTTTGTTTGGCTTTGTTTATTATCATTTTTTTAGTTTTTTTTTTTCTTTTGAGAGAAGCTCTGTTTAAAAATACCTTGTATATAGTGTCTAAATTAGTTCATTTAATACTGAACAAACAAGAATAATTATTATTTATATACATTTAAGTATCTATGCAAATAAAAAGCATTTCACAAAACCACTGAGGTTTGTTGAGAAATGCAGTTGCTTTCAAATCGATCATTGGATTTCCGCAAAAAAAAATATAGGGTTCATGGATGTCACAGAATTTTTTAGGGTTGCAATTCTCTTAATAAACGAATTTTCAAGTAGGTCGGAAAATATGTTACTTTTGTCTCGTTGTCTGAAATGAGCAATAATTGCCTCTATTCCACCCTAGACTGAGTGTGAATTAATCCATAATATTTACGAGTAGTTTTCACTGGTGTACGTCCTACAATAGTAATTATCCTGAACTTGACTGGAAGCTACTTCTTAATGAGTTAAAGAACAGAATCAAATGATTTATTGTCCCTATTTGTTTTATCCCAGCAATAAAAAAATCAAAGAAGTATTAATAGACTAACAATAACGTACTACAATGTTAACAAATACAATCTGCTAAAATTATCTGCCAGCCGACTGTTAAGAAAAACCATGGGAAAATTTAAAATGTTTAGTGCGACATACTCTTGTAGGAATAAGTAAAACAATAAATGGTAAAGACCACGACTTACAGCTAAAAAGACATTTTCTATCACGTATATTAATTACAGCCATTCTCAGAGACTTTAATGTTTATCAAATTCTTAAATATAAAAAAATATCTGTCAAAAGGTTTTTAAGTTTATTCTCATCAGTATAGATTTATAAGAGCAATGCTCTAAATATAGATTTAAATATTCTTCCTCTGTAAGATAATGATTTATTTTGAAGAATTTGCTTAAGTTATCATTATAGATCATGTAGTAACAAATATTCACTCCTTTTCACGAAAATTTACGTAAATCACTCTTTCTCATCTCAGCCTGGTGCGCAAAAACCTGAGTAAATATTTACGCTATATTGTCAATCGACCATGTACCCTGGTGTCAGAGTTAAGGTTGGTGGTGAGAGAGTGGGACAATAAAAATTTAAAAAATAAATACCATAACGGTACCTGTAAGGCACATCAGCAGCTAGGAAAATATAGTTGAGTCCATAGATAGCGGCCACGAGTACGGTGATGGCAAGAAGACCATAGTTCATCAGGTGGAACAGCCTGCCCTGGCCCAGTTCCTTCATCAGCCTCTCCGTGTCAAACCTACCATCTTGGGGGTTGGTGTCTCCCACCGGCTTTTCGGAGGCCATAGGTTTACTCATTTTAACCAGATTACAAAATATGTGCTAAAGTTAAAAGAAGAACTTTAAAATCGCGATAGTTCACAATTTTATTTTGGCCGTTGTCCAACTTCAAAATGTCGGTAAATGAAATGTAGTATGTTTACTAATAAGTTATCACATAAGTGCACAAATTACTTTTGAATATATAAAATTCAATACACATCAAATAAAATAACAGTACTTAATAAGTTAATATACTTAAAATTTTTGCATAGTACTTAAATTTATTATTTTACAGAGTTTATAACTTTAACATAAAGTATAACCTAAATAGCCTCAAGTTTAGTTTTAATTTCGAATTTTAAATGTTTGTATTGTTGTTGACGCGCGCGGGCAAACCGTGGCCCGCAGTTAGCGACTGTGTACAATTCGCACATTCTCGCATCCTTCATTGCCTGCAGATAGGTACGGTGGACCACACAGAAACATTTACCATCTGACGCACAATGTGAAGAATCGGTGGTATAGTTATCTTTGTGCCCCGCTGTTATTCGGAAGGTAATGTATTGCAGCGCACGCGCACGCCACGCGCTTTGTGGGACTTTCTCTGTTTCCTCTGTGGCTCTACGTGAAACTTAGTGAAACTTAAGTTATATATTTGTTTAAGTAAATAAGGTTTTACTCTTACCGTATAATGTTCATGTCAATTAGCGTCGGAATACAATTAAAATGTGACAAAGATTCAAATCGTTAATAAAATTTCGAAATTATCTAACATTGAGAAGAACCAGAAAATGATTCAACCAACTCAATGGATGTGTGTGAGTATTTCGTCATAAAGTGGGCACATAGGTAGGTATCTTTTAAGAAGCTTATAATCGCCCACTATCTACAACTCAAACAATATTACAAATATGTCTTGCAGAAACTTTCTTTTTGGCTTAAAACATTGTAAGGAAACTATCTACACTTATAATATTATAAAGAGGAAAGATTTGTATTTTTGTGTGTATGTTTGAAATGAATAAACTCAAAAACTACTGTGCCGATTTCAAAAATTCTTTCACCATTGGAAATCTACATTCACCCTGAGTAACATAGCCTATATACCGCAGGCGGAGCTGCGGGAAACAGCTAGTAATAAATAAAGATGATGCCAAAATTGTACAGACATGCTTGTATTTGCTAAGAATAGGTACTTACTGTGGAAAACTCTTTAATGGACAAAAAGATGTGCATATTTTTGATCAAGGAATCTTCTCCGTCATGTAAGATTAAATGAGACATTAAATGAAAATTAAATATGTAACCATCATCACCAATTAATATAAATTTAGACATACATCAGAAACATTTAATAAGGCCAATGACTAATTTCTTGCACGTTGGTAATTTCATCGAAATCTTCTTAGGTTTATGTGCCCAGTATAAATAATAATTTAGAACTAAAATGTGACCTAAAATCATAATTAATCATATGTGCGAAGAGTAAAAAAAAATTGTTAACAAAAATAATTTTATTTTTTTATTTATACAATTAAGTAGGCGAACAGGCGTACGGCCCACCTGATGGTGAGTGGTTACCGTAGCCTAAGAACGCCTGCAACACCGGAGATGTCACAAGCGAGTTGCCGACCCTGAAGGAATTTTTTCACGCCCTTTTTGAAGGCTCCCATGTTATAGTCACTAGGGAAAACCATAGCAGGGAGTGAATGTTAATAAAACTGCCAACAACCGTGACCATAGAATAAAAAATAAAAGATAGTGATACCGTGACTGGCGATAATGAATATTTTGCCTTGCCGATAAGACCCTTTTTGTCGGGGGGTTGATAAACGAACTTATGACAGACGAGAATAGAAGAAACACATCGAAATATACATACATCTATCTCGATACATATATCTCGATGAAGAAACAAGAAACTCTACAATTCTACATACACCAGTTTTACATTCTCAAAATAGTCCTCGCGGTCGTAGTTTGGTTTTGGTAAATCATTGTCATTATTGTGCGATTGAGCTCTAGTTCTTGAATTTTTAATTAAGTTGAGTCAAGAATAAAATATAGGCAACCTGACCTAAGCCGACTAAAGAAAGGGGATAAAAACTTACAGCCTCGGGTGATTTCTTGATCTACCTTCACCCCGGGGCAGTTCTTGATGTTATTTTATTCGCTTTTTCACCACTTATTGTTGTCACCACAATATTTTCTGTATTTTATGAGATTGAATCCAAGGAAAGAATTTAAGAAAGGTTTATGGCAGAATATTTTCTGTTTTATTTGAAAGTGAACCATGGAGGTTCAAAAGGGACAATGTAAAGAAGATTTAGTCGACTTCTAAACAAAGTAAGTTCTAGCAGAAAGGTTCAAATGCCCCGCCTTTCTGTTTCCTTCCTCCTGACCTGTCTGTCACATCATTCACACGTCCTGCCCATACTAAGCATGGCATTTAAATAGTGACAGGTATAAATTACGTGTTATCCTCGTTAGATCTAGCTATAACAGATTTGACCCACTTGAAGCAAGTGTTTCAAAGTATCTGATTTATAGGTACCGTGGTTTTCCTCATCTGTATGAGAACGTGTTATTTTTATACTTTTTGCGCGATGACCCGTGAATTTTTATATCTGCTGAGTTCATTGTAGTGTTTTATGGTATGCGATTGATATAATTATGGTTTAAAATCATCATAATGTTTGTGCAGCATGATAAATGGGGCTCTATCATACCTTATTCCATTATCCTGCTATGTCGTTTTCATTTTACACGGTATTCTAAGGAAAGATTCTTAAACACTGGTCACATGTTTTGCGTTAATAGTTCTATTTCATATTTCAGTACCGAATTTTGCCTGCGGCTACGCATGGTTACCCAAATTCCACAGAAACAGTACTTTTTAGGGATGACCCTACTCTATGTCCTTTTCGGTATTCTTAATTATGTGTTTGCTAAATTTCAAGAAGATTGGTTCGACAATGTTATAAAAAATATACATTGTTACGATGTCTGCTTAAATTCATATCCTCAAGCAAGACTCTCAAAATTCGGATCTTTATAGTCTAATAATATAAGAGATTATGTAAACATTGACGACGTCAGCAATGAGATGCAGATTTTTGATATAAATATACCGGACATCCTTGACACAAATGTTTGGAAAAAATCGCCTCCGATATAAAGACTTTCTAACAAGTAACAAACAGAAAACTTTATTCCTTTGTTATAGAGTCGTGATAGAGTAAACTGTAAAGTCAATCGATCCTACACTTTTTAGAGTCCATATTGGACTCGTTATATAGAAATCATGTGGGAATTAAGTAAATAAAATTTTGATTGCTCACCACCATACAATTCAAATCTGCAATTCATTAGCGAAGAGATTTAAATGTGATGTGGTGTCAAGGTTTTTTAATTGATTACAATGCCTTTTATTCGTGAATGTTTACCAGATTACATTTAGTTTAACCTGTTCAGAATACAGTGCCATATTATTAGTAAGACCCTTATTTTAAAACGACGCAACACTGTAGACTTTAGATCATTCTAACTAGCTATGTTAGTCCTTGAATTCGCCTTATAAGACATCTTTGTAAAGAACAATGTAGAAACCCACATGGCAAAAAAGAGTCAAAAATATCATGTGTCAATATTGCATTCGCATTCTAAGTACTGACCTCGGTACTTGCGTGAAAAACAAGTCAAATAATATTGTATGGAAACAAAATAAAACTATATGCGATTTCCACTTAATGACACAGTAAATATAATGCCCCTTGTTTGCGGGCACATAACTTGTAATCTATTAAACGAAGCGAAACTGATGGTATGTTGTTACTACCTCATGATTATCCTACATACGTCAACACGTGCGCAAAAAAATCGCATTTGATAGTGTTTGGGGTGTGGCGTTCAAGTGTACACTCGATTGTATAGAATTATGAATTGCATTAATTTGGGGTGGTAAGAATGTTATACTACCTTGCTCGGACAGTACTCTTACTTGCTCAAGAACGGGGTAGAAAGTAAGTCATTCTTCCCGCCAAAAATGCAGGCGAAAAACTTTTAAGGAAATCATTACTGAACAGTTTTACAGGGCGGAAAAGTTCACTTTCTTCCCTCGGTGAACAATGTACTATTTCTACGTTCGATGATTCTTTCTGTCTCATTCAGCTATTTCCTGTTTCCTCCTCAGGTATACCTTATCGACAACCTTGGTAGCCTTTGCACCATATTCCCACTAGAATTTAAAGTCGCGTCCGGGTGATTCACCGCGAGTTTGGGATAGTTGATTCGTCCTTTTACTGAACATACAAATCTATGGGTTTTCTCGACATGAACGAGTCGGGAGCGATAAATATAATTTTTTTTACTAACGCCATCTTTGTTTACTGACACAACTAAAGGGTGATTAGCCCCCTTCTAAAACAAACAGTTGCTCAAGTGGCAGTAGTTAACAAAAGACAGTGAATAATCAGTAACAATAGAGCTTATCATTTATTATCCGCTATAAACATTAAAATGCAGTCGCAAATAATAAATTGCAACATTTTTTTAAGCCACCATTCTTTATTTTACTTGTAGGTATTAAATTTTATAATAAGTAGACGACGTGACTTTGATCCGAAGAGGCAATGGCTGGACAATACTTGATATAAGATATAAAATTAACACCTACAATGAAAGAATATATTAAAATACTTTTCTGTTTGAAACGTATTATTATATTAATTTACTAGCTGTTGCCCACGGCTTCGCCCGCCTGATCAAAAGATATTTCCAATGAGGTTTGAATCACTTAGATTATAATTCTTTTTATGTACCTTTTTAGAAGATTACTACTTATCGGATCCCAATAGGGATTGATAGTATATCACACCCGGCACGTCGGATTTAAAAATGGTTATAATTTGTGTAGTCAGCAACCCCATAAACCATACAAATAACACCCATGTCCCCCATTCAGGGGCTGAATTCTAAAAACCTTAAAACAGGTATCAAATCATTTATCAAAACAAATTCTTGTGAAGTTTCGACTGCAAAGGACTTACTAATCTCCTTCCCACGTATGTACGTGGGAAGTAAAGTATGTACTTTGAACATCAGTTTCCCTTTTGGGGGTCAATTTTGAAAAATTCTTCCTTAGTGCTCCCCCTGATACAAAAGAAACCCCCTTGCTAAATTCAATGAGAGATTAATTGCAGTTTAGTCAGAGTTTGTCCCCCCTTTTAGAACTGGAATTCTAAAAATACTGGTACAGATATTTATTCATTCATCAAAAGAAATAATTTTGTGAAGTTTCGAATAAAACGGTCTAACTAATCTCTCGTTTTGAAAACTGTTTGCTTAGTGCACCCGCTGATTACAAAAGGAGCCCCTTGCTAAAATAAACATAATCAATGATACATAACCTTTTCCCCCTTTTAGGGGTTAATGCAATATCCTAAATATCCTAAAATAGGTATTTACTCATTCATCCTAAGAAATAATTATGTGAAGTTTTAAATAAAATTGACATATTTCCCCATACATGTTTGGACCCTATTTCAGCCTCCTAACAGGTGAATTTGGAAAAATATTTGCTAAAATTTATTGATGAACAATGAAATTAGTTTTTTTTCAGACTTTGTCACATTTGTCATATAGTGTCGCGCAAGTAACATTGGATCCGTATTGAAAATATATTTAAAAATAGTGTTGACGTCTGTTCTGAATAAATTTCGACAAAACTAAGTGAATTAAAGCACGAACTATTAGGATTAGTGTTAACTATACAAAATTTGAACAATTGAGGAGGTTTTTTTTGTGATGAAAGTAGTGAACAATTTACTGGAATTTGGCTAAGAACTCGAATTAATTAAGTGTTTTTAAATATTGTGTTCAATAAACGATGAATTATCGTACAGTTTAATGGTGACTTTTGAACATAAATTGTGTTATTAGATGAAAATGCAAAAATATGAATCGTTAAATTTGAGTTGAACAAAATTTAAAACATTTCAACCAATCAGAATATAGCATTGTCGCGTTAGTAACGCTATCTAGTACTGTAAACGACTTAGGATAATTTTTATGCGAACCATTTTTGCACACGCCATCTGCTTACGAAGACTGGAACTACAAACAAAATGAATTACTTGCTTGAAAACATTACCATTTTTGCACACGCCATCTGCTTACGAAGACTGGAACTACAAACAAAATGAATTACTTGCTTGAAAACATTACTCTAAGGAGACCATGCACACAGGCTTCAATTTTGAACGAGTATAATGAAATAGGGAATAAGACGCTAGATGTCTCTAATAATAATATGCCACAGTTATCTGATAGCGAAGAGGATGATCGGGTACATTATTAAAACCAAAAAATATTACAACTAACGACAGAATTAAATTCTGCCATAAATAAAATAACAGAACTAAGCTCCGAAAATCAAATTTTGAAAGAATCAATTTCAAATTTAAACACTAATAATGATTATGGAAAATCTAAGAAAAAACTAGGTGAAAGAAAATTTTTATCGTCAAATACAAAGTGTTCATCAGAAAAAAATACGTCGGATATGTCTCACGAGTCACGAGTCGAAAAGTATCTCAGAAATTAATTTAAAAAAAATCGCAAAATAATTTAATGACAAGTGATGCAAAAAAAATACGAAACTATGCATGATAAGCAGTAATAAAAATATTAAAATACTTAATAGCGGTAAAAATACTTTCGAAGACTATGAAATATGCCATTACTTATATCCCAATTGTGGGATAATGCATCAAATAAAAAATATAGATTTGAAACTTCAAGGCTTCACTAAGAAAGACTACTGTATTATATTTATTGGTCAAGCAGATTTTAGAAAAACAAACAATTATTTTAACATAATATTAACACTGAGAGAAACATTGAAATCAATTACTCATACAAATATAATAATATGCTTGCCAACCTTTAAATGTGATACAAATGCGACAATTTTTAATTGGAGAGTGGAAAGTTTTAATAATTTGTTGTATTTAGACATACATACACATAACTATGCATACCTACTAGACTAGAATTTGAATGTGTCATACGATTATAAAATGTTCTCAAGGCTATTTGGCACAATAAATAAATACGGAATGAGGCAGATATTTTAAGACCTGAAAAGATTGACTGTGGGCATCGAATACAACAATAACACAATTACAGAGAAGTTCGTGGATGGGCAGGACGAAGACAAAAACCTTAATTTTTTTCTTTGATTCTAAATTATGTATACTGCACCAAAACATAGCAGGATTAATAAACAAGTCAGACTTACTTGCTGTTCATTTGGATGAATTATTATGTAAAGAAATTGACATTGATATTATTTGTATAACCGAGCACTTTATTAAATCAGGAAATGAGATAAACTTAAACATTAAAAATTTTAACTTAGCATCATGTTACTCGGGACCTGATAAAGCTAGAGGTGGTGCATGTATTTTAGTGAAAAATTGTTATCAATATAATGAAATTACTGCAATATCAAAACATTCAGTTTGTGGAATTGTAGATAATATTGTGTATATATAGGCCATCAACTTCGACTGATTTTGTTACATTTTACAATAAATTGGAATTAATTTTAAATATTTTATGTGCTAATAGCAATAAAAGAATTATTTTGTGTGGTGACTTTAACATTGACATTTTGACACGAAATTGCTTATCATTAGATTTTGAAAACTTTCTTTTAAGCTATAACTTAACTTTACAAATAAATCAACCAACGAGATTAAGTAGCAAAACTTGTATAGACAATATGGCACATAACTTACAATTTGAATGCAAATCATGGGTACAAGAATTTTCTCTGTCTGACCACAAGACTCAAATAATAACTATACCGGTTAATAAAAAGGATAAACTGATTTATTGGCGGGTAAAAAAACGTGATCAAGGTCCAGAAAACTTAGCTATATTCAAAAAATATATAAAAAAATTTGCTTTTTCTGGCATTTATAACACAGATGATCCTAATGTTGCATGGTAATATTTTTTTGAGAATTTTCAGATGATATACAATCTCTGTTTTCCGCTTAGGATAGTTACTATTAGGAACATACAAAGAAATAAATGGATTTCAAAGGATATTAGAATTAGCTGTAAAAAACAAGAGCCTTACTTTGGAAATATAGAATGAAACCTTCTAGTGACAATAAAAATCATCTTATGAAATATTCTAAGAAATTAAAAAGAATTATAAATTTGACACAAATGGCTCAAAACTCTCATTTTATTCATAATGCAGAAAATAAGTCTAAGGCCACATGGCAACTGATAAATAAAAGAAAAAAGCCTAAGGAATATATTTCAAAAATTGAGGAAAATGGGCGTATTATTACAGACCCCAAAAAAATTGCTGATACGTTCAACTCACATTTCATAGATAAGATTGAAACTTCGTCAGGTCAATTAAATAATAATGTTAATTTGCAAAGACAGGTGCAATCCATGTTCCTACGACATGTGACCCCTAATGACATTATACGCATTATTAAGTCTTTGAAAAATAAAAATAGTAACGGTTTTGATGATATCTCCACGAAGGTTGTAAAATTTGTTGGTAAAGAGATAGCTCCTCATATATGTTATTTATTAAATATGAGCATATCCTCAGGAGTCTATCCGGAATTATTAAAAACAACGGTTATTAAGCCGCTACACAAGAAAGAGAGCAAACTTGACATGTCAAACTTTAGACCTATTGCAATAGGCTCTGTGTTCACAAAAATATTTGAAAATCACCTTCATGAGGCTATATACAAATACTTGACTAAATATAATTTGTTATGTGACGAACAAATGGGATTTCGGAAAAATAGATAAATTAATATGGCTATTTATAAATTACTTGACATCGTTATGAATAATGTAGATAATAAGATCGCTGTTTGTGCAATGTATACTGATATGACTCAAGCTTTTGACTTTGTTAATCATGAAAGACTATTAAAAAAATTACAAGCGTTCCATACGCTTGTAATTTTTTTAATACGTGGAAATGTGTTGAAGCTAATATTATCATTTTTAGATAGTAGAAGTCAGTATGTTGAGATACCTAGCTTATGTCCTACGACTAAACAAGAGAATTTCCACGTATCTAATCACCGGACAAATCATTTCGGTGTTCCTCAAGGGAGTGTGTTAGGGCCACTCCTATTTCTAATTTATATAAATGACTTACCCCACAACGTAAAGCATCAGATGGTACTATTTGCTGACGATAGCACTGCTATCATAAAATGTGATGATCCTAATAATTATAAAACTGACATAAATAATACATTACATGACATAATAAAATGGCTTGACGAAAATTATTTAAAAATTAATATTTCATAATCTAAATTAATGCATTTTTATCAAAAAATAATTCCCGCTAGCGTAGATATAAACTATAATGGACAACACCTTGACGAAGTAGTGACGACTAAATTTCTTGGACTGATAATTGATAGCAAATTAACTTGGACCAATCATACTGCAGATGTTTACAAAAGATTGAGTAGATCCGCTTATGCCTTGTTTCAATTATCTAAAAAGGTTAAAGTAGGTGTGACTTTAGTAGCATACCATGGTTTAGTTATGCCAGCGTTGCGTTACGGGGTGATATTCTGGGGCAATTCCACAGATAGAGATAACATTTTTAAAGCTCAAAAAAGATGCCTGAGATCCATGTGCGGTTTAAAACCTCAAGATAGCTGTTTGACATATTTTAAATCTTTAAAAATACTGACATTTCCTTGTATTTATATTTTTAAAATCTGTATATTTGTGAAGTCCAATCAAAATTTATTTAAAACGTTATGTGAAAGAAGAAAGAGGGCTAATCTTATAAGACCTCTATATATTCATAAATTGGTAAATGGTTGTCATAACACAGCCCTACTAAAAAAAAGTTTAATTGGTATGGCACCGATTATTTATAATAAATTACCAGATTCCCTTAAAGTTCTTGATGTAGTGCAATTTAAAAAAGATTTAAAATTATTACTCTTGCAGAAATGTTACTACTCAATTCAAGATTTTTTGAGTGATAATATTATATTGCAATATTAATGAAAATAGGTTAATCATTTTTCTTGGATGTATAAATTGTTGTAATGTTTTAATTGTTATTGATTATTAAAAATATATCATTTTGCATGCTTTTATTAATTTAAAATATATTGTACGTCCAAATTGGACAAAGCACAGTGATACCAAAGAGAAAACTGTACCTATAACCTTGTAAACTACCTGTGTTTCACAATAAAGATATTTGTATTTGTATTTGTCCCTTTCAGGAGTTAAATTTAAGATTTAGCTATTTAGATTTTATAAATCCCCATAAGATGTGCATTTAGAATAATTCTGGCTTAACCCACATGCATAGTCATTGATATGTCAGTGATCATTTAACTTTTGCATTTACAGCGTTTGTCTCCCTTTTCCCCTATTAAGAGGGTGAATTCTGAAAAATCCTAAAACACGTGTTTAATCATTTATCAAAAACAATAATCTTGTGAAGTTTCAAATGAATCGGACTTACTAATCTCCTTCCCCATACTTAGGACCCCCGTTTGACCCCCTTAGGGGGTCAAATTTTGAAAAAACTTATCTGAGCACTATGTGATAACATAAAACTTCTGTCTAAATTTCACGTTTAAAGCTTTTATGGTTTAGGCTGGGCGTTGATGAATCAGCCACCCTTGTTCTTTTATATATATAGATTAACAGTATAGCAACAAACAAAACATATGTTCATTCACTTTAAAGTTCAATCAATCTAACTTGGTTAGTTAGTTAGCCTTAGCTAAACTACGAAAACAGCCACCAAAATAGAAAATACTAATAAACGAACAACGAACGGGTAACAAAACAAACAACTATTCTTTTTAATTACCAACCAAACAAAATAACCACTTATTCAATTCAACTCAAAAATATTGGGTACGAACGATACAAAACGACCAACACGTAATTTTCGACCCCTTTATGTTGTTAAAAATCTTAATAGCGCGAAGTAGAAATCACCAAAATGGCGCAGCGCCATCTATTGGAAACATTAAGAAATAATTTTAGCTTACATTTAATGGCTGGCTATCGAATACATAATACATACATAATGTCATCTCTTTTTCGTGCAGACTCAGTGGATTACGATTTATGATTATATGCAAAAATTTACATAGGAACTACGTTTAAATTAAATCACTTTAAAGATGCTATTATCATTTTATCGACGCCATCTATTGGATATCAGGGGTATTTTTCCTTGGCACAATTAGTGGATGACCAAAAATAAATTTGCAAATGAATTTATTTAAGTGTTTCTTTTTAAAAGAAAAAAGAAAAATTAAGAAAATAATTCTAGAAAATAAAAAAAACGAAAACAGAAAATTATTGTCGATCCGCGATCTCTACCGATAGGCCACCATGCGTTGCTGGAAATTGGTGAAATTTTAAATAGGATTTGTCTATAGATACGCAAATCCACCCCTCTTTTTTGGCTTTGAAGGGTTGAAATCGTGAACAACCCTCTCTCATGTGAGCAGTATATAGTAAAATCAAGACTCTCACCAAATTTCACGTTTAAAGCTTTTATAGTTTCGGTTTTGAGATGATAAATCAGTTTACCTCCCCCTTTTTACCCCCATAGGGGTCGAATTTCAAAAAATGCCGAAAAACACCTTTAGTTATTTTTATTGAGAAGCATTCTTGCCAAGTTTCAAGTAAATCGGTGAAGATTTTAATATTTTTTTTCGTACAAACTTTGCCTTCAATTTTAACCCCCCTAGGGGTGGAATTTTGAAAAATCCTTTCTTATCTGAGTACTACGTATTAACATAAAACTTCGGTCCAAATTTTTAGTTTATAGCTTTTATGGTTTAGGCTGGGCGTTGATGAATCAGTCACCCTTGTTCTTTTATATATATAGATTGTAACATTTGCATACAAAGTATATTATCATTGCATAAATTAGATTGTTTCGTTTCGTTGTGACACGGTTGAAACATCGAAGTAATAAGGTGTAACGCACCTTATGTTTTAAATATGCAGTGCGTTAGTTTAAAAGTTAAAATGCCAGCTGTCCCAGAATCTCTCTCTACCTACATTATACTTCTAAAAAATGTTGTTTCAAATACAACCACAAAAATCACTGATCCCATACTTAAGGACACTCCTGTATAGTGGTCTCCAGTCTTTTACGAGTACGACCAATCTGCACTATTATATGTGTGCGTGATAAACATCCTCGCATTCATAATATTAGTATAGGTAAGTAGTGCAAACTGCACTGGTCACCAACACAGAAGCGCTCATGTATTTAAAGTCACTTACAACTTCATAAAAGGCCAATCAATTTAAACCTTACAGGTTATCTTACATCTGTAGAATTTATTATTAACTAGGTATATAACCGTCTTACTACAAAATAGTTGACATGAACGTGTGTCTAAAAAATGCTACCATAAAATAAAATTTAATTAAAAATAAAATTATCTATAGTCTGAAGTTAAACAGGGTTTAGACATGGATTTGAGTTTTGTTGAGCAGTTGTCTAAGAATTGTCTAAAAGTTTAGACTGTGTTTAGGTAATCACGTGTTGAACTAATGTCTAACTTTGATTTTGTAGTAAGACAAGAGGTTAAAATAAATATCCATGACATGACAGACTATCTAGCCATCCGGGAATTCCTACTATTCATAGTCATCTTCGATTGCACGGGCTACTTTTTGCCAATTTTCACTAGTTACTTGAGTTTGGGGAAAGGATGAGGTACTAGCCTGCTACTGACTTGGATGGACATGGGTTGACTTAGTAGCAGCTCAAAACTTTCCACCCTTCCTTAGCTTATACTTCCGATGGGCAGCAGCGTCGGAAGTACGATAAGCCGCTGAAACTGCGCTCGCCAACCCGCCTGCCAAGCGTGGCGAGTATGAGCAGCAGTGGACTGACTGCGGCTGAAACGACGACTAGTAAACTTGTAGCTTTCAAATTCATTTGATTGAATCAAGGGTATGGCCAAACCACAGACCACCACAGACACAGTCTTGTAATTTTGTGCAAAAAAATAAAATTATAAATATTTTATATGCATCAATACATCTTTTTTATTTTAATTCAGTTTTAAATCAAGCTTATTTACCGGTAAGGCACGTCCGCTGCCAAAAATATGTACGTAGTATGAAGCAGGCCGACTTGGACAGCCACCAGCGCCACCAGGACATACATCCGGAGGTGGAACCTTCCTGCCTGCCCCAGCTGACGAAGAACACCATCAGCATCCACTCCACATGTCAATGATACCTCGTTCTTAACACCACTCATGTCATCACAACGCGATTTCTCTTTATTCTCACTCATAGTGGCACCTTATTTTCGTCAATTGAGATGTGGTACTGTTTGATATTGCACTGGCACTGTCCACAATTTTGACCCCGTTACCTCGACGCGCTTCGCTGGAAGGACGGTCAACCGTAACGCACAAAATTGATTTACCAAGGGCTCTAAAAGGGCTTGTCACGTGAGGGCAAGTCTATCTCACTCAACCAAGGCACATTTTCAAAATCTTTTTAAAAACACCAACACTATAGACGATTCGTGATAGACACATTTCAGGGATAACGTTGAATCGCATCTGACAACTGCGGGTTCAATAAACAAATCGTCTATTAAGTAATGCTCATAGGTGAAGCAGGTTTACTAATCACGTTTCGACAATTTGAATTTCCCTATGGGTTTTCCAAATGGACTTTCCTGATTTGGACAGCAGCCACTACGGCAGTGCCGACTATACTGTGCCAACCTGAGGTACCTGCTCACCAGCTAGATAGCATACTGCCAACCTTGCCTCAGGCCATCTATGCAAGTGATAGAAAGCCAGTGGGTCAAGGCCTTATCACTGTCAAAACAGGCTATTTATGCATTGTTTGCTCAGTCGATCATACAGTACTTGACTTTGAGTAATGATTGCTTTTGGTATGTACTTGCAACCAAACTGTAATTTTAAATAAGAAACACTCATTAGACAGCATTAATAACTTGTGTTGTAAGTCGAACGTGATTCGAGATATAAAACCTAGATTTATGTGTGGGCACTAAGAACAATTATGTATCAATGTAATAAAACATTTTTCATGGTGAAAGCACAAAAGGTGACTAGATGGGTAATATGAATATCAGATGTTCACTTACTTATGTTGATGTTTACTTGTTATTTGTCTCATGAGATAATAAATTGAGTTAGACGTGTCTCAGTTGTGGCATTATAGGATTGGTAGTGTAGTAGAACAATTGTAGATCTTCCCGTTGACCATTTATTTATATATTTTTTAAAACTTTATTCTTCCACTAAGTACACATATACCTATAACAATTGGCGGGGTTTATGCTAAGAGCATTCTCTACCAGTCAACCATTGGGAGAAACGGAAAGATAGTACTATCACTTGCCTTGGCCTGCTTGGGAGTCTCATAAGAGATTGAGAACCCAAGTTGGTCGATGTAGAGATTATTCAAGAAGGTGGGGGTGCGACCATGAACGCTGTAAAGTGTTTGAAACGTCGGTGTAAATAAATCTATATTATATATTTAATATTATAAAGCTGAAGAGATTGTTTGTTTGTTTGAACGCGCTAATCTCAGGAACTACTGGTTCGAATTAAAAAAATATTTTTGTGTTGGATAGATCATTTATCGAGGAAGGCTTTAGGCTATATAACATCACATTGCGACTAATAGGAGCGAAGAAACAGTCGAAAATGTGGAATAAACGGGGAAAATTATTCATCTTTGAGGGCTTCCGTTGCGTGCGCTGCGAAAACCGTTCGAGATACCTAAAAAATATGTATGAACGAATTATTCCTCTTTAAATTATCTAAAAAAATGTCCGCGACAGTATATGTCTATCTTTTAAGATTAACTCACAATAACCGTTTTTATGATAATCAAATTTGGTCGAAATTAATTAATTATTTGTCAGAGTTGTATCAACATAATAATATTAATCTTTATCCAAATAAATGTGTTATTGATTAAGAGTATTTAACTGTGAACAAAATTGTCTTTAACATCACCTAATTTCAATAAACATCTTAAAAGATAATACACGTTTAAAATAACTCTGAACCAAAATTCACTGGCCGGCGGGCGAGGGGAGGCGGTGCTTGCGGACGAGGCGGAGGGGGTGTACCTCTACGAGGTACCATGCCGCTTTGCAGCTTGTATATATAATGCAGCTTTAATTTGTTATTGCGATATAATCATCATCATTTCACAATAACACTTTTTTGTTTTGTTGTAGATAATACCTGTAGGTGTCATCTACAGAAATATTCTTATTAGGTTAGGTTTTAGTTTAAGCATTTAGTTAGTTTGGTTAAGATTCATTTCCTACGTTCTTTCTTCGTCACTGTAATGCCTAGAAAAAGAACTCGGCTTTCTCGGCAGACTGCTGCTGCAAAGCGGCTGCGAGTTTTGCGCAGCAATGAAACAAAGGATAAAAATATGCATAGGTTGGCCACTCAACGAGCAATCAGTGAACAAAACCGTGCTAGGTAGGGAATCAAGCGCTGAACGTTCTCAACGTTTAGCTTCGCAGAGATCTCGAACTTTGGTGAACCGACTACGGGAATCAAGCGCTGAACGTTCTCAACGTTTAGCTTCACAGAGTTCTCGAACTTTAATGAACCGACTACGGGAATCAAGCGCTGAACGTTCTCAACGTTTAGCTTCACAGAATTCCTGAACTTTGGCTAACCGCGATCGGGAATCACTTGGTCAAACAGTGCTTATACCTCGCATCCCAATGATTCCAAATGATTAACCTTTTAATTTTGAAAGAATTCAATTTCCCGTTAAGCTATCTTTCGCCGTTACAATAAATAAATCACAGGGGCAAACATTTAAACACGTAGGAATCGATTTACGTCGATTTACGTCAAGACTGCTTTTCACACGGCCAACTATATCTATGTCGCGTTGTCAAGATCGGGTTGCGGAGAAAATCAGTATGTTCTTCTGCCACAAGAAAATAAAACTAAAAGTATTATTTACGCAGAAATACTTTTAAATATATTCTTTTTACAACTACTTTACCATGACGCTACTTGGATATGTGTGGATGTAATTGACATTAATACGTGTATGAATAATTAAATTGACATTATTGTATTTTGGTAGTTGCTACAGGTAATTGATGTTGTCATTATTGTAATTTTGATATCATGTTACTTTTGTTATTTTTTCTTATATTTTCCGACACAATGTATTTTGTAAAAGGAATAAATAAATAAATTAAAATATATTCTATTAATTATGTAACTAAATCGTCTACAATAATTCGTGTGTAACAGCTATAGGTAATTTATAATAAAGAGAGAAAAAAGGTAGGTTTGTAATACAAAAAATATATATGATTCCCAAAATAACTATTCCACGCGGACGAAGTCGCGGGCACAGCTAGTAAGTAATAAACGCGATAAAACCGTATTAAAATAGTTTAATTTATAAATAACAATCGCGAAAACATAAGAAACCATTAGTGTATATATTATATATCCTATACTATTAAACGAGCAATATTTGTATGTATATCCTATACTATTAAACGAGCAATATTTGTATGTATATTTATATATATATTTGTCTCGCGTTTTCGAAAACAGCTCTAACGATTTCTTTGAAATTTTAAACATAGGTTCTTATAAAGTCAAACAATTAATCTAGCCAGGTTCCATGTCTGGGAAAATTCGTTTTTCCCATATTTTCCAGCAAAAAGATTTTCCGCATGAAATTGTAGTTATAGTACAATAATTTCGGCGCCGGCGGGTCTGCTTCGATAGCCCAGTGGTTAAGACATCTGCTTTGTACTCTGGTGGTTCCAGGTTCAAATCCCAACTAAAGAAAGTTTTGTTTTTCTTTTTTTTGTGTTTTTTTTGTTTTGGAGTATAAAAGTATTAATCAGTATAAATCGCGCATATATTATTTTAAAATGGCTTGAAAGAATTATTAATTCGGTTATAACGTATTAAAATATTTTCCTAAGAAACATTATAGTTTCAAATCACAAGTCATCCAAGTATCACCATTTTCTCAGGATTCCGTCATCAGAACCTGTTGAAACTAATATGGGACCAACTAGACGGTCCAACCTTTCAGACAAAAAAATGAATTTCAAATCGGTTCACGCGTCTTTGAGAAATCGAGTAACAAACATAAAAAAAAAGATTCCGACGAATTGATAACCTCCTCCTTGTTTGAAGTCGGTTAAAAATTGAATGATAAATTCTACCACTGACCCAAAGGAAATACTTACCAATCCACGGAGTAAATAGTGTACCTACCAATTCAAATAGGACTGAAACGTGGAAAGTACATAAGGAATGCAACTAACAACGATTAACGCTAGATGGCGGTAATCTATTTACTGAAAAAGTACAACGCGCTATCGTTGTGTTTTCAAATCGCATAGGTGATGTATGTAAGCCATACCAAATTTCATCAAAATCCGTCCAGCCGTTTGGCCGTGAAAGAGCAACAGAAAGACAGACAGACAGACTTTCGCATTTATAATATTAGTATGGATGGATACCATAACTACCGAGCGGAGCTCGGTCGCCCAGGTACTATACTCTAAAATGAAAGAGTATCTATTTAACACTAAGAACTTCTTTATCACAGCAGATACTAGTATCTACATTAATCAAATAAAAATGTTTTTTTTAGTGTCAGTAGGCGTTGCTATTCAGGTGTTGCAGGTGTCTTAAAGCTGAAGCAACCACTCGGTTCTTTCATCTTGGTCTATTCACAACAGTAAAAAATAATGATTCGAATATCAGTTTCTTGCACTTTAGGTATTTAATGTTGGTTGTTATTGTAATCGAATAAAATTGCCTGACAACTCTATGCAGCAATATTTTAGTTCTACAAAAAAGTACTTATAATATAACCGCACGTGAATATTTTGAAATAGATAGGACTATGAAAAATCAAATACTTACATCGTAAAAACTTCGTTAACTGAAACTTCTCCTGAAGTGTCTCAATTGTCTAGATTCCTGCACTATTAAGGATTTTGGAGCGGCTAATGACAGAGCAGTCAACGTTGCCACGTGTTTGTTTAGCCTAATTCGATTCGAGAAGGAGAAGCATTATAAAATACTCACATAATTTTTAATGCTGACTTTAAGTAGATAAAATTTTTAGCTATAGTAAGGCAGCAAATAGCCGATCCTGGATGCCGAAGCAACTTAGACCGCAAATGGTAAAACGCTGAGATGAGAGAGTTTTGTATGCATTAAATTAAACTATTTTAATACGGTTTTTATCGCGTTTATTACTTATTTATTTACACCTGACGTTTCAAACACTTTACAGCGTTCATGGTCGCAGGCAGACTAAGTTAACATTTGTCTTTGATGTCATAACAAACTACCGCCTGAAATTTTTATTGGGAACTATTCCGATTCACGCAGTATTGGCTTACAGTATCTAAGGGTCTTGCAGTCTGCTTCCGAGTTTGCGATTTTATTAAGTTAATGACTGGGTCCCAAGCTGGTGGTACCTGCCATCCATCCTCTCTATTGAAATTAGGATATATTTTTAATTTCAATAGCTTCACGTAACATCCTTGGAATGAATCTGTTTTCCTTTGCAAGGACTTGAGGATTATCAAAACGCATATAGTGGTTGGGTTTGTTTAGAGCAGTGATTCCCAAAGTGGTCCAGGTGGACCCCCAGGGGTCCACGGGAGACTTGCTGGGGGTCTACGTAGGCGTGAACAAAAAATGGGGGTCCATAAGATGTTAATGGGGGTCCACGAAAATTTATCTGCTTTTGATAGTAAAGAGCAAAAATGTAAGCATAGTTTTTATAAGGGCCTACCTACATTGTTTTAAGTACCTATCTAAGCAGATAATATTTTAATAAGGCAAGCGACTGTTACTTGTCCAAACTTGTGTATTCGATATTACGTATGTGAGGATAGTCGAATAAAACTGCTAATAATCTCTTGTAAACTTGTATTTCTGTTTACTCATCTTTTTCTCATAACTTATTCACTTTCCAACTTTTATTATTTTTCCTTTTTAAATTTTTCGAATCAATCCAACCGGCTCATTATTGACATCTGCCAACTGTCAAGTCCTCCTTTTTTTAATTTATCAGTGTTGCCCCAAAAATGGCACAAACAACGTTAAGATTCTTTACAGATTCTTATAAAAATATTAATAAAATCTATCAGATCTTACACTCGACCGTCCTGACAACATATGTGTCTCACATATGCTACTACTGTAAATCTTACACTTGGCCAGTTAGATTCATTCGGCATAAGATCACTTTATCTGTTCGACCTTAAACTAAGTTTACGCTTGTTCTGACTCTATCCGGCCTACTCGAGTAAAAGAACAAGCAAGAAAATCTCGGTGGCTTTCTTTCTTTTCGCGGTGATCTTTAACTAAATACAACATTAAACATTTTCTTAACTTTTCCCAAAACAGGCTAAAACATTTAACTTTTGCTTACCTTTTGACAATTTTATCATAAACAAACTAAAACATTTAACATTTGATGATCTTTTCCAAACAGCAGTATATGTTTGTACAAATAAATTATTTGATTTGATTTGACTACATAAATTTATACAGATGTTAAAACTCAAGAATAACATTATTAATACTTTCCAGATATTCAATAACAATAACATCTGAATTACTGTCAATACTATTAGTTCAATTTACCTACATAATTTCATAACCAAAATAGACATTTACACAATTCTCAAACATGTCCGCTCCACATCTCAATCTTCATTAAAATGTCGCAAATTGAATCTACTCATCATTAAACAACAATTAAATTGCTTTCAAATATATGGCATGTTATACATAGTTTCATTTAATATAATTTTCTCATGCAACTAGTTGGTTTATTTACAGAAATTACCTTTTAATTTACATAGTAACGATAATAACATCTTTTAAACAATCAGGTCACAATGGATTATAAGAAATACTAGTTAAATACAGCAAAGTTAAACATTAAGCTAAAATCAGTATAGAAATATTGTGACAACATTTTGTATTTGAAAACTAAGATTTTCTAGGCACTCTTTAAACAAGCAAGATTTAATAATTGACAAAGAAAATTATTATCATTATCATCTTCATATGGTCATAAATTCTAGAGCTGTACACTTTTCGATAGAGATCCATCATTGTCTCACCTATCCTCAATACAAAACGACACCAATTTGTTATATTAACAAAACTTCTTCCTTAATTTGTAAAATTAACTAGTTGTGATTGTGACTTAATCAAACTACATTTTGCACCCCACATAATGTTGTAACTCATATTTCTAACATCATCAAATGTTCTAATCTAAAACAACAGACAATCCATTTTACTTTTAAAAATAAAATACTTGATTCTATCTTTCAATATTGCTGTATCACATTTGCTTTTTACTATAGGTATTTATTCTCTCAAATCTCACACGTTATATTTATCACCAACGCCATCTTTATTATTAACTTAAGTACTAACTCAAGCCATATACTACTATCTATCTATTATAGTGGACTTCCCACAATCTTACATTTTCATTGTCATTCAGTAACTAACTATACACTCTAACAAGGACCATAAAACTTGAGGTCATCGACTAATTTGTTCACAAACACATTCCAATTTTCTATTAATTTCGTTTGTTATATCGTACAGCATTTGTATGTCAATCGCGTAGTCATCCAAAATATAAGTCATCAACATATACCGTGTCCACATTTGTAGCCAATATGAGACAAACCCAGGAAGTTACATCTATTAATCGTCAAGAAGAAACCTGCATCCTCTGATCAACTCTTTCTATTCTCTTACTGAACTAATTCTTATTACGGCTTCGCTCGCTCACGAAGTTACCTTAAAAACTTTAGCCTGCCTTCTCTTACAGGTCGAATCTTGGTCACGGTCCGCCCGCTAACGGAATCCCGCGCTATCTTGCTTTTGACTCTCTTGACCAAGCAACGAACTCGCTCGCTCACGATGTCCCGTGCTTGGCCTGAAACAACAACAACAACTTGCAGTAATAATATACATTTGCTCCATCGAAACCAAAATTAAGAGATTCTGATTTATCATAGATATTTAAAGAGTAACTACCCCTTTAATCTTTTATCCCATTTTCATTCAATTGGTTCCTAGTCAATCACAAATTCAATTCTGATTTACATCTAAAACCTAAATCTGCATTCAGAGCTAACCTATGAGGGTCATCATATCCGTAAACGTAGTATTAACTTTTTTTTATAGCTTAACATGGCATCAACTTAAACTGATCATTATGATAAACAACTTTCATTGAATTTCTTTAAAATACATAACATTATTATTACAGAAGAATTTTCTATAGTTTCAACTCCTTTCTGTTTATTTTGTTTAACATTTTCCATATATCATTATTTCCTTCTTGGCATGGTTTATTGTATCCTATTTTAGACTAGTTATAAAATATATGAAGCACAAGTTGTTTTACATCCTAGCTCAACAACATTTATTGTAATCACCCAATACATTAGCTCTACAATGGAAGAATTACTATTTATGAACTTTGAATAAAGATTTATTTATTTAACTAACATATAAATAAAACTTAAACTCATTTCCTGGAGGCTTTCATTCCACTGATCTTCTGCTTATATATTTCTTTACTTAACCTGGTAAAAGTCTGACAGTGTTAAAAGACATACTTAATCATATTTGTTGTAACTATTTATTTCCCTATTTTAATCGTTATTGTAATACTAATAACTTCAACTTCATCTATCCGCCTTAAATCATCAAATATTTCTTATTATCATCACTAACTCCCATAAATAACAATAACTTTTAAAAGTGTCTTTATCAACAAGAAAATTATTGTACAAATTAATATGAACTACTCAAAAACTAGCTGAGTTTAAAAGGTAATCTAAGTAGCTTTAAATGTTCAGTCTTGTCTCAGAATATCTCTGTCATCATGAGCATAAATATATGATAAATAAAATCATTAAGGGAACGAACTGGAAATCAATCTGTTACCACATACTTTTCCATATCTTTTGTCCAATTAATTTTGTTAGGATTTTAAACTCAACTTGAGGCTATGTCTGCCCCGTAGCATACAAATACACGTCATCATGATTTATGTGACAAATCTTAACCATGATTTATGCCCAACCAAATTATACAAAGAATAAATGTATTATTAGCAATTTGAAAAGCTATTAAAATACTTAATTTGGCCACAACTTATAATCAATTTCTTTAATACCTACTTTGTTCTTTACAATAGTCTTGCATTAAATACCAGAATACCTGTCTATAATTGTTCACTGTTGAATGATTAGACTCTGGTGTCAATAATTAATTCGGATAACATATTTCTAGTTTTGCCATGCGGAGTTTATCAGAACACAATGAAGGTAAATAAGAATGTAAAACTAATCTTTACCTTCAAGTTTGGTACATAAACAAATCACATTTTAGATCTTCTAAGCCCTAATCTAAGCAAAATTGTATTAAACTTGTTGTTGCAATATTTTAAGGAATTATCAAGTCTGTAATTATTCAAATTTACCTAAGTATTCTATACCCACAACATGAGATACAAGTCTATGTAATGACAGATTCTTAAAAAGTCAATAAATCAGGAGTGTCTACGGCGAATAAACTGTTATTACTGAGTAACAATTGGTTCTACTATTTATACACCTTACTGTAACCAAGTAATAATTGTACCCTTTTACTCTTAACTTTTATCAACAAACTATACATTTCACCCCAGCAACCTGGTGCTGTTTGGCATAGAAGTGCAAATGCCCCTTTTGTTTTCTTCTCACCATTCAGTTGCATAATGTTGGTTACTTCAGTTTATGTATGAATCTGTTAAGATTTTGCTCTCTCTAACATGAACACTATGAAGCGGTAATGTCTTATTTCTAAGTCGCGACCATCGCTTCGACCTGGAGTGCTATCATTGAAAAGTATGACACACAAAATCGACAAGATAAATGATTCTCATTATATATATTATATTTCAAAAATAAAGCTCCTGGTGCCTTTTCAACTTAACATTATTGCAACAATTCATTTACCTACTCCCCTGTTCCTTCTATTAGCTGCCATCACTAAAGGCCCAGCAATGTATACATACACCATAACTCCATTTACAACAACAGTAAAATCGATTTTATTTGTGGTAATAATACAACAATTTTTGTAAGCTATGTTTCCATTTTTAGTCTGTAAATTTCGAATATAAAATGTGTATTTTTATGTTACTACTACAACCAACCAATAGGACCAGCTTCATTAGTCTTCATGATTCTAAGCCCAACCTGGTATAGAGTCGATTGACCATGTAACCCACTGGATTTGAGTTAGTAAACCCGAAAGATGCAAGAAATGTCTCCCGATAACTAAAAGATCCAGTTCATATGTTTGTCAGCGGCTATGTGACATAATATGTATTAAAATTCTCTACATACTTCTCAAACTATGTGTATATCGTATGTAAACACATACTCCATTTAACACAAAACTGAGTCGGGAATGAACCACTAGTTACTTATTATTTAAACAGTCTAAGCACATAATTAACTTCTCATATATAAACACCATTCCATTAATAACATTGCTATAAACAGTCCCTTAAAGCATGCTAATAAATGTTAATATATCTTATTCCTAAGACATTTTAAAGATCCATAATTGATTTAGACCAGTACTTACTTGGCCAAGTCTACCAAGTGGTCATCCTCCGACTCACATTCTCTGTTGTACTAAGACAGAGAAATGAAAGCACAATGATCTAAATGATTTGTTCAGTATCAAACTAATAATTGATGCTGTAATATGTCTGTCGACCAACCGTCATACATCGGTCAGATTCAAGATAGGTACTTTATGAGCCATAGTACACTTACATATTATACCATGTGGATCCTCATTGTGCATATATACGAGTAACAGTGAATGTGTAGGATACCATATTTGTTCCGACAAGTTTATTGTAATTAAATTTGTACAGCTAGCCAACAGAATATACCTACTGGATGAATAATTTTGTAACACCTTTTGTACACATATTTTTGCAAAAAAAAACCATTCCGACTCTGATCTTCCCCTTTTGTTATGTTGTAACTTAGTTCCCAAAATAATTATTCCACATACATGTACATACAATATAGCTGGCTGGAAAACTTTATGGCTATTTAATTCTAAATCTGTCAACTCGAGAAATCTTTTTATAGCTATTAATGTGTCCATAACTATACAAATTGTTTTTTTAAACAAATGTTTTATCTAAATAATATAAAAAAGAAACAATTGACTACATGACCTTGAACAACACCCGGATGAGTGATTGATGCTCCATTGATCCTTCCCACAGCCGCTCAAAGCCAACCCATAGTTGGCTTCCTGGAGCAGCACGGAAACTGGTCCAATCGGCCACATCGTAGAGGCCCCCGGCCGCACAGATCGGCTCCCGGCTGCACATATCCATTCGGCCACATCGCAGAGGCTCCCGGCCGCAATGCTGATCCACTTGGCCACATAGCAGAGGCTCCCGGCCGCAATGCTGATCCACTTGGCCACATAGCAGAGGCTCCCGGCCGCAAGGCAGATCCAACGGCATCTTCTCAGCAACTATACAGCTCAGGCTGCTTGCAGTCGCAGCCGGCAGGTTCTCAGCAACCACACAGCTCAGAAACTTCCAGTGACACCTCGCTGCTGAGGTCCCATCTTGTATTTGAGTGCCACATCAGCTCCGAGCCTCTTTCCTTCTGCAGCTCAATGTCATGTTGACTCTTCTGGCATTGTTCCTCGACAATAAGCAAAGCAAAGTATTAATAAAATATCCCATTACTTTCATGAAAGGGGGGGTGTTCTGTTAACTGATAGGTAGGTAACTCTTGAATATTTGAAGTCAAAATATAGAATATCAAGCATTACTAGTTAATGTAGTGCATAAACTGATTATTTGTTATCCTAGTTTTTATGCATAACCTACAAATCTTGCCAAAATTAACAAAACTAAACAAGATATAAAATGGCGATACGTACGTGTTCTTTCCACTTCCGACTTGTGAGGATAGTCGAATAAAACTGCTAATAATCTCTTGTAAACTTGTATTTCTGTTTACTCATCTTTTTCTCATAACTTATTCACTTTCCAACTTTTATTATTTTTCCTTTTTAAATTTTTCGAATCAATCCAACCGGCTCATTATTGACATCTGCCAACTGTCAAGTCCTCCTTTTTTTAATTTATCAGTGTTGCCCCAAAAATGGCACAAACAACGTTAAGATTCTTTACAGATTCTTATAAAAATATTAATAAAATCTATCAGATCTTACACGTACAATTTCGTGTACAGACTTGCAAAGCGCTATCCGCCCGACAATGCTTAATGCTTGTTCAGACATGAACTTGATCAACACTATAAATACTTGATGCCAAAGGCAACCAAACGCATTCATTTGTTTCCGGAATTTCGAAAACAAGGCGGAATTTGGAAAAAAGTTGTGAGAAAATTTATATCTGTGTTTGCTAGTGCCGGAGAAAAGTAAGTAACCTACCTTTTTTTGTTATAGTACTTAAGTATTTTGTTTACGTGTACTAGTCGGTTGATCACAACGGCCTGTATAGATAGGTAACTTAGTAACTTACAGATATTTTAATTGTCCTCTTTCGATTTGAAGACAAACACAGCACGTTTTATTCAATTGTTTTTTCACGAGAGAAGCACTGCCTCTCTAAAAAGGCCGAATAAGCAATATTGCAGAGCAATTAATTTTGTAATTTTTCTTGCAAATAACTACTAATTTTATAAAACAGTAATTTCATAATCATGTTAAATTGATTTTGAAGTAACTATTTTATCAAAACTATTCCTTTTCGGAAAGAGCGAGCGGTGCGCGGGCGACGGGAAAAGGGCGGGGCTTGAACTTCGATGCCTGTTTGTCACGTTTTAACAATGAAGCCGCAGACAAAAAATACGCAAATACACGGAGCGCGTGAACTCATTGATTTAATAAAATGTTAGTTATCGTTTTTATGGACAATTTTGGGATTTCGACGTTTATTTTTTCCTACACAAATATGATCAGTATTCGATACTGAGTACACTAATTTTTATTTATACTATTAAAAATTAGTGGTAAATTATGTACTTTAAAATTGATACCGTTTTGTGAAAACGTTTGTATTTGTCTCAGCGGTTTATTAGTTGGTCCCTTTACAAGCCGTAATTCTATTTCCGCGTGCTGACAACGGCTGCGGTGTGATACCTATATTCAGAAAAAAACTTGGTTACTAAAACATTTTTTTTACAGGTAAGGTAACTGACACGAAACATGGCTACAGCAAAGAAAAAATGTCGACAATATAGTGTCGATTATTTGAAATATGGTTTTGTTCCATCAGAGGCAGACAAACAATTGCCCATGTGCCTATTATGCAACAAAGTTTTGAGCAACGACTCTATGAAACCATCAAAGCTCGAAGATCATCTAAAAAGGTGTCATACTGATAAAATAGGTAAAGATTTAAAATATTTTCAAACATTGAAAGAAAAATATGGAAAGAGACCCACCATGCACAGTATGTTCGCTTCAACATCTCAAAGTAACGATGATGGCTTGCGGGCATCTTACAATATCTCATTACTTATAGCAAAATCTGGAAAACCGCACACTATCGGAGAACAATTAATTTTACCCGCTGTTGAAGAGGTTTTAAAAACTGTTTTGCACAAATCTCCATTTGACGTACTAAAAAGAATTCCATTAAGTAACAATACTGTACAAAGACGCATTGATGAAATGAGCTCTGATATCGAAAGCTTTTTATTTATTTATTTATTTATTTATTTATGGAATACACAACAGGTCACAATTAGTGTACATATGTATAAAAGTTACATGACTAAAATTTTAAGCCAGATTTTGACCCAAAAACGTGTATACACAACATGACAACTGTTTTAAACATCGTTTGACACTGGATTAGCAGCATTTAACATTTAGTGAAGAAAGAGCACACATAACAACACACATATATACACACACACACATATATACATACATAAGTATCATAAAGTGATTATTTACTTGTGAAATTTACCCAATTACGGAATAACATAACAGTTTACATTGCTACAGTTCTGAATATAACTCAATAAATTCAATCAATTGTGCAATCATCTGCAAAAAACTCATTTTTCTATACAACTGGACGAGTCAACGTTACCCAGTAATGAAGCATTACTATTGGCATTTGTCCGATTTATTGTTGAGGAAGAAATTCACGAAGAATTGCTATTTGCCAGAACTTTGGAGACTGACACTAAAGGCGAATCAATATTTAATGTCCTGAGTAATTTTTTTACGGAAAAATCGATCCCATTTACAAACATTATTTCAGTGGCAACAGACGGAGCTCCTGCAATGGTCGGGCGATATCGTGGGTTTATAAGTCATCTCAAAAGAATTATACCAGGACTTACAGCTATTCATTGCGTAATCCACCGACAACATCTTGTGGCAAAACATTTAAGTGACAGGTTGAACCAATCTCTTCATTTTGTAATAAAAGCTGTCAACAAAATCAGAAGCAATGCATTGAATACACGTTTATTTGCTCAATTGTGCGACGAAAATGATGAAGACTTCCAACGACTGCTCTTACATACTGAAGTACGCTGGTTGTCGAAAGGTGCATGCTTAACGAGATTTTACTCTGTTTTCGATTCCATATTAGAGTTCTTAGAAAGTAGAGATCCAGATTTAAAAGAAAACTTGATCAAATTCAAAGCAGACATTGCGTATTTGACAGATTTGTTTAAAAAATTTAATGATATTAACTTGCAGTTACAAGGGGACAGCCTGAATTTAATAAAAACAAAGGGGATAATTTCGGCTTTTCTTGGGAAATTGAAATTTATGAAGCAAAACATTAGTCGGCGCGAATTCTCTCAATTTCCAAACTTGTCGCAGGTAGAATGTATTGATGAGGATATCCATACCTACAGTCAACATTTAAGTGCCCTGCATGATGACTTCAAAACCAGGTTTGAAGATATACTGACGATGGATATACCACCATGGATAATAAATCCATTTGATGAAACGGAAGTGGCCAATGTTGTATTACAAGAGGAGCTGCTCGAGCTAAGCACTAATGAAGAGCTGAAGGTGAAATTTAGAAAAGGCTACCCAACATTTTGGCAGCAAGCAGAAATACCCGAAAAATATCCTGGACTGTGGGAAATCGCAAGGAAATTTTTAATAGCTTTTCCCTCGTCATATCTTGTCGAAAGGAGTTTTAGTGCCGTTACAAACCTCTTAACAAAAAAAAGGAGCAAATTAAACATCACAGAGCGGGGGGATTTGCGGTTATTGCTCACAAAAATAAAGCCAAACATTGATCGTTTGCTGACACTCCATCAGATACATCCTTCCCATTAATTAAAATTATGACCTGAACCTATATTACCTTAATATTTTTTTCTTGTAATTCTATTCTTTTAATAAATAAAGTGATATAAAATGTACCATTTTTCGTTTTTATTTTACATATCGAAATATAGGGACAGAACTCAGAAGTGACACAATTTTTATTTTTTGGCGACTTTAAGAATGTGGTAGAAATGTAGCAGCAGGGGGTCCACCGAAACCAGTAAAATTTTGAAAGTGGTTCACGAGAAAAATAAGTTTGGGAACTACTGGTTTAGAGCGTGTGAGTTTTATATGGCATACGGTGAAACGCAGAAAATTAACTCAGAAAAAAGCGTTTGAAATATGATGTTAGAAGTAAATAAAGAAGGAAGCACAAAATAAACGGTATTGAGAATAGAAAATGTTTGGAGATTACTGAATTGATTGGTTTAATTTGATTAAAACCAACTATGTTGCTTTGCAAATTGTATTTAATTTATTACCTGTAACTTTTTAGGTACTACTTACTATTACTTAATTTATCCTATAGTTAATGTTTATGTAACAGTCATAATAGGTAAATTAAATTTTATATCTAATGTAAGGTACCTACAGATTGGTAATTAAATATTTACTGTTACACTTTTCATAATATTAACAAAATTTAAATTCGTGCTTTGTATTAAATATAGTATACATTAAATTTCGTTACTTGGTAAGGAAGGGCCATCGGTTTTCACAACAAAATCTTATAATACTTTTATTATGACCCGTGTGTGTTAGTAGCAATGGCAGTCGCAGGTTTCATCTATGATCTTCCGAGGTTTGACCATTTGTAAGGTGGACATTCCACGCTTTCTCTTAATTATAAAAATATTCTTCTGTATTATGATTCTTTATGGAGAAGACTAACTCGACAGTCAGTGTCGACTTCTACCATCTGTCTCTTTTAACTGTATTCCTGTAACGTCCCGGTTGACTGGAAGAGATCTCTAAGTCCGCCGTTATTACAAACAAACAAACAAACTAAAATGTAAGGTCCCTATTTAACTACGTGCTGGTTCCATTGGCCTGTAATCTTAGTTAGTGATGAGCTGTATACATTTTATGATATCAGTCGTCGCGTATCTCGTGTCGGGCAGCCTGCGGTGCAGTGTGTGAGGCACCAGCCACTAGCAAATCGTCGAACTAATTTCTTTACTGATAAGCTTGTTAAGACATTGCGTGTCGTATCTGAACTAGTGGTAATCGCTGGTGAAGATACCTCAAGCCTAAACTCAGGAATCTATTTTCTTACAGCTTCTAATGAAATTAGAAATTATTCTTAATGAAGAGGATTAATATAATCCTGAATCCTCGTAGCCCTCCCAGGAGCTGGATTCACAAGTTGTATGACGTCAGCAGCAGTGGTCGTCGCGTATAGTTTCTGGCACTGGTTCCAGGTCTGCGAAGGTGTCCGGCAGCCTGCGGTGTAGAGTGTCGGGCACCAGCCGCGTCAGCATGGCGCTGCATAGAGGTAAGGCTCCGAAGAGTGCCGTAGGCAGCCACCAGCGATATGCCGCCTGTAAAGAAGTGTAGTGTTATATAAGTAATGTATAATACAATATTCTTTATAGACTTTAAATCATAAGTAACTTAAAGTACATAAGTACTACAAATAAATTGAATTTGAATTTAAACTAGCGTATTAAATTAGTATTGTGTCACGAGAGTGACGAGTAATTCTGGAGTACCTACTAAGCAAAGTTCTTCAGTTAAGAAATGCTCTCGTATAAATAAAACAAACAACCTCTAAAATGAATTACCTACACAAATATGTTAACAAACAAAAACTAATTTACCACTAAATTGTCATGTACTTCGATATATTTTAGTATAGGTATTTGTGTCCAAAGAATTAGAAAATCGGGCGGTTCAACAGTAAAGATAGGCGTACCCCAAGGCTCGATAATAGGACCCTTACTCTTTTTGATTTACGTCAATGACTTACCTTACGCGGTTGCAAAAAATGTGAATGATGCATTATCTACAATGTCAAAATGGTTCTCCGCAAACAACTTATACTGTTATTACTGATAGACCTTTGCGCGATAAAGATAAGTTATTTGTACCTTCTTATAGACTGTGTAGGGTTAAAGACTAATTTGTGGGGTACTGTATAAGCTTCAACAATATGAATAATTCAAAGCCCATGTTAAAGATCTACTTTGTAAAAAGGCTTATATAGTACTGGTGACTTTCTTAATGACAGAAATGTTGAACTTAGCTTGGTGCAGAGGCCTCAAGAAATTTACATATTATTATGTATTCTGTTTTTACATTTGTCATTTTTTTATTATTATTATTTTAATTTAATTTTTATAATCTAAAATCACGATAAAATATTGTGCAAAATGTTGGCAAACATGTGAATTCGTTCATTTAACTAGTTAAATAAGGAAAGTTTTTTCTTATTTGTGAAATGACGTTTTGAAGAAAATGCTGCAGTGGAATTTGTGGCGCCGCTTCTGTTCCACCTGCACTTTGGAAGTGGTAGTAAATTAAATATAAGTAATTTAACGTCAATAAGTGATATTTATATCCTATATTGAAAATAAACGATTTCATTTCATTTTGTTAGTAATACCAATAGCAAAGAAACATTACAATAGGCAATGAAACGTAAGCAACGTAGAAGCCAAACAAACGACACAAATTCACAAAATCTTTACCGTAAGTGGAGTGAGTGGTGCCAACAAAGAGCCGATACGTCCACAAGTGGAACAGGCAGCCAGTAGCCGCTGCCGAGCTCTCGTAGGGAACAGTTCGGCGGTGTACACATACAGCGCGTTGAGAGACATGGCCGCGCCCACCTTGCCTGACAGGTACAGTGCTGTGCCTAGCCAGAGCCAAGCACCTTCTGCAAGACACAAATTTAGGCGTGTTAGTTGTAAACGGGCCATGTGGTTCCCAATCCAATGAAAAATTTTTGACGAGTAGACGTTCATCACCACCAATATCTCAATTTACATTGTGTAGAATTCACAATATAATTCTTATTACATTATAATTCAAGTCAAAATGGCTAGTTTTTAAATTAAGTCCACCAATACTTGGCCACCTCTACCTCTCCGTTGTTTGTCTCTCTAAGGTCATCCATTGTTCAAGAGAATACCAAAATACATTAATGATAGAATTTCCATCCCAATGTGGATTAACTTTAGCAAGTCATGAATTACAACTTACATATCTAAGCTAGTCACAGGCCGCTTTGTTCAATAAGAAAGGTCATCTGGGGCATTGACAATAAGTGGTTCATTATTACTGTTCCACTGATACAGTGTCGTTGTTTATAATAACAGAACAGTTTATTTCATTATCTCTTAACAATTGTTTATTCACCTTGAGGAATGCACGAGATAGCGATCAAAGAGACGGCAGTCAACAGGAATGCAGAAGTAAGTAGTGGTCTTCTTCCTATCCTATCCAGCAGTAAGGTATTGAGGATTAAAGCAGGTAGCTCGGCAGCCGCCACCAGGGCGTAGTTAATATGTGGCGAGCCGGACAAGGCGTGGGCGCGGACCGCGAGGCCGTAGAAGACGAATACGGCAGACATCCACCAAGCGAAGCAGACGAATAGACGGCGACGAAGCGCACCGTATCTGAAACATTTATTTGTTTTTTTTCATTGTTTTTATTCATTGATCCAATGTCAATCATCATCATGCACACCCTGGTATCAGAGTTGTTCGGATCGCCTCTCGGCCTCCAAATGGCAGCCGGTACCAACGGCTTAACGTGCCTTCGGAAGCACGGAATCATATTTATTATCAGACAATCAGGTAATTCAAGCCTGCAAAGTCCTAACCAAATTAAAAACAACTAAACAAAGTATGCTTCCGGTGGGAATCGAACCCACTACCCCCGGGTTGAAGGCGAACGCGAACTGGACCACGGAGGCAGTTAAATCCAAAGTGATTACCCTTCACCCCTGATACATATTTTATCTGACGACCTTGCTTAGTCAAACGCCTTTGGAAAGGTAGAACACCTGTAATAATAACTAACATAAAAAGAAGCCACAGCAAAAAAAGACCGGGTAAGTATAATTGTCAAAAAATTTCGATTAGGTACAGTTTGCATCCATGAGCTCATGTCAAGCTTACTTTACCCTACTAGAAAAACTTACAGTGCATTAAGTTCACTATGGTCTTTTGATACCATGTAAATGCGAGTGCGAAGGAGATTGCACAATATGGAATGTAAGGCGACTTCTCGCTTACTCACACCACATTTGGATGGAACTAATCCGAATGCAGGATAGTAAACCACCAGAAGAACAATAAATCTAGGTATTTAGTTCTCATTTAAAGAAGTGAACTTACTTGAAAAATGCCTTGATGAGTCCATCTTCCTCTTCGGCCGCCGCAACCTTATTATTAGCCTGCTCAGTCTCACTAAGCAGCATCTTTTCCAAGTTCTCCTCACTAACGGGACTATTATTACATTTTGCTGCTTTTTTCAGCACGCTCAGCGCGTCTGAATGTCTTCCACGTGAGGCTAACCAGCGCACACTCTCTGGTAACAGCCACGGGTACAGCAGTAGCAGGAATGAAGGCGGGTAAGCGATGCGAGCCCACAGTCTCCAGTAGCCCGTGAAGTAGTCCAGGAGGGCCAGAAGAGCGGCACCTCCGGAGAGTGGAATGCCAAGCACCAAGCTGGCAAAGATGCGCTGTTCGACTCCTAGCCATTCGATCACTGGAAAAATCGATATATACATGAGTCTCAATTCACTTCACACACAACATTTATGATTATGACATTGGCTTTCCTTTCTATCAGTTTTGGTCACTAACACACAATAATGATTCTTTGTGTCCATTGTTGAAATATTAAATTTAGAAGATCTGAATCCTAAGCTGAGCATGTATGACGTAAAATACATGAATACACTTTCAAAAACATCAGTAATTACACAAGCAAATACAAATTTGACGATGTATTCTTGTTACGAGTATGTATTGTACTTTTGTTATTCTAAAACCAATAAAGATCTCACTGAGAACAAATGCTGCTGGGTAGACACTGGCGCCGAAGATGGTTTCCGCTAGTTCGGCTAGTAGGTACGAGTAATAGGACGTGACGAAAGACTTGCAGAGCCCTAGGACTCCGGCCCCTACAGCTGACGTCACCAGGGCAGCACGGCGGCCCCATCTGTAATACATTATTTCTGGTCTACTACCTAATAATTTTGTCTAACTGCTGTAACAGTAATGGGTTTTACGGCCATACGGATACAAGTCCTTTTTAGCCCTTCTTAATTTTTCAAACTTCTTCAATCCTACAGTGTGGTTTCGTCAAGTCCTAGTCAAGTCTAAAAGTCTAGTCGGTAGTCAAGTATAGTCAGAAGATTCAGGCTAAGTGAAGTGGTAGAAAAACTGCACTTAGCGATTACTAAGAACTTTTGGCAACAAGCATATCACATAAATCAAACACTGTATCGCTTCCCAACACTCACGCTTGTTCTCGAACACTTTGCGAATAATAATCCACCATTATTATGCATAAACACTCAAAAAACCCAAATTTTGAAAAATAAAATACAGCGCCGATACTGCTCTTCACATCTTCCCGCCAAAAGTCATCGGTCCAGTGGTTAAGGCGTTTGCCTTAGACACGGAGCGACCTCCGTGTCTAAAGCAAAAGTTTCGATTTCCAAGAGTAACATATTTTGTTTAGTAGTTTTTTGGTTAGTTTGGTTATGATATTGCAGGATTGAATCACCTGATTGCCTTATAATAATGATGATTCCGTGCTTTGGAAAGCAAGTACTAAGCCTTTGAGCACAGCTGCCATTATTAGGTGCTCAAGAACCAAGTCAGACGCCGAAAGGCGTTTCCTTAAAACTCTGATAGCAAGGTGCACAGGGTTGATTGACCATGTAACCCACTCGATATGAATGGAGAAGAACAGCTGACTGTACCTGTCAGAGATGAATCCTATGATGGGCAGTGAGATCAGCATGCCCACGTTGTGCACCGTACCCACTAGGGTACGCTTCCATTCGGCACATGCCAGCTCGAACTAGAACAAATGGACACTTCATTGCACCATTTACATACATAGAAAATAAATAAAGCACTAAATGTGTACAAAGGCGGACACATCGCTAATGCAATCTCTTCCAGCCAACCTTATGACACTGAATCACAATTAGTAAATATTTTTTATTAAAACCAGAGGTGACTAAATGACATGCTTAGATTAATAACGTCATGTCTTAGTCGATAATTTCCAAGTTGGAACTTCTTAAAAATCTATGATTTGGATCACTTTACTCGATGAGAATAATATCTAGGTAAAGTAAAATGTCTTGTATGTACGACTGTATGTATGTTTTTTTTTCATCAATCAAAAGTATAGTAGGTAACCAAGCATATAAGCCGAAACTAAGTGGATTGGATGTAGGCGTGCAAATATTATCATTTTATTACTATTGATACCTTTATTTGGATCGATTCAACACACAAAATTTATTTAAGTACATATACATACTTTAGTATCATAGATTAATAATTGGTCTCCGCGGCGCTACGCGAGACCTATTTCTAATCTAAGTTTAGTATATACCTACTCGTATTTACTTCGCTTATACAACATCAGATAATAAACAGTTTGAGAAATTGAACAAAACTGTTTAGATATCATATATTTGCTATGTTTCGTGATAGCTACCTAAATCCTGCCCTCATCTTTGGGCAAAGTAAGAGGAAAGTTTACTGAAGCTCAAGATAATTAGGCACATTTATATTTCCTGTCGTGGGCGGACATGAATCCGCAATCATCTGGACAGAGTTAGAATTGATATATTTGACAAAGAGGAATGGAAGTGGCACGTATAATATTCTTAGTCTCAATTTCAGTCATCCATTACCGTTCTCATCCAAGTATTATTAATTTGGTACGCCCATATAAGTACCTATATTTATTACTTCCATGGGTACGCCACATGGTAATGATATCACACCGAATTGTCTGTTGTTGTTGAGATCCTGGCTTGTGATTCGTTTTAGCTTTTTTACACATATTTAAGTGATATAAGGTTCTCCGAAAAATTTTACACTACTCTACCTAACTGAGTTACTTCTCCAAGCATCTAGACTTCACAATCAATAATGATATCCGGCACTCTCTTCGGATACCAAAGTCCACTTCGGGTCACTAACTAGCGTAGTAGTAGTTAGGTCCTCACCTCAGCGACGATACTGCTATGAGTCCTATATAAGAACTTGTCACAGCCAACCAGCGTGGCATTGTCGAAGTCTTCCGGGTCGCAGCCGGTTCCTCTAGCACTATACTGATAGCAGGCGTCATCGGGGCGGGCGGGGAGCGCGGGGGGCAGGGCCCACGCCTTCCACTCCGGCTGCCAGGCCTCCAAAGGAACCTCGAAAGAACCGATTTGAGGTGCTTCGGTCCATATTTCGCATTGTGGCACGATGCACCTGCGGAAAATGGAAGATTGATAAATAAAATAAAGAAAAAGGTTAAAAAATTAAACAGGTCAAGTGCGAGTTGGACTCGCGCTCAATGGTTCCGTACCAATTATTTAATAAAACCCACAAAATTCATGTATGTTTATTTTATTCTAATATTTAGTATTTGTTGTTATAGCGACAACAGATAAACATCATCTATAAAAATTTCAACACGTGTTACAGCATGGTGGCAGACGGACAGCGAAGTCTCAGTAATAGGGTCTCGTTTTGCCTAGGGTACGGAATCCTAAAAAAGGTTTTTTGAGAAAGTTAAATGGTGACAAAGTTCAAATTTGTTTATAAAATGAGGACTGATTGATGTAATCTGACGTCGAGGTTATTAACTCTATCACCTCTTAACATACACGTGATAAGATAACATCTTGTTAGTCTATCCGTTTGTCTTTCGTTTATATTTAATTATTTAAGTCAATCCAATTATTAATATACCAAACAAATTAGAATTGGCATTACTTTTATGACCAACTAAACTTATTTTAGGTCACGAGTTGATAGCGCGATTGTGACACTCAAAGCATCACTAGCGCATAGGCCACGATGACAGAAAATATGAAATAAAAATGCCAGCAAAATATGGCAACGTGTGGCTACCAACGTTATCGTTTAAAAATCTCTTCTAGGAAACCAGCTGCCTTTCTCAAAATTCACGGAGAGTGAGTTTTTGATACTTTAGGTCCTCGTACTCAAAATAAGGATAAGATACTCTGAGTACAGTATCGTAAAAATCATCACTATTCATCAATTCTAGTTCTTCTTCATTATAGCGTTTTTTCTGACGTCCTCAGCGGCACAGACAATATAAGAGTCCCTCAGCGATTTACTACGGAGTCCGCTTGCTTGCTTTGTCTCCACTTGATAGTAAGTCAAAGATACTAAATCTATGGAGTTTGTCCATTAGCACAGGGTCAATCGACCATGTAACCTACACGAAATGATGATGATGCCCATTATCACGCATATTCTCGTCATCAATCCCATTTTAATTATTATTGTGGTTGACCCAACAACAATTAGGTATTGAATGATTCAGCTGTTGCTTTAAATATAGCACATACAAAGTTAGTTAATTCACACATTGTTATTTTAGTGTTGGGAAGTGATACAGTGTTCGATTTATGTGATTTTCTTGCTTATTGCCAAAAGCTCCTCGAAATCGCTAAGTGCAGTTTTTCTACCACTTAACCTGACTCTTCTGACTCGACTTGACTTAACTACCGACCTGAGACTTGCTTGACTAAATAACTTAAAAAAAAAAAATCTTGTTACTGGCTAAATACAAAAATAAGAGCCATATTGAAAGAAAAAAAAAATTCAGGTTTTTGAACTATAACCACGAGACGCGCGTACTACAACAGTGAACCCGCCTGACCCACTGTCTAATTCTGTTCTTCTATTATTATCTTCTATACCACCAGCTGGCGTTGCAGATGCTAGCCGCATCTAATGCAACTGTCGTGAGACTAAAATGTTACACCTGTATCTCTACCATGAGATTATATTCATAGACTAAGAATAGTCCGAATACGCTAGCGACTGCGTTGACAATTATATGTGTAGAATGTGTAAAGTGGCCGATAATAAGGTAACAAAAAAATTCATATAAAATGCTAAGAGTTAGGAGGAATCGTGCCACGTTGGATCTCGTCCCAAGGACCACTTTTCCTATTTTATTTTTGATAGTGGTAAACCGTCGAAAACTTTTTCCTAAAAACATATGAAGAGCCATGATTTCCTTTTTATCGAACATCATCTTACTAGTGTTGATTTACCTGATCTAATCAAAAATCTTTCGTTTACTTGGATGATACACTCACGATATCAAGTAATTGTTATTTCTACAATGTCAAGGAAAATTACTAATTTGTTAGCTTGTTTTTCCACATGGTTCAGAAATGCAGTTGAACTTTTAATACCTACTACTTAATATCTATTCTGTGGTAAAGCATAAAAATACATCGAATCGAGAAACTCGATAATTTTGGAAAACGTTTATCATGATAAGTAGGTATTTAATTAAAATCGAAATGGATAATCTCATGGTTCAGAAAGCCCAAAGTTAACAGTAAGTAAGTAACATGATTTGTAAACATAGATCTATAATTATAATGAAGGTTGCGGTTAACGGAAAACTACGCCATCGCAAAAAAATAAATTAGGTAATTATTATTTTTTTCATTGAGAAGGCATATAATCGCGCCTTTCTACGAGATACAATCAAACCGAGGAGAATTGAACTGGAACACACAATAAATTAAATGTATCGAGTATCTAACTATAATAATCTAAAGTACTATAATAATAAAAAGCTCATAAAGAGTGTAAACAACACGTTGTTTATATTATAATCGCACTTGTAAAGTAATGGTTTCCATGGTTACGGTACATTTTTTTTAAATGTACGCCAAGATTATTTTAAGTCTCAAACCAATTCATTATTTTTGCAAAAAAATATAAACTATTTTAGCTTACAAATGATAAATCAACACTAAATATTTATTTTACTAAACATTAGCCGTATTGGATTACAAATATTAATTTGTAGAAAAATTTAGAAGGGTTATAAAGGACTTGTGTCCATGGCCGTAAAACCCATTACTAAAAAAAATACTATTAGGGTCTGATCTGTCTGTATCAATTTTTGAATCTATTTGTTTTTGTATTTAATTTACTATTATTCAAATATCGATTAATTATAGAGAAGAATACCTAAATTTGAATCCGCCAGATATACTAATCCAATCCAAAATCGAATGTTGATAACTGACTAAATAGGCTGACTATAGCTACTTAATTTAAATTTTCAAAGGAAGAAATAAGGACGAAGCTTTAAAACAGAATCAAAAACGACTTAAATATTATATGTATTATTTAAACACACAAACCCAATTTTACTCAAATGGTGTTTCTAATCGTGAAAAGTGTTCAAAGTGTACCAACAAATGTTAATGTGAAGAAATGTTTTGATATCGCTTGAAAACTTTTCTTTATTAAGCAAAAAATATAAAGTTAATAATATAAGTGTGTTTTTCATCGCAAATGTGTTGAAAGTCGTCGTATGACAACTCGTGAGCGAAATTGGTCATATACTCGGCTTCTATAGGATATATACCGCCTCGAGAATAATGACCAACTTCGCACCCTTGTAACATTATCTACGATTTTTAAATCTATATATTTTTCTTGTTATTTAATATATTGACCGCCGATGACCCGACAAACAATTGATTTTCATTTGTTCTGTTCGGTCATCGGCGATCAATGTGTCATGCAAATATAATTTTCTGGACTATTATTTTCAGAATTCCTTAATCCGAATCCACTAGTATAATCACGTGATCGTTGAAGACACGTGGCCGGTCTTACAACAAATAAGTAGTTTTGGTTGGTCGTCCATCTCGTGATCACCTCGGGATTTGGAAACTGGTTCTTGGTTGTGGGGCATGAATAATCATTACACGAAGGAGTGATAATAGTATCGATTTTTCAAAACGAATCGTCCAGTCCTTTAGTCAATATTGCCCGCAGCATTTTTTTAAGAATCAATATTTTAAACGGACATCTAATCAGTATCATTATTGCCAAACTGATTTGTAGTTTGTAGTCAAGATTGGTTTTAATTTGAATGCAATTATAATAAAACCAGGATAGAATTATCAACCCGATTTTTTATTTTATTTTTATTTTAGGCTACATTGAAATTTTATTTTCATTACAGAAATAATTTTGAAGGGCATGAATTTAAGAAAACATTTCCAGATTATTATTTTTTTCGTTATAAGTTAATCATGCATCAATCAATCGTGCATCAGGTTCATTATCCACTTATAAAAAAATATAGTTTAATGCCACCCATCCACCAATTATTGAAAAATTTGATGATTACATGCTTTGGATTAAATTAATTGTTATTATTATTATTATTATCGGGGATTAGGTTATCGACAGAACTATCCAAAACACCAACGATGGATATCAAACAAACTACGTCAATGTTCTTGAAACGGTTCTAACCAAACCAGGGCCAACACCAGGGCCAGTATTCATGGATAAGGAAGCAAGCATTGGATATTTTTGGGAAGACGACATTGACTAAACTAACCTACATCCACGTGTGCAAAAAATTCACAGCGGGAATAGAACAGATGTTAAAATGGTAGACAACCATAAATTTTCACTGAAAATACCAAACTAAAATATTAAGAATCAGAAGGATAATATTTAGACTAATAAAATGAAGAGATTTCAAAATATTGAAGAGAGATAGAGTTGTAGAAAAAAATTCAGGACTCATATAAAAGAGAATCGTGTGAACATTTGATACGGTACTGGCGTAAACTGTAAAAAATAAAAATATGGTGAATTTGTTATCGCAAGTTTACCCAGACATAATAGGTATGTCCCGCGTTTATGATTAATATGACTGGACCCGGCTTTTGGCCTTAATTCAAGAAGGGTTATCAAACCAGGAAAAATTATTACCAAACTCAATCTAAACACGCTAATTTTTTGTTTTTGGAAATATTAGTAACTTAGAATCAAAGCTATATCTAGCTTTGATTATATATGTATTTTGGCTTAAAATGTGACAATTTCTTTAGCATAGCACTACGAAAGAACTCATGATGCTATGTATGTTACTGGAAAACAATAAAATGCGGTCAAATGAAAAAAAAAACTCGGCAAGAACTATCGGGATTCCAGAGTTTCTTGTCCTAGTTTACAGTTTTAGATATGGCAACCCTGATACCGCCACGCCGCCGCGCCGCCCACGCGTGGACGCGGTCAGCGTTCGTTGACAGCAAGACGGCGCGGCGCCTGCGCACCTATGACTTGACTATGACACACTCTAACTTTTTTGAGATCGCGCATCGATAAGCCTAATTATTGACAGGATTTTTGGAAAAATTCCACTGATTAAGAAACTAGTTATCGTCCGTACATTACAGACGGTAACAAGTTTTAGTTATAATAGTTTACTAGGATGTTATATGAATGCTAGTCAACAATATCCTTTGAAGGAAACTTCTGCCTAAAATAGAGGAATGTGATAACGATATGCAGTCGAGTTAAGAGACATCCGGAGACATCACGGCGTCATGGATTTCTGTAAGTATGGAATGCTAATAATCTATTCTGACATTTCTGACTATTTTAAAAACATTAATGATGCATGAATCGGTCAAATCAAGAGTCTGCGTCAGTTCAAAAAGCAGGTTATAAGTATCCACATAATGAACCAAACCAAAATAAAATAAAATATTTGTTATATAAATGTATCGGTACCTACACAAAGACAAAAGAGCAGTAGGTATAATAAATTAAACAAGCTAAATTTAAAAAACTGACCACATCGTTGAAAAAGTATTTTTCATTAGCAAAACACCTATTTAATTATGACTTTCCAATTCTGAATCTATGAGTTATATTATTACAAGAGACAAAAATAATTAATAACATAAATATCTTTTATTACGGACTTAATCCATATTATGTTAGTAAAGAAAATATAAAAATAACTTATATACTTATTCATACATAAACAAATGTCCAAAGTTTTGTAAAATGTATCTCTGAATTGATAGCTTACAAGTATGAAATTGAAAAATAACATAATAGGAATTTGATTTCATGAATGTAAAAAGCTAAAAACCCTAATTAAATTAAAGAAACAATGCTTTCCGTCATAACACATTTTAATTCGGCCTCGTAACTTACTGTTATTTTGCAGATGACGGAAGCTACGCTTACGCACTTTATAAATAGCATTAGCTGCCGACATTATTAATTGATTAGCATGGTACACGACAATGTGTATAATGTATTTTGCTATTTGAATTAACATTTTTCCTGCCTCCGTGGTCCAGTGGTTAAGGCGTTCGCGTTTGACCCGGGGGGTTTTTCTTTTTTTTAAAGTTTCTCCCAGTGGTTACACCACGACTGGGAGGAGTTTATTGCCAGTAGCACTGCCACGGTCAAATCTTGGCACCCTTATTTACATAATTTCCTTATTTACGAATACAAAAAATGATGTTATTTTTAGTTGCAGCGATAGCTCTATACAATTCAATGACCCGGGGGTTAGGTTCGATTCCCACCGGAAGCATATATAAAGTATATATGCTTCCGGTGGGAATCGAACTTGTTTAGTTGTTTCCAGTTTGGTTAAGACTTTTCAGGCTTGAAACACCTGATTGTCTGAAAGATGATTTCGTGCTTCGGAAAGCCGTTGAGCCGTTGGTCCCGGCTGCCATTTGGTAGTCGTTAAAGGAACCACGTCAGAGGCCGAGAGGCGGTTCCGAACAACTCTGACACCAGGATGTATATAGTCGATAGACAATGTAACCTTCACGAAATGGTGATAATAAGTTTCATAACAAGTATTGAACGATATTTTCTAAAACCGGACCACTTGCTTTTTGTGGACACAAATTCTTGGCAACTTATTCCTAACTGTTATTCTGCAGTTCTGTGGTACAGGTGACTACGTAACTTTATGCACGTTAAAAAAATAAAATGTATCGTATATGTGCTTCATCACCGCTCATATTTGCTTCGGAAAGCGCATTCTCAAATGAAGCTATTGACTCCGTACTGTTTAGCTATTACAATCTTTAACCTAAACCTAAGTTTCAAAACATCAGACAGGTTAAAAAAATTGACACCAGACTTCTTATTACCTTCTTTGAGGGTGCTCACTGAAATAAGAAAAAATAGTTTTTCAGTCATCGTCCCAGCGTTATTCTTTTATTGAGTAGATAGGTATATAAAAATACTAGCTTTTTCCCTCAGCTCCGCCTGCGTCAAAAAATACCAAAGTTCATCAAAATCCGTTCAGCGTTTGGGCCGTGAAAGCGTAACAGATAGACAGACAGATGGACAGAAAGACAGGCAGACAGACTTTCGCATTTATAATATTAGTATGGATTATAAAAGATTTAACCTTTTGAGGATAGTACTCAATTATTCCTTCTAAATGTAATCACATTTAAAGACGTAAACAAGATGCGGTGCGCGAACCCACAGACACAGACAACTGGTTTCGACAGTTGCCGCCAACGGAAGATGGTAGTACCAACCACGTCAAGATGACGTGGGCAAACCAGTCTCGATGGCGGGAACGACCCGCAGAGTGTTAAATCATGTGAATATGCTAACTAAATTACTTGTGACATACTATTATTACTTTATTTGGAAACTCTTTGGAATAGTTTTGAGTCAACATCGTTTACTGATGATTTTATTGATTAGAAGCTTGGTTAGATAAATTAACAAGTTGTGGTTTAAAATAAATTTACACTTTAAAGACTACATTGTCAAATGTAAGGAACTATCAACGCGCCCGGACATGCCTCGACTTTGTACAAAATGTAGTGATTAAGTTTTCAGAAATTTGACATGATATTCTAGTTTTGTTTCACAAGAAATTTAAAATAATATATTAAATTTATTAACTACGTTAGCCTTTCGCAAAAAAATATATATCAAAAATTGTTTTATAAAACTACCGGTACAAAATTATTCATTTTTTATTTTATTTTTTAATATTTATCTTCTTTACAATAATGTAAAGGGCGGACTTAAAGCCAAAGGCTTTTTCTACCAGTCAACCCAGAGGTTTCATTTTATTGAATATTTTATAAACAATAAAAATTAATACTAAGTAAAATATATCTATAATAAACGTACTAACAATATTAACTTAAATACAAATACAAATAAACAAGTACATAAATTACATACATACAATATGTCTCATGCTTTATAAGTTAATTCCCAAATGTGATGAGAACGCACTACTTCTTTGAATGCAAATCGTGTCCGAGCCTTTCTTCATTACGTACTAGATAATTACATTTTATACTATAGCATCAGCCGACCTATTACACGAGTTTGAGATAACATTAACAAAGTTGCGAAATAGATAAATGCCAATTTGAACATCCAAACACACCAAAATTTATCTGAATACAACAAACCGAAATGATTCTAATAACTTGTAAAATTTGATCAACACAAATATGACCAAAAAAAAACCTCCGCATGCGAACTGTAAACAGACATGGAAATTGACACTTTACTTATAATTTTTTTATTAAAGATGTTTTAACTAAATATGTATTTATTGATGAAGTAGAATTCAGAGGCTAAAGTCATGTGACTCGTGAATGTATCGGTGAAAGAAATCTCGGTCAATCACATGTTCATCGTAAGCCACAGGAGCCTGTACTATCGATGTACATTCTACTTAAATACTGTTATTTATCCTACAACTGAGATTTTGTATCATTTTGTTTGTGTCTGACACTTGTAAGAATTCCGTTTTACAAAGTAGTCTCGTTTCGCTGTCAAATATGATCTGTCTGTTAAACATCATAATCTAGTCGTGAACTAAATTTCAGCAGATTATCTTTAGTCGTTAGAGCGTGAAAGAAAACAAACATCTTACGTGTACATGTCGTGCATAACGCCTGTTTTGTATTTAACTCTCTTAAATATACAGCAATGGCAGCATTTAAGTTGGTATCATAAAAATCCAGATTATTGGATTTTGGATCATCGATATATTTTTCGTTGCAGCTTTAGACTAAGGAAAGAAAACTTTTATCCCACCTCTCATTTTCACGACCACTTGTAAAGTTTCAAAATGTTTAAACGTAAAGAAGGGTCCAGTTAAACGTTATGGAGATAATTAACTCCTAGTACCACGAAGATTTTAAAACTTGGGAGTTATTTTTCTAAGTTGTGTTGTGTTATCTGCAAGACAAATAAAGCTTAACTTTATATGGTTTTTAAACATGAATATCGAGGCTTAATATTTTTTTTCTATTAAATCGGTTAAATAAATTACTTAAATCCTAAAAACTAATTTCACTTTAACCCGCAGAAAGCTTCGTCAAAAAGTTTGGATACAGAAAAATATCCGCAACATGCTTCGTCAAAAATCTACTGAAAAATATTCGTAACATACCGGTTTTTGTTTAAATTGTATGAAAAGAATAACAATCGTGATAGTACGCAAAATTTTATGGTATTTTTAAATTGTATGAAAGGCGTGCAAAATTTCGGGCCTATTCTCAGGTTTGCCTCGACGTATTAGTTACCTCGACGCAATCGATACATTATAATATCTTCTATTCTATATATGTCTAGACATATTGTATCTTCGCGCTAAAAAACTAAACCAGTGCCATTGTCAAGTTAATTGTATCTAAATTGATTATTGCAAAATATATTTCATTTGAATATCGACGGTGTAATTTTTTAAGTATTTGAATCTACAGCGTAATTTACCTGTATTCAGTAGGTGCTGCCAAGAACACATAGTTGGTATTGTAGAGGCCGGTCAGCATCACCGGCAGAGCCAGCAGCAGCGCCAGTCGCGCCTGCCACCAGCCCCAGCCGGCGCTCCAACCCTCGCCTCCTGACATTCTCACTTCGCAAGGTACACCACACTCCTATCGCAACTTGTAGTTCAATTTAAAATGCGACCCCAAGCATTTATATTATCGTTCTGATTCTTAATGCAATAAGTAATAGAACTATTTTAAATTTTATCTAATTTTATTAAAATTGAAACACCCGGTTGACAATGAAATACTCTCCCGATCTCGATTCAAAAAGCGAGCATCTGTTTCCAAGTGTTTATTTACAATAGAGCAGGAACTTTGCGACGTTACTTTGAATATGTAATTTTCGAACTACGCTCGAATTTTATAGCTGGTTAATACAAAATTTCGGACTTTCCCGGTCACACTTTTATGTGTCTTTAAAATAACTAAATTAAAAAATTTAATGTAGATAAATATTGAAGTATTCTATGAATTATAAAATCAACAAAAGTTAAGTTGTTGGAACCAAAGGATAATCCCTCTGGTAATGTTCCTGACACGTGTAGCGCGACGCCGGGCGCGCGCAATATTGAGCACGATCACAAAGCGTCGCTTCAGGGAGCTTCAGTGAATGGACACTCAGACAAGTCAACACGGACAAAGTGACAAGACACCTACCTAACCCTCGATAACGATACACCGGTTAGAAGCCGTTTCGCGACAACACGCGTGGGGTCAGATGGTATCAACTGTTTATTTTGAAGTTTCTAGTAATCCGTTGGATCGAGAAAGTTGGCGTGATTATATTGCTAAGTTTACGATGTAGTGAGAAGAAATATGCAAAACGCAAATGGAGAAAAGGCAGCAATCCCAGCGATACCAGTCAACAGAATTCATTTACATCAGCAAGAAACTTCTGACGGTCTATCTGCCAGCAGCTTGCAAGTAAACAAGTGCTGTATTTACATTCAGAAGTTGATGTCGTCGGCTAGATTGTCTGACAGAAATTTTGTTGAAAGTTTATGCGGCCTTGGATTTTTTGACGATAATTTTATTTAAATTATACAATAACACAATTAAACTTTTCTTATAATTAATAAAAAGCGCAAAAAAACATGCCAAAATATTCAATTATAAAACTTCTTATTCTAATTCTAAATCTGTAAAGTGGCATTCCACTTTTTGAAAAGCAAACAAAAAATTTACAGAAATTTAATTTTAAATCACAAAAGGTAAATTTTTTGTTAAACAGATTTTTAAATTTAATGGGAACATTACATAAGGTTACAGAACGCTTGTGGGCAATATAATATACTACCTTGTTGAACTCTGCGAGCAACGAATGTGCTGAACAACTTTGTGTAAGTTTATGCGTGATTATGTTAGGCGTTTCAGTTCAATTAGGTTACTTTTAAAACGTTTTTTCATAAAATTGAATTATTAGAAATCTTTAAGGCTATGAATGAAACTTTATTTGCAATGAACATGGTAAATAGACACAAATAAGATCTTAGTTATAAAAGGTACAATGTAGGTATCACATGTTTAGTCATCACTGACATGCAAGAACGACACCGAAGTGCCGTGAATATAAATGTTACAATTTATTTATAACAATTTTTTTAAGAATGACATCATCTAAAAAAATTCAACTAAAACTTTTAAAACTTCATTTAGTTTATAGATAAAATTTAAGAAACCATTCATTTCTATATTTAGGTCACTAAACGAATGGCTACGCATTTTTTCGAAAATATTATGTTATAAAAATGCAGTGTGATGTTTGAACGTTACAATATTATTACAAAGATGTTTCATTTGTATATTGATCAACATTTTATCATTGCATCGATGTGGATTGACATTGAGTCTTGAATCTATGGCAACAACAGCATAAATAACAGTAACTTATCGCACAGGCGTTCTGGAAGACCCTGATATGATTGGTTTCTAAACAAAGTCAAGAGTACACGAGGAAAACAGTATGCCACTCTACTACAATGCAATGGTGGGCAACATTATCATATCAATCGCAGCGGCGGACTTTCAATAAGTACAGCATTTCACCATTGTATTAGGCTCTGCCACCGCCGCAGTCTGAAACAGTCTCACGATCAAGGTAATAAAGTTTGGATTAAATTGCGCTGAGCTAAAATTCTTATCTCGCAACGTGACATTACCGAGCATATGCTCTTGTATCACCTCAGTATTGCGTGTGCTATGGTGGTGAAGAGAGCGAGTGCGGGGTCTGACGGGGCGCAGGCGCCAGGGCCGGCTGCGGAGCCCGCTGCAGCGCTAGAGGCGGCCCTGGACCAGCTGAAGCCCTTCGGTCTGTACCAGCGATATGTGGTGGTCCTCTTGTGCATCCCAAACCTATTGGCAGCTATGTATTCCCTAAACTACGTGTTTGTGGCTGAGCTGGTGGATTTCCGGTGAGACTGAGTCTTTGAAAGGTGATTTTTCAGGTGAAATGTGATCAACGATTATATTATAATCGATCAAAAGTAACGTACATTAAATATCTATTTTTTAGATATCTTAGATTGATCATCAAACGAGACTATGTTTATTTATTTATTTATTTATTTATTTTATACAAACACTGACAGCACTTACAGTTTCCCAATGCGTGCTGTGAGTTAGGACAGGACATATTACACAAAGGATTTCAGCTTATCATAAAATATCTACGTTTGGCAAATGAGCAATCAAGGCGCCAAAGAGTACCATGTTAATCAAATATCGCTTAGAAATTCTCAAAAAACCTGTAATTTAATTCAGACAAAATGTAAAATAATCATTGTGTCCTTATGGTGGCAATGGCGACAATATGTCATTGTCAACCACAATCATCTGTTCTATTCCACTCTAAACCATCGAATAAAGCCATGAATGGCCTTACATGAGTGCTTGCATGGGTGGCGGCGTAATATTCTAGACCACGAATTAGCAGTGCGCTAGTGACACCTTTAAGGTAAGGGCGTAGTCTATGGTGATTGGTATATATCTATGATACTTGCACCAATGCGAATGTGAAACAAGTAGGTATATTATAGCGAGTTGGTGGAACTTTTCGGCCAGTCCTCTGTGTCTGCGGGAAAATTCAAAGTATGCCACACTTCACTGACCACTGCCATGCCAACTGTTTGCTATAGTTGGTAGTATTCTGAAGATCCATGAAACTGACCATGAGTTTGAAGAGGGAAGCTCCATTTCTGTATTTGACTTTGATACAAATACTACAGTACACCATTCGCAAATATATCATTCTGCGCACTGCACATTAAATCTATTTAAATAAAAGAACAAGGGTGACTTATCCTAAACCATAAAAGCCTAAACCATAAAAGCCTAAACCATAAAAGCTATAAACGTGAAACTTGGACAGAAGTTTTACATTATTGCATAGTGCTCAGTTAAGAAAGGTTTTTTCAAAATTCATCCCTTAAGGGTGTCAAACGGCGGTCCAAAGTATGTATAGGGGAAGGAGATTAGATAGTCCGTTTCATGCGAAACTTCACAAAATTATTTCTTTTCTTATATGATTAAATACGTGTTTCGGGACTTTTCAGAATTTACCCCCTTATAGGGGGAAAAGGGGAACAAACGCCTAAAATGCAAAACCTAAACGATCTATCACTAATATTTTAATGAATTTTGGCATGTGGCTTCCCGTTTTGGTCAAAAGGTGCACTAAGAATGGATTTCACAAAATTCACCCTCGAGGGTGAGGGGGTCAAATGAGGGTCCAAAGTGTGTATGGGGGAAGGATATTAGGTTAGTCAGTTTCATTCAAAGTTCATAAAATTATTTCTATAGATAAATGAAACCTGTTTCAGGATTTTTCAGAATTCACCCTCTAAAGGGAGGAAAAGGGGGGGCAAAGTCTGAAAGAGCAAAAACAACGCGTTAAGTTTGATCAAGATTTTTTTCTAAATGCACATCTTGTGGGGATTCATAAAATCTAAATAGCTAAATCTTGACTTTTTTAAATTTAACTCCCGAAAGGGACAAATGGCACAGAGTCTGAAAAAAGAAAAACTATAATGTCATTGATCGTCAATGAATTTTAGTAAATATTGTTCCAAATTCACCTGCCGAGAGGGTGAAATTGGGTCCAAACATGTATGGGGAAATATGACCATTTTATTCAAAACTTTACAAAATTATTTCTTATGTTGAATGAGTACTTATTTTACGATATTTTGCTTAACCCCTAAAGGGGGGAAAAGGTTGTGCATCATTGATTCTGTTTATTTTAGCAAGCGGGCTTCTTTTTTTAATCAGCGGGTGAACTAAGCAAAGAGTTTTCAAAACGCACCACCTAAGGGGGTGAAATGGGGTCCGAAGTAGGTAAGAGGGAGAGAGATTAGTTAGAGCGTTTTATTAGAAACTTCACAAAATTATTTCTTTTGATGAATAAATTAAAACCGGTATCAGGATTTTTAGAATTCCAGTTCCCATTTCAGAAAAAAGGGGGAACAAACTCGAGTAAACTATATCAGGTGGGATGCAATGCCGCGTGCAACAGCTAGTCGCATATAAAGTAAACCCCATAAATGTAGATTTTTGCACGTAAACCCATAATTAGGATTAGATTGATATAAGAGTTAGATTATTGTTTAGGTTGAGATGTATCTGATGTTGAACAATATCGTTTTGTTTTTTTTTTTTTTTAAATCAAGTAAGTAATACTTTAGTGGCTTACTTGTTTGTATCCTTGTTATTTAATTTAATGGTTCTATTAATTTCAATAACTTCAAAACCTAATATAATATGTTCTTATTTAAGAAAATATTAAACAACACAAACAATACATATCGAGTGTCACGGTAATTTGATGTGGTTGTTACTAGGTACGTATGCGTATATTTAGATGAAGCTGACAACAGTGCATATGTTTATAAATTCTAACTAACCCTCACATTAAGAATCGTTTGTTAAGCCCATGTTGGCTAAAATGTGTTTTGTCTCGTTATTTCACGGTAAATAACGATTAGGAGAGAAACGGACGTAATATGTTTTAGCAAGAAACTACCCCTAACCTGCTTACGGGCTCGATCGAGCCCAACTTTTTCTGCGCTACTGTGCTTCTGGGCTCGATCAGCCCCAACTGTTTTCGCTTGCATCATTTTTTAGTTACACAACACTGAGTAACTCTATGTGTCTATGGCTTTTTCTCGGCTAACTACGATCCTGCCACTATCGATTAAAAATAATTCCATTGCCATCCAGGGCCGAAAAAATTTTTAAACACGAATTTGAAGTTGAGCTTGACGGGTCTCATTTTTTTCTAGGATCACGGTACGGGAAAATGCCTGGCTAGGGAGGTTATTTTTTAATATAACTAATGAAATTTTTTGAGAAAATGCTTAAATAAGTCTATTTTAATATAAAATACAAACATAATTGATCACTTTATGTTTTCATGTGTTATTTCCACTTTTTATCGAAAAAGTTGGGAACAAAATGGCTGACCACGCAAAAAACATTTTTTCATAAATTATAAAATTCATTATTTTCTGTGCAACTTTTTCTATTTATATTACTAATTTATTAATAAGCAATAAAAAATAACAAGAAACCACGCTAACTCAAGCGATCTTTCATGATTTCAAAAAAAGAACGCGCGAGTGGAGGATCGCGTCCTTGTCTAACGTAGCATCTTAGTATGGGACAGCGGGCGCGCAAAAAATGCGCCACAAACGGATTTTATGGGAGCAGTCCACATTTATTATACTTTTGGTTTGTATTTTTTTTCGACAGTACGTTCCTTTCCAAGCAATACTGAATTTTTTTTTTTTGGTTTCGTGTAGTAGTTTTTATACTGACCTTGGGTAAAGATCGGTCGAGCCGACCATAAAAAACGACGGAGGTTCATTGTTTGTCAGTTTTTTCACAATTTGAACATTCTGAGAACTTATTAATGCTTGTTATCTATTCTAAGATAGCTAGGCTTCAATAAAATATGTGTATTCATTGCTTTTAACGAAATTTGTAAAACAAAGTCTTGATGCAAAATATATCATTTTTTCGTACAAAAACCCGCGAATTTCGAAATTGTAATTTATTTTTCATTCAAAAGTTTACTGTAGCAGGATAGTATTCTTTGTTTTAATTACAGAACTAGATAGATACTGTTAGATTATAAAAAAATAAGGCATATATATGGTACAACTTTTATTTAAAAAATCATTATAGTACAAAATTACGGGGACAAAAAAGAAATATTTTTCTTCCACCCGTTACTACAAAAGAACCACTTATGATATCGTTATCCAAACAGTTTTGTCGATAAGGTCGATTATCTGTGAACAAAATAAATTTTACGTGTTATTGTAACCCTACACTCGAGTTGTAAACAACGCTTTATCTAAAACACTTGTAACGCGCGCGCGCGCGGGAGCGTTTCGAAGCACAGTAGCGTAGCGGTAGCGGGGGGCCCAAACCATGCAAAGGGTTATACTTACCTTTTCATTTTTACCTACCTTTAACTAAATAGGTACAACAATAAATATAATAATTATTAAATTCATTTCTGGATAAAATAATTATCATAGCCTTGTCAGAGCAGCATTTTGATAAGGGACTAATTATCCTATCAATTAAAGTCGCGATTAAAGTCTTTTAAATATTTGATACGTCACGGATCTTATCTAAAACGTCACCAGGTTCTCAGTTATAGTCGGGCTACCTATATTTTTTGAAAAATAATATATTGCGCTCCAGCACCAAAATAAAGTATGTAGGATTGAAAACAGCGAAATATTAAAGTGGGATTGGGCGGTACACGTGAATGGGATGCATCCTGAAAGATGGGCTTATGTTGCTACAAAGTGGACTCCGGAAGGGTGAAGGAAAAAGAGCAGGCCGAGTGATGGAGAGACGAACTATAAAATTTTTACGAGAAGCGGAAAGTAGCATTAATGAGAAAATAGAGAGAAATATGGAAACAGAGAGGGGAGGCTTTTGCCTAGCAGTGGGACCTAAATAGCTACCTATTAAAAAAATATCTTGTGTTTGTGTTTCTCAGATTTGATGATTGTGACTTACAATTTTGGTAGAGGTTGTCGAAATATCGACTCGTCGATTTACAAATATGCACTGTTATCTTATCGTGCATTCGATAAAACAAACTCAGTACTTCTCGCACATCTGAGGCTCTGGCCCTTTGTTTTTTTTTCACGTCCTTAACTAGCATTGAAAGAATGAATAAACACTTTATTGCACTTTATTATATATAACTTTTATTTGGGTACTAAGATGATACGTGATTTATTTCCTAAAGCCCGTTACCTACGACTTTACTCCACGTTTTCATTCCATTCATAACGCTAAAACATTTTTTTACCTGAACTCCACATGATTTTTTGAAAACTCCGAGCATAGGTGATCTCTAGCAATAAATGTTTACTTGTCTTGTGCGTCCAGTCTGCCATAATTTATCTTACAAATAAAACTATTTCTTGCTGTTGACTTAGAGAGCTCTAACAAATATGGCCACTACTAGACAGATAGAAAGCACACAAACTCATCATCACTTATTTGGGTAAGTACATAAAAAATAAATGAAAGCATATATCCTAGTAAAGCAATCTTGTTCCTTTAGATTTATAAATGGATAATTTCCAGCTGCGTGGTACCAGAGTGCGAGGGCTGGCCTTCTCAAGACCAGTTCCACAATGAGTCAGTCTGGGGTCTACTGCCCAACGCCACCTGCCAGCGGCACCAGCCTCTCCACAACGGAACCCTTGACTCCTGTCTGCTGGAAGACTACAGCGAAGAGACTAAGCCCTGCGAAGATATAATCTACGAAAATCAAAATACCATTTTCGCTGAGGTGTGTGTCATGTATCTCTATCAGTACCGCTTCAGACATATTTTCGTTGTATCTCTCTATCAAATAATTTTATCGGCCATCAAAGATTGCAAACTCTATCAGATCAGATATCAGACGGACAAATGACAGGTTCAATAAATAATTAACTAGTTCTCTCTTGCAGAGAGATTATCTTATATTTTTTAAAGCGTTTCGTAGACTCTCGAGCAATTTGGCTTATGTATATTATGACGAAACCGTATGTGGGATCGAATTATAAGATGTGATATAACAATCCCAAAAAATCGTGAAATGACATAATCATCGCAAACCTTTCTTGTTTGCAGTTTGAGCTGGGATGCCGACCCTGGCTGCGCACCCTGATAGGTTCCATCCGCAACGCCGCTCTTCCTTTTTCGCTGCTGCTCACCGGCTATATTTCTGATCTGTAAGTCTGTCCATGCCGTCTTTTTACTACAAAGAGTTAATTAAGTACTTTATTAAATTTCGATCATGGGAACCCACGACCACCAGCTTCGTAAATAAGGGCATATGATATATATACAAGGTTGAAATCCAGTAGGTAAACCGCCAGTTAGTCAGACAACATTGTCTTTGAGGAAACCAAAAAGCAAAATAGCAGCCCAAGGCATTCGGGTAATCTTTTTAATTTCAATGTCATTCATTATCTTTTTTTTATTTTTTATATAAATTAAGGATCGGGACCGTCGGGGGTGTATTTTGAGTGTTGCCTAGAGTACGAAATGTTATCAAAATATCTATTCCATTTTGTCAAAAACTAAAACATATTTCGCAGATGGGGCCGTCGTACCGCATTCTGCTTGTTCTCGGGCTGCGCAGGCGCACTGGGCTTAGTCAAGGCTCTCTCGATCAACTACGACATGTACGCGTCCATGGAGTTCTTCGAAGCCATGCTCGGGTATGGGTTTAACAGCGCTGGATATGTTATGAGTGAGTCCATCACCGGCAACCGTGCACAGTATCCATAGCAATTTCATATTATTTAACTGTTGAATACGCCTGCAATTAAAATTTTGTAATGATGGGTATAGAAAACTATGTAGTTGTGCAGCTTTTTTATTTTAACATATACTGGTGGTTTCGAATATACTTATACTAGCAGCCCGTCCTGATTTCGTCGCCTTCCTCGATAAATAACTACAACACTTATTTTTTTTCAAATTAGATCAATAGTTCTCGAGAATAGCGCGTTCAAACAAACAAATATAGATATTGCACGCATTTAGAGGCAAATGTTTTCAAACACTTTATTTTAAATGTACATCTGTACACATATTTGAGCAAATAAATAATTCCGATTCGACATATCTGATGGATAATGGTTTAAACTTAGATTATTAATAGGTCTCGACCGTTGAGACCAATTATTAATCTATGGGTATAAACAGCTTAAACTTTTGTCAATTTTTTATGTAATTTAAAAGTGGAAACTTAGATGATTT